>JAXQQM020091833.1:0-403293 GCA_034641835.2 Pinus albicaulis
TTCTACAACATCCATTTTCAGTAATGGAGGTTTTGGTGGAGCTTCTAAATGAATTTCAACACAACTAAAAAAAAAAAATTTCCCAGAGGTTATTACGGACGTTTTTGTCATCAGTGCGCTGATCAGGTGTCAACACACCAGTGCGTTTTAGAGTGAATGCACCAATACTAAAAACCTACCAAGCACCAGGATGGAAAACAAAAATATGATGCCGAGGGGTGTTTAGCAACGTCCCAGTACATGTCAGCTAGACAGTCGCCCCGGGGCGGTCGAAGGTGAACGCCCCAGGACGTTAAGGTATAAAACCACATCGGGTGCACTGTAGTTGATACAACGCACCGAGTCATTCTAATTGGTATTTGGATTTGTGTGGTGTCCATAGGTCATATCAATGCACCGTTGTGTGGTATTATACAAACGCACTGGCGTGCAATATCACACATATGCACTGATTGTTCTAATTGGTATTGGGATTTGTGCGATGCCCATAGGTCATATCAACGCAGTAGTGCGGAGTATATACAAACACACCAATCGTTCTGATTGATATTGGTACTTGTGTGGTGCCCATAGGTCATAGAAACACACCAGTGAGCAGTCTCACATAAACGTACTGGTGTGCAATATCACACAAACACACCCAGAGTTGTAATTGGTCTTGGTATTTGTGCGATGCCCAAGGTCATAGAAATGCACCGGTGTGTATTATAATAAAAATGCATTGTTGCACATTAAATGACATAAACCAGTGTTCATTTTGTATTTTTTAGAAACATCGACCTATGACAGTACAATTATTGTGATTTTTTAAAATTCATTATTCATCAAAAGTCGAAACATATCTTATAACAGTATTGATATCAATTAAATTTTTATTAGTGCATTTGAATGTGATGTTTGGATTAATTTGTTATATCATATCATAATTATTATGATTTTTTTTAAATTCATTATTCATCAAAATTCTACACATATCTTATAACAGTATTCATTTCAATTAAAGTTTTATTAGTACATTTGAATGTGATGTTTGGATTCATTTGTTATATCATATCATCAGATTTCACATCTCTTCATTATAATATTTAATCATCCATATATTTAATGAGTGGTGTTACATTTCACAACGACAATGGAAAATGCAATAGAATAGGTAAAACATATATATATGTCATATATATACCTATATATATATATATATATATATATATATATATATATATATATATATATATATATATAATTTGCCTACTGTCATACAAAATGGGATAGTTATTTCTATCCCTTTTTCTTTCAATTGGGACACTATGTCCATTACATTAAACAAAATGTCTGACTTCACAGACAAATATTTCAAAAAATATAACGCCTTGCTTTGATATCCAAACATAATGATCATCATTCTTCGCTTGAACTATTGTCACTGCTCGAGCTACTTCCATGACTTGAGTTATTTTGAGGAATGTTTTGTTCACGGTATTGATTGTTTTCTTCTTCACCTTCCATCTACAAACATAAAAATAATTTGTAATGAGTGTATATACATTAGTGAGAATGATGAAATTTGAAATATTAAATAATATACATCAATTTAAATCAAAAAGAAATGACGTACCATAGCATCGATTGACTCATGAACTATACACATTCTTTCAAAACAAAATTTCATGCCATCTTTCAAGATTTCATCTATTGGCACAGTTCCATACTTTGTTTCCTGCAAGTTTTATACCCCATAATAAATCATATATCTACTATGAAATATTTTTTTGTTCTATTAATTATAGACAGAGCTAAGTAAAACAAGATCGATAGATGTTTACAAATTCCACAATTAATTTATGATATGCCAAAATATACTGACAACCCATATTAACCCAATGTCAATCAATTCACCTGATGGTTCTTCATTTTATGTTAGCACATGTTTGAAGACATTCAATGATGACTGTTGAAAAACAACTTAAAATATGAAAAAAATGAAATCTAGTTAAGTTATTATAAGGAAGTAACAAATACTTACAAACATAGATATCAACCCTTTTCTTACTTATTGTCTAGTTTTATGTGCTGAATGGGTTCCATTTTCTTTTCTTTTCTGCAAAAAAATACTTGAAAATTAATATTTAATGCTAAATTATTTATTTATTGTACTTAATCGAAAAATTCAATGATTACATATTACATTTGAAGCACATTGTTGTTGAGATGGCTCCTCGAGAGATGCAATTATGTCTATTTATTTTACCATCTCCTTGTACACCTTTTGGACATTCCTACTAGCATATTTTTGATATCAGCTCATTCATCTTTTGAGATTTTCATAATCTTTCCTGAAAATGTAACATGACAATAAAATATTTAATTTGTATATTGATATATGAAAATTAAATATAACAAAAGTGATATTTATAAATGACATATTATTTGAGAAAAAAATTTAAAGGAATATTATTTTTTCATTTCTTTTTTGTTGTTGTACATTTTTGTTATTAAAAGTCTGACATGTCTCATTTATCGATTCTGTGGAAACTCTTCCTGTAGTTTAGATAAAATTTGGTTCATGGAATCATTGGATTGATTTTTGTATTGTAAGTGGAAAGAATGTCTATACATTCCTTCTGCTACATCCCCCAAATTTTTGTAAAAGTTTTTCCCCCTTTTGTTAACCTCTAGCACCACTCCATCCTGATTCATCCTTTTGCAATTTTTTCCATCAAGATTTTACACTCTTTTGGTCCTAGATCAGAAATAATCTTATCGAGCTTCGTCATTTTGTGGCTCTGGACGATAAAAAATAAACAATGCATATTAGTAAAACTTACATAGAGTTCAAAAATAATAATTTTTGTAAATAATTAACAAAGAACTTGCCTTTTTTGATTTTCTTGATGTGCTATCAATATTTTTGTTACTTGATCTCTTATCAACCATTTTTTCATTAATATGAAACTTGTACTATACCATTCATTAATATATTTTAAAAATAAATCATTAAATTTTCAGAAAAAAAATATCGAGAAATCGGTGCGCCTTTAATGATGTACGCATCGACGTAGGTGCGGCGTGTTCTTATAAACGCATCGCCAAAATAGTAGAAAGACCGTACGGTGCTCTATGTCAGCAAGGAGCATCGGTGCATTATATTTTAACCAGTGCACTGATTAACATATACAAATTAATAAAAATCATTTAGTGTTAGTTTTTGTAGCATATAATGTCGTGGAGGGGGCGGTGCGACATATTCTTATAAACACACCGCGCAAACAGGGAACCATCATACGATGTTCTCTGTCAACAAAGAGACCTATTTCATTATATTTTAAATAGTGCACCAACTAACACAGACATAAAATAAAATATTGTTTTTGTCAAACAATATTTGTGCAGTGTGTTATAATGAAATAGTGCATGAGTGCCCTATTTTACATATGGCGCACAAATTTTAAAAAATATGTTTTTAATTTTTTTTATCAAACAGTACGTGGGCAGTGCCTTGTGTTAAAAAAATGCACCGTGCACTAGTTTAAACAAGGTGCTAGTTTACATAGGGTGCACCGATTAAATAAATTCATTTTTTTTAAAAATTAACACAAGGGCTGACATTGATTGGGATTCGACTATGCAAGTCATCCCGTGTGTTAGATGGCATAGGCCTATATATATATATAGTAATACAAACCCTATAAATCTAAAATGAAAAGCCCTAATTCTGAAGTCACAGAAACAGGATGAAGTAAGGGCAGAAACAAAAAGAATCAAGGGTTTAGCGTAAAACAATTTTTTTTTGTTTTTTGTTTTTTTTCTTCTGAAAATGAACAGTAAATTTAAAATTTTTACTTACTAGGTAAAAAATACTAAAATTTAAAATAAACAAGATATCATTGAAGTGGAGTTATCTTCTTTCCAATGTGTTATTTTTAGGTGCAAGTGGTGGGACACCTTTGATCGGAATAATGTAAAGGAAGATAGCGATAGTAGGCTGATATGTATAAACTCTAGAAAGATGTGGGATGAAGCTAAGGAGCCCTTTTTTCTACCCAAACACTGCAACCAACTATTTTTTTACCCAGATGTGTTGGATAGGGATTGGTGGTTCATATTGAGACATGATCATAGATCAAAACATATTTTTTTAGAATAATAGCGTTATCATGCCAAGCGAATTGGAAGATAATGAGGGTGATCATGAGAACTGAGAGTGATATGGTACATGTGTTATCTCATCATTTATATTTTTTAAGATGGGTTTTTATAAAGAAAAGGACTTAATTACGTTATAACTAAGACTCTTTTTTTCGAAACATTATAATATGTATTTTGAATTAATTAGTAATTTGCATTGTGTTAATGTTAAAATCATTTCACTTGATAATTTGCAATTATGTTGATCTAAAAAACAATGGCGTACTGTATAAATTTCTTTTTTTTGTATGTAAGATCATAATAAAATAATGATAATTCTAAAGTACATGAATTCATTTTCATTATTTTGTAAACTTTATTATGTTACGAAACTTCATATTATTCTAGATTTATTATTTTACAATTATTTACAATTTACAAATTTACAAGTTTAAAATTGTAATAAAATCATTTCACATTAATACAATTGAAATTTTCACATTATACAATTAAAATTTTACAAATATTTTACATAAAATTACAATTAGAATTAGAATTATAATTATAATTTCACATACAATTACAATTAAAATTACAATTATAATATTTACAATCACAATTTTAGAATTTTACATACAATTACAATCATTTCACATTAATACAATAATATTTTACATACAATTAGAATTAGAATTAGAATTAGAATTACAATTTTACAATTACAATCATTTCACATTAATACAATTAAAATTTTACAAATATTTTACATACAATTACAATTACAATTATAATTACAATTACAATTACAATTACAATAACCTGCAATTAAATTAGAATGAGGACGTTGTACGCTACTCATGATGACTCAACATGGATGATACAACCTGATCATGATCATGACTGCTGGATGCTGCAGGCTACCAATGATGACTTGACGTGGATGTTCCAGCCTGATCATGATCATGACTGCTAGTCGATACTATAGGGTGCTCATATGCAGCGCGAGGTGAACGATGATCACTTCCCTTGATCGTGATCATCAGATGATGCATCGTTATTTTATTATCAACGTATTGTGTCTCGACCATGCCTATGTCGAAGGGCCCTCCTCAATGATGCCACTAAGCTGGTAGATCTTATGACATTCCGCATCAGGGTCAACATATCACGTGTAATTCCTCTCCACATCGTTGTCAGCCTATCATCGGCCTGTATCTCTCTAATATTGGTTGACCTGACTCCCTCCTCCACAAGCAGTCGACAAATTTGGTCACCCAACTCCATCCTAAATATAGTGTCAGGCCTACGCCTCACACCAGGCCTTTCTGCACCAACCTGATCCTCGACATCTGCCATCTCCTGATCATCATCAAGACCTACACGTGGATCATTTGGTAGAAGTGGAATTTCATCGCCATAAAATGAACCAATATCTACAAAATATATATAAGTGCACAACAATAATTAGACAATTTCATTAAACAGTTTAATAAAAACAAGTTAAACAACATGTTAGAATAAATTTAAAGAAAACACTAATATTACCTCTATCATCCGACGACTCATCATCTGTGAAGAGGATGTTGGCACACCCTTGCAAATCCAAACCAGCATATGGAAAGGCGACCAGAACGAAGGCATGATCATCAACACTGGCTAGGAACTCCAGTGTATCATGCAATATCCTTGCGGAAAAGTCTGACTCACCCCTCTTGGGCATTATCTGTCCCCACATTCACATCTGTACACACATCATCGGCCTACGAGGCTGCTAAAAAAAAGTAGGCCTCGTCTTTGGAAACCTCTCAAAATATAAATAAAATAGCTCTGAAGAAAAATGGAAGCTCACCCTCCCTTGTGCCCGAGCACAACATCTATCTAAAGCTGTACAGAACTGCCGCAAAAAAATCGCAGACCACCTCACTAGTCGTGGCACTTGTAATAAAGAATCAACATAAAATAAAAGTGGGAAACTAATGCATTTCTCGTCACTGGTATGTTGTGAAATGTTCAAAATCAATAGTGAGAGGTACTTCACCTCCTCTACACCAAATGAAGCAATACGTAACTGACCACTGGAGACCTGAAAATCTCCACGAGATAGTATATTGGCGATAATGTATCTCTGGGAGTACACCAAATGAATCCTTGCTGCATAGTTGACGAGGACGTCTAGGAACGAGGGAAAATCCTGCCATCTCCTCGATAGGCCAGTAATAAAATATATGTCCTCCTAATTGGGCGTGTACCACTTGTTGGGACCAACCTGGAAAGCCTGTCGGTGGGCATTCCACTTGAAGATAAACTGTCGTAATAACCCACCATAGCCCTTAAGGGATGTAGCCTCCTCAAAAAACTTGAGGAGGCCTACCTCCCTTAGGAGTTTCTGGGTGGTTGCTGTAATAGGGTGATGGTACATATCTCTCTCCCTATCTCGTGCCTCCCGCAGGTGAACCATGTTATACTGGTCCGCCATATGTTCCTGTTGTTCACTCTCTTCTCTCCTTTGATGTCACTAAATGATTCACATATTAAATACAATTTTTTTATTAAATTAGACATGTGTATATATATATATATATATATATATATATATATTTGACAAAAAAAAGGTAGTCCATGCGCCCAAAAAAACAGGCATGCACCGGTACTAGTGCGCTTGTTTTTAATGCACATCGGTCGTTGTGCGCCTCGAAATTTTTAGTGCACTGCACATCATGACATGTACTTTATCAAGCGGTAAGTTGACTAAAATATCGATCATGGGGCAGATAATTCCATCAACGCACTACCAAACATCAGTTAATGGTCAACGGTGCAGTCGTTTAACCGATCACACCCTTGACTATGTAAAAATTCTGGAAGGTTGTGTGCTGACGAAACTACTCGTCCCGAGGTGAATAGTTTCATTAGCTCACCGCCCTCTTGGAATCATTACACAGTCAATGGTGCGGTGTTATAACCGACCACACCGTTGACTGTGTACTAGTATTAGGAGGGCAGTGCACTGACCAAACTATGCGCCGCAAGACGTATAGTTTAGGCAGCGCACTACCCTCCTGACATCAATACATGGTCCATGGTCCGGTCATTTACATGATCACACCATTGACTATGTCCAAGTTTGGGAGGGCGGTGCACTGACCAAAATATCTGTCCCGGGACGTAGATTTTGGTCAACGCACCGCCCTCCCAAACATGGACATAGTCAATGGTGCGGCCGGGTAACCACCAACACCGAAATTTATGTAATTTTAAAAAAGCATAGTGCGCCATTTTGGTACGTACCGGAACCGGTGTAGATACTGTTAGCACCGGTCATGGTGCAGCCTATAAATTTACAAGTAGTACCACAAACTGGAGCAAGCCGAACGGCTCAAGCGAACCACGTCGGAATATATATATATATATATATATTAAACGGTGAATTTTAAGTTATTTTACAAAAATAATCAACTAAAAAGTTTAATTATGGAGAAACAAGTAAAATACCTATACTTTTGGGTGCTGAGGGGGCATATTTGCTGTAGAATTTGCAAAACTAAATTTTCCCACCGTTTTGCAAAATTCAAAATCGGGATGGTGGGAAATGGATGATAGTAGTGCGTGAAATGGGAGCACCAATGGTAGGGTGCCTCACACAAGGTAAATTTGCACTGGTGCTTGAGAGCTCTTGAGCATTGAAGAAGTGAAAAATGTGGATTTTTGGATGTAATTTTTTTTTATTTAACCATGTTCTGGTGCGTCGGTTTTTGAGGCGCACTAGGCGGTTTATTCCAACTGCACCGAGCTGTCTCAGTTTCGGCATGGGTTTTTAGGATGCACCGGTACTAAATATGTGTAGAGCACCGATGAAATACATTAATTAGACACACTAGGTGGGTTTTTACATAGAGCACTGTGTCCCAATGTGCCAATTTGTAGTACGCATCGGTGATTTTCTAGTGGAATGCACCGATGCGGTGTAGGATGAGAAACGCACCAGACAAAAAACATCCGCAAAAACCTCCACCCGCCAACTTCCAATAGTAACCTCTTCTACAAATGGATATCTGGGCTATTTTTATAAGGGTTTCCTTAGAAACATCCACTAGAGGGTCTTTTCCTTGTAGTGCTAGTTAGAATTCTATTAAATACATATGAAAAATATTCGATTATGAATACAACAGACTATATATTAAATTTATAATTCAAGAATTAAGTCTTTCAATTCTAAATCATAAACATAACAATATTTCAATATATCATAATTTCATAAAAGATAACATAATCATAAGAAAATTTCTAATAGAATGTGCATACCAAATCTAGTAAAGGCTATTTGCCGCCCAACCTTGAGCTTAATCCACAGCTCCCCCTGAGCAAAGACCAATTCCTCCATAGTCTAGAAAACCTCTTGTCTAAGTAGGAATAAAATATTTAAGCATGCTTTCCCTCAACATGTTTCCATAACTATGTCCAGTTAATTTGGGATGTTGTTTCCCTTAGCCTAGGTTTTCCTTTTGTTTTTTTTTCCACAAAAGCTTCTTTAAAACTAGCTTTTTGACTTTCTAGTTTTATTCTTACCTCTTCTCAGTAACTTTCCACTTTACTGAGGCTTTTATTAGATCTTTTTCTCCCATATAATAAAATTTAATTTATTTTATTTTATTTTTCTCCAAGGATTTTTGGAGAATTTTTGGAAAGTCTTAGGAATCTAGTCCAATGTCATGGATTTTGACTTGCTGGTCTCATTTTACCTTGTCTTTACATCATGGTACTAATTCCACATTTATATATTAATTTCTACAATTAATATATTTACATACTTTATTTTTGAGGTCCCCCTAACCTTTATGTGTATTCTCTATTTATAGAATTTTGAAAGTAGGGATATTACATAGTCCCCCTCTAAAACAAAACATCGTCCTCATTGTTTGCTAATCTCTCCATTTATTTCAACATAACTTCCTGCTCCCAAGTAACATACTCAGGTTTGAAGTGTTTCCGCCACACTTCTAACTGCTATTATTTTATCTGGACAAGAGTTTCTTTCTTTTTCCACCTGTATCACAATCCAATCAAGTGAGAAGATTCATGTAAAAAAAATTCACTATTGAAATATGAAACCAAATTTTCATATCATGAAGTAGAGAGATTTTATACCCTCACTCCAATCCTCATGGCCCTACAATTTTGAGGTGATCCTCAGGAAAATCGTTTGCGTGAAATATCATCTTTGTGAATTCTTGCATCATTCTTCCGCTAGTAACCTGCCAACTTCCGCTAGTAACCTCTTCTACAAACAGATATCTGGGCTATTTTTATAAGGGTTTCCTCAAAAACATCCGCTAGAGGGTCTTTTCCTTGTAGTTTGATAGAATTATATTAAATACATATGACAATTATGGTTCTGAATATAGCAGACTATATATTAAATTTATAATTAAATAATAAAGTCTTTCAATTCTAACTCATAAACATAACAATATTTCAATATATCATAATTTTGTAAAAGATAACAGAATCATAAGACAATTTCTAATAGAACGTGCATACCAAATCTAGTAAAGACTATTTGCCACCCAACCTTGAGCTTAATCCACAGCTACCGCTAAGCAGAGACCAATTCTTCCACAGTGTAGATAACCTCTTGTCTAACTACAAATAACATATTTAAGCATTCTTTCCCTCAACATGTTTCTATAACTATGTCTAGTTAATTTAGGATGTTATTTCGCTTAGCCTAGGCTTTCCTTCTGTTTTTTTCCACAAAAGCTTCTTTAAAACTAGCTTTTCCACTTTCGAGTTTTATTCTTACCTCTTCTCAATAACTTTCCACTTTATTAAGGATTTAAATAGATCTTTTTCTCCCATCTAATAAAATTTATTTTATTTTATTTTTCCCTAAGGCGTTTTGGAGAATTTTGGGAAAGTCTTAGGAATCTAGTCCAACCTCATGGATTTTCACTTGTTGGTCTCATTTTACTCTGTCTTTACATAATGGTACTAAGTCCAAATTTATATATTAATTTCCACAATTAATATATTTACATAATTTTTTTCTAAGGTCCCCCTGACCTTTATGTGTATTCTCTATTTACAAAATGTTGAAAGAAGGGATATTACATAGTCCCCCTCTAAAACAAAACATCGTCCTCAATGTTTGCCAATCTCCCCATTTCTTTCATCATAAATTCCTGCTCCCAAGTAACTTACTCAGGTTTGAAGTGTTTCCACCGCACTTCTAACTACTACTGTTTTATCTGGACGAGAGTTCATTTCTTTTCCCACCTGTATCACAATCCAATCAAGTGAGAAGATTCATGTAAAAAAAAAATTCAATATTGAAATATGAAACTAAATTTTCATACCATGAAGTAGAGAAATTTTATACCCTCACTCCAATCCTCATGGCCCCACAATTTTGAGGTGATTCTCAGCAAAATCGTCTGCCTGCAATATCATATTTGTGAATTCTTGCATCATTCTTCTGACGAGCTGAATTTACCTTATTACTTTGGGAACTTAATTTTTTTTTTCAGTTGGTTTCCACCTACTGTAGTACTTGTATTAATTGAGACAATTTATCCTTCTGTTAACTCCAACTAAGTGAAGTGTGGCCCCTTTTCTTTTTCCATACTAGGTTTTTTACTCCTTTGTATCATTGTATGTCTCATACTTAGATTTGTATATAGTTTCTAGCAATATAGAAGTCTCTTTGACTATTATATTTTATCTCTTTCATATAGTATACCATATGTCTGCTAATTTTTGTTTTGATCTCTCCTTCTGTCTAACTGTATGAGGATATTAAGCTGTACTGAAATTCAATTTTGCCCCCTCCTTTTCCTCCAGACTTCATGTTCCCAAATGTATATGTACTTCGATAATTTCTTCCAGATAGATTAATTGTGTGATTCTATGGAGTTAAAGATTTCTTTACTTTAATCTTTTGGTTACACGTGATGTACTATTTGTAAAATAGAAGTGTACTTTTTCGTTAGATTCTCCATTCTTCCCAAAAAAATTGTCAGGTTATTACTTGGACTTTCTACTTATTAGTCCCGAATTAAATTCATTTTCTACTATATTTATCTTCTATTTTCAATTAAAGAAGGAATTTAATGTATCAGCAGGATCATGAAGTTCTAATCCACATTGTGATTTTTCAATATCGTACCAAGATTGTTTTTGTTGCCTCCTTCAAGGTGGTTTTTATCTTAATGTACCCAGATTCCTTGAATAAGGTCTTTGATGACATTATCATGATATTCATCTCGTATTTGTCATTGACACCTTAAAATTTTACACCTTTACTTGTAAAAATCATTTTTTCCTGAATTATTATTCAATTTCATCTCACTAAAATATTACCTATTGAGGGTTTTTCAACAATGCTCCTTACATTCGTTCTCCCACTCAAATTTTTCCACTATTATTTGTATGTGTCAAAATTTGATGAATATGTTTACTTTCAGATCAATAATTTAGTTTCCCATTTCCTTCTATTAGTTTTTCTGGGGAACTTTTCCACCTTGCTTATTTAGTGTTTTACTTCATTTGCATATGTGACATATTATCACTAACTTTACCTTTCTCTTGGCTCTATTTCCATGCTTTTAAGGTAATTGTTGCATCAACCCATTATACTTCATAGACTACTTAACTTTATTCACTTTTCTTCGAATGCCAACTTTAATTAATCCCTCCTTATTTTGTAGCGATATTTCTCTCAGTCTCTCTATGCTAATTTTTTTTCAGTATATACCACCACCATTTAGCTGAATCAACAACTTCTGATGTAGTATAAATTTTATGTTTTAGTTTTCCAACTAATTTGGAATTTGGTATTTCCACTCACGTTTACATTCTCATTTTTCTTCAATGCATAATTTCTTTTTCTTTTTTTCAATATTATGATATTATTCAGCAATACACATGATTGATTGTATTCCTAGTGTCTCATTGTATTCAAGTCAATTCAATATTACCTGTTTCTGATTTATCGCCAATCCCTTCTTAAAATTTTCATGTGAAACTCACATTGGTTTAGTTTTTACATGTAATTACAGTTCTCTAAGTGGTTGTAAGACCATGTTACTATGTTCTTATTCCCTTTAGTGGAGTATATCAAAAATCTTTTGTTAATACTCGAGTTAACTTATTCAAGTTTTTTAGTATATTGCTGTTTATTTGGTACATGTAAATATGATTGTAACATAGTTTTATTTTTCTTTTTTATGTCCAAAGGTTAACTTTTTAAGCTTATAATGTACTCTTCTAGTTTAGAAAACTGTCTTATATACCTTTGCTTCCCATTTCATCAATTCATTTGTCTATTTTTTTCAAACGTTAACCATTTCTTGATATTTAATTAGTGTAACTGTCAAATTCTATAGACATCCAGAAGGTATAATGCTTCTTTTTAGAAATAAACCATAGCACTCCACCCTTGGAGACATGCTTGGTTTAATATAATTCTTGTCTTTCTAAATTATCCTTTGTAATTGAACTTTTAGTTATTACTATTCAGGAGTATTTACCCTATACATCCTTGATTTTTTTTTCTAGACTTTCTTTTATGATTTTTTAAATTTTCTTAACTGTAGATAAGTCGCACATAGACTCATTCATGTTGACCATCCCAATTCCACAACTTGGGCAGCATGCTTGACAATTTTTTTTTCTTGTTGTCAATTTTTTTCATTGAAATGTAAAAATCTTTTTAGTTTCTTTTTACTCTAAAAAATTTCCTATTTACTTATTTATATGTAATATCCCATTTCGGGGATATCTCTAAAACATGGCAAACTGCAACCAAAGATAAATTGGGAGGGCATTTACCGGATATTTCGCCTCTAAAAAGAGGATGAGATTCGGAGGCTACCTGGCCCTTTCTAGATAGTGTCTAAGAGTGAAATATAAACGCACCAAGTGGTATAGAACTAGAATGCTCAAAACAATAATAGTGCAGCATGACATATAATATCATAGAAAGAGAATACGACAACTATGACAACTCATCTAGAAAACATAGAGAGGAAATGCTGAGCCATTTTATTAATCTGAGAAATGTAATGAAGTACAATAGGCTAATATTTCCCAAGGCAAGTGAGAAAACACTCTCAGAGAATACCCGAAATGGCTGCTCTATGAACTGCATCCCAGCTGCTGGAAAACTGCCGTGTAGTTGCTACTGCTGGAATGGACTGAAGACTAGGGGTTGATCCCCTTACCAGAATGAGCTGAAAATCAGAAAACCTCCTCTCCTCAGTAACCCGAAAAAAATCCAAAAACCATTCCAAGAATGGCCAACCACGAAAATCACCAGAAACTACCTCCCTAGTGAATTATGCTGGCCTCCAAGGCACTGGGCAGTGGCTAGATAGAAATAGCTGAAACACTGCCTCAAACTCTTCCAAGAACCTCCGATGGGTAGAGGCTGACCCTCTGCTCAAAATCCCGGCTAAATCACCTACAAAAACTCCAATCTAAAGCTCCTCCACAATATACTGCGTCCTTTCTCCTAGTGACTGCACAGTGTCTATAAGCTCTAGCTCCGCAACAAACCCAAACAATAAAACGACTCACAAAATGTTGAAAAACCAACCTTGCCTGAGCAGGCATTCGAAGTCCCCCGGCGCTAAGGGCAAGATCTCCGTCCGGAGACACTCAATGCACTAAACAGTGCTGCAGACAGGCTAAACAGCCAGCGTGCTCAAGAAGACAAATGTCTCACTCAAAAATCATCGACTCAAGAATGAATGAAATGAGAAGGCTCCTCCCATTTTATAACGTTGGTTTCCCTCCAAAACCCCAATGTAGCCTCTCTCTCTTGCCACGTGCTCATCCTTATCTGCGCAGGAGCTTCTAGAGCATACGTGGGTCCCCTCTCTACGTGGTCTCTTGGCCCCCCCCTTGGCTCACTTAAGTTACAACGTTGTGTCTACTAGGGAGTGAACTTTATTTTTAGAGTGAGTTATGTCCCCCTCTACTCACTTTTATTTATAATTTAATTATATAAGGAAAAATTGATCAAAATTAATATTTCCAATTAGCTGCTGCTAATTGGGAATATTATAGTCCTCCCCGCCAAAAATTGCTTGTCCTCAAGCACTGCCTGAACAAGCCTCCTCTCTAGCTGGGCTCCCCACCGACACTGCAAAATGTGCCTGGGTCCCAGATGCACCACTGAATCTTCCCTGTCCTCTACATCACCTTGATATGAAGGGATCTGTCAATGCCAGGATCCCAAACTGATCTCTCACGATACCATCCAACCAACAATCCTCCCAGATCCCATCGCCACCATGGCCAATAATCGCCCAAGTCCCATGGCTCAGACTGTGCACTGCGTCTGGCTATGACTGATGCTCTAAGAGGCGAAGACCATGACCCCTGCTGCACTGTATCTGTGAATATGTAATCTGTCCCATCAACTATGTACCAAATCATCACCTCTCTCCAGTCCAAGCCCTGATTCAATCCCAAGCTGATCCTACTCTGCTAAAATCGGGATAGAGTGCTGAATAAATGACGACTTGTGCCCCCCTGCTAGCTGGAATCTGTAACATATGCTATGTCCAAGGCCCCCTACTCTGTTGTGCTCCCTACAAAGAATATAGTACCGTCAAGAGGGTACCAACTCATGATCTCCTTCCAGTCCATCTTTGAAGAAGAATTTGATGTAGCAACAACAACTGCATATGGAACACACCTGGAGTGTTGTCGCTAGCTCGTAATCAACTCCCACTACTCTACCCTACCTGCCAATGAAAGCTAATTATAGAAGGAAGCCCCTCTCTCTATAATGGGCCAAAGTGGGCAAGATATGCTGCAAGCTCCATCAATGTACTCCTGGAGAGTTCTACCCACTAAAAACACTGCAGCTCTGCTGACCGCGTGTACGTCTATCTGCGCCTCATCCCTGTGTCGACCCACAGATGGATTCTCCACCATATCCAATAGCTCCTCCCACTCCTGATCAGGAATGTCATGCTCCCGCTGTCTATTGGCCCCCTGTAGAACAATCCCATCAATCTCCAACACCTCCAGAGGATATGGATCTGCAACTTCTATCACTGTACTCGATGTCAGTGCATCTGACTATCCCACCTCAATGGCTGACCACAATGTTAGCCACATATCCCTCATCGGCTCAATGTGGGTGCCCATCTGGCTCTCCCCCAAAGGAATATCGTGCCTAATGTGAATAGTGTCCTCCTTTGTCGACTCAGGCTCCATCACCTACTGCTCTAGCTGAATCATCACAAGTGACTCTTCACCCAGAGTATCTCCTGATCCCCGCCCAGTACTCCTTGTCCTCGAAGAGTCCTCAGGCGATCCTTTTTATGGACTCTAATACGGAAAGACATAATTTGGCATGCGTAAGGAATGCCCTCTATCTGCCTACGCCACATCTCCATTGGGTCTACCATCCACCCTCTTGATAATGAGTCGATACGTCAATACATTGTGTGGAGTGCCGAGGGCCGCACATCTTTCGGGATGCTACCTCTGCTGAACCCAGTAACCTCTGCTCATGCATGATCTCGGCGTGCTCTGAGAGAAGAGTGACACATGTCTCCCTCATGACCCGCTCGCTGGGTGTAGGCTCAGCGATGACCGATGTGCCAGCCCTGCAGATGATCATCTCGTCCCCTAACCTGTGGTCGTCAACTAGTGTACCGACCCAGTGCCACTGCCGAGAAGTCTCTCCCCTAGGGTGCTGGGTGTCATCCAAATATCTTGGATGAGCTTCGCGTACCCCGCTGCTCATGCACAGAGTGCCAAAGGACAACAACAAAATCGACTATGCCCGTGAGTGATGTTGAAGCGGGTCAGGTGTGTGAGTCCTCACAGATACCACCAAGTATCGCTCATCTGTCTCCCCATCGATCCTGGGTGAACTACCCCCAAAGGTAAGCCCGGTCTCCCTGTCCGTGAGTCTCCCTGGAGGCAATACTCTAAGACCCTGCTGTGCAGCTCCGTACGCCCTCGCATACCACCAATCATCCATGTACCCCTCGACATACCACTGAACACTGAGGCATAGCCCTGTAAACTGCTGGGTACCCCCTACTATTGTTGTACCACCCTATACCATCTCGTGCCTTGTCTGTGTCAAGGCATAGGTCACTCCTCGCGTGTCCTCAATGCGATGTAGGACACTCCTACTCCACAATGCAATCCCACACACTACGGTACACCACCATGCAACTCCATGTCCACCGGTAGTCCACTGCTCAATGCTAGAGGCTCCCACACATCCTTGGATGTGATGACCTAGAGCTGTGCCTCTACATGTCGGACCACCCCCAATCGGTATCATCATCTCCACTGTCGCATCACTATACCCGCCGGCGAATGGATCATCACTCCAAACCCTCCCCGAGGGATCCGAGAAGTGAATCTCCCTATGTGTCAATAGTGATACCACCACTGCTCGGCTCCGCTGTGTCCTTTGTGCCCCACACAAAGGTGAAGAATCCTTGGCCCCATACAAGGCGCCATCTGGTGGCCTGCCAATGCCACCTCCTCCAACAAGCTCCTGCCAAGATATGTTGACCACCCCGTGATCCCGTGTATAAGTGTCATACCAAGACAACCTAGGGAGTCTGCCCATAAACTGGTTGGCCACTGGAGCTGACCGGAACTCCCCTAGCAAATGTGCATGCTCAACTACTAGGCCAACTGTACCCTCCAAGACATAGTCAGCCGACTTGCTTGGGAAATGATAGGTGATCCCGCCTAGATCCCAATGCCAGTCTGGGTTTCCTGTATTCCCAACACCTGGAAACTCCTGCTGAACTACGCCCGGGTCCACCACTATCTCCATAACCCACTCCACCGGGTACCAACTCAAAATCTATCACCATCCAACCTCGACAAGTGGATGTTGCACACTGTGCAACTCCGATCGTCTCATCCTGCTAACCAAGTCAACGTATGAGGTCTGACTAGGTGACTCCGTCTCTCTCTCTCTCTAATGGGAAGAGGTGACCCAAAAACGGTGCTAGTCCCGTCCATGCATGCATGAAGGGGAATGATCTGACGCTCCAACGTGCCCTCTGGTTGTACCATCAGGGAATCCATTCCTTCCCCAATGTGGGCCAACTTGGCTGCTGACTCAGCACAAGCCACTCTCATGCCCTCCAGCTCCCTGTCCTGCAACAAAATGGCCTCCCGTACTGACGTGGCCTTCCCTTTCAAAACTAGAAGGTCCGCCCGAAGCCGATGATACCGCTGTCTGCGACCATCATCCAATACCTCTGTATCTCCTAGTGCCTCATCGAAGGTGGATACATCTCCTGACACCTCACCCATCTGTCGTGTGCTGCTACCACTCGAAGACTCGGACACGACTCCGGTCATCACCTCAATGGATGGCTCTACTAGGGTAGGCTCTACCTTCTCCACTACGATATCAACCGACACGGTCAAGGAGGTCTCCAATGAGGGTGAGTCCTGTGTCACACTAGGTGTATCCTCGAACTCCCTGAAATCCTGTGTGCCCTCATCCTCCAAGTGCGAGGTAACCATTTTGATGGTTTCCCCCTCCGATACTCAGTCAAGCTGGAAAGAGGTATCCAACTCCTCCACCCAAGATTTTTCCAAACGCTTGGATGACCCGTCAAATGTCGGTAAATGGAGTTTGCCCATGGTGTGCTGTAAGCCCCCATCATGTGAGTGCCTGTTCCCTCTATGAAAGTTGCGGGGCCTGCTATCCCGCTGGAGCTAAACAAAATCTCAGAATGGAAGGGCATCCCTGAACTCCTGCCCATATGCCTGATACTCAACGAAATAATCACCCATGTGGCCAGGCTCTGGCTCCTGCTGTGCTCCTGCCCCTATGTCTGCACCCATAAAAGTGGGCATAGTAGAACATGTGGGTGTATGTGATTCCATATGCTGAGTGGCATCATGCTCCGGCAAATGGTGGGATGTGCTTGATCCCTCGCCAATCTGGAAACCCCTTGGGGTTTCACAGTGTCTAGCCTCCATAGTGCTGAATCTTTGCCCCATTACCTCAATCTGCCTCGACAACACCTGCAATCGGCTCCTCCTGCTCTGTATCTACAGGCTCCTCCTGTTCTGCGTCTATCACAGGCTCCTCATGCTCTGTGTCTACAAGCTCCTCCTGTTCTGCGTCTATCACAGGCTCCTCATGTTCTGTGTCCACAGGCTCCTCTAGAAATTGCACTGCTGCTCCAAGAATACACTTCTGCCTGACTTCGGCCTCTGATTTACCCACTGAAAATTGCTCAGAAAATTCTAAGAATTTGGGAAGGTGATCCTTGCCCAAAACCCAGAAAAACCCAGAAAGGGTTTCTTCTAATTCCAACCTTCAAAATCTGACCCTTTGTAGTTTGGCCCTCTTCCAATTTCGTTTTTTGGCACTGCAACTGCTACTGTCAATCGTTGCTCTCCAAAATCCCAGCAAACCTCCTCATATGGCTCTCCTATCAATTTCCCAACACCCCAGATCTAAAATCCTACCAATGAAGCTCCCACAAATGAGCCTCCTCCAATAATTGCGTAGGCCCTTCTAACCAAAATAGCCAAAATAGTTGCAACTGAAAACTGGAAACCCGCAGGCTGATCCAAGATTGTTGCTCTGATACCACTGTAATATCCCATTTCGGGGATATCTCTAAAACACAAAGAAACTCCAAACTTAAATGGATTAGAGAATTTAATCGGGATATTTCACCTTCCGGAAAGAGGATGATTTGGAGGCTACTCCGGTCTCTAGACTTTCTAAGATTGAAATATAAACACACCAAGTGGTATATAACTAGAATGCTCGGGAATATAAATAAATAATAGTGCATAAGACATATAATAAATGTGTATAGGCAAATTATGGCAACTCATCCAAAACATGAGAGAAAATAAGCCGAGCCATCTTATTAATCCGAGAAATATAATGAAGTACAATAGTTGATCAGAGTGATGGTTCCTAATCTTGCTCTGTTCTAAGCCTAGAAACTCTTCTAGAAAATACAAGAACGACCGCTTCTATGAATCAAGGGCCCCACTGCCGGAAAACTATCGCAGGCCGAGCCATCGGCTGAATGGACTGAGACTAGGGGCTGATCCCCTTGTCGAAATGAGATGAAAATCTGCAATCCTCCTCTACTCACCAATCCCGACAAAACCCAGAAACCATATAAAAAATGGTCGAACCCTGAAAATCACTAGAAAACACCCCCTTGGGGAATTACGCTAGCCTCCAAGGCTCTGCGCAGAGGCTAAATGGGAATGACGGAAACACCGCCTCAAACTCCACCAAAATCCTCCCACATGCAAAGGCTGATCCTCTGCTCAAAATCTCACCAATTTCCTACACAAACCCCAACTGAGCACCTCCACAATGGATCGCATCCTCTCCCAATGACCACGTGAGTTCTATAAGCACCCAAATTCATGAAAAACTAAAACAATAAAACTACTCACAAAATATCAAAACTGAAATTTCAATCGGTAGGTACTCAAGTCCTTTAGTTAAGCAGGGCGAGATCTCCGACCGGAGACACTCAATGCACTAAACAGTGCTGCAGACAGGCTAAACAGCCAGCGTGCTCAAGAAGACAAATGTCTCACTCAAAAATCATCAACTCAAGAATGAATGAAATGAGAAGGCTCCTCCATCTTTTATAACGTTGGTTTCCCTCCAAAACCCCAACGTAGCCTCTCTCTCTTGCCACGTGCTCATCCTCATCTGCGCAGTAGCTTCTAGAGCATACGTGGGCCCCCTCTCTACGTGGTGCTTAGCCCCCCTTGGCTCCCCTTTAAGTCACAACGTTGTGCTACTAGGGAGGATGTTTTATTCCACTAAGTGAGTTAGACCCTCTCTACTCACTTTTTTATTTATAATTTAATTATATAAGGCAAAATTGATCAAAATTAATATTTCCAATTAGCTGCTACTAATTGGGAATATTACAAGGCAAGTACCTACTTTTTAAGCTTCCCTAATGCTTTTTGTGGATCCACTTAATCCCTTTCCACTAGAAAATCAGACAATTATACATTAAGAATATTGGAATTCTATACCATTTTCTCTTACTTGTTAGATAATTTATTTATTTTATCATTTACCTTCTCTTTTTTTCCCGAATTTTTCTATACGAGGCAAGAGTATTTACATTTTTCTAGTGTCAATTCAAATTTTCCCACTATATTAAGGCTGATACAATTAAAATTTTTCTATTGAATCAAGTAAAAAAACCACTTATTTGTTAAAGTGTGTACCTACAATTTCAATCATTGCTAACTGATTTTCAATTTTTCATTGTCTTGTTTCCGCTAGATTTTCAGTTGACCGATCCAGTCTTTTTATGGCTAGTAACCCAGTCGTGTTTTTCGAATAACTATTTATAATTGCCACTTTCCTTTCTTTATTTTTAATTGTGGTTTGTACAATTCAAAATTCATTGTACTTTGGCATTTTCTCCCCTGATATAAGGCACATATCGAAGAATTTTGGTAGACTTCACAATTTCTTCTATAATGGGTAGTACCACCTTACCTCATACCTTTTGGTTTCTTTCACCAAAGTGTGATTTTATGTTGCCACGCGTAACCCACAATTCTTATTTTCATATTTCTTCCGTATTCATATACCTGGAAGAATCTTTTTTTGGCAAGATTATGCATTTCTTTCCTTTTCTTATTTAAGGACTGGAGATTTAATTTCAAAATTATTTCTGCCACTCCCTTTTCTTTTGATTTTTAAGTAGATTATTCCCCACTCCCAGAACTCTTTGAGTTGGGTTCTGTTTCATTTAAAACTATACTTCAAGGTAATTTCTTTACCTACTTCTTTTTCTCAATACTACAACAACCATTCATAGTTAGTCTTTAAATGAACTACGTATTGCTGAAATGTTATTTTTAGAATTTTAGTATTTAGATCTGGTAGGGCCCCTCCCCTTCCTAGTTCTACTTACAACCTTTCTCTGTCTGTCATAACATAAACTGTACTTTTTATGCACTGATTCCTGCACTAATTATTCTTCATAGAAATTAGTAATCATAAATAAAATTTAAAATAAATTTGACAGCAATTTTTTTTTCTTCCTGTGTTGTGATCCATAAGCCCAGAGTTTTAACTTGGGATCTGATACCATTTGTAACAACTGTACTTACCCAATTTTTTTTTTTTTTTTTTTTTTTTTTTTTTTAATTAATTTATTTATAATTATAGTAATTCTGTCAAACTCAGAACTATTTACTGATTCATTCTCATTGACTATTGTCGCAATAGTACAATCTTAGATATTATCTCCGCTCAATTTGGTTTTCTGTAAGTACATTCGTTACTATGAACATTTAAGTATTCCCTTTACTTACTAAAGAACAACCTTAATTTTCCTTGTATGATTTTTCGTTAATTTAACTATTAACAAATGTATACATTTCTATTCTTATTTCCTATCCTCATAGGATTAGAACTTTTGTCATTTATGTTCTTTAAATCTACTTTGGCCTTATATATATATATATATATATATATATATATATATAGTTTACCTCAAAAATACATATATGATTTTTCCCTTAGTAGTTCAATATATATAACACTATTTATCAGACATCCTATTATTTATACACATTGCCACCATGTAAAGTTATATAGGGCCATTTTCATGCATATATATACTTACACTTAAGGTATGGTTATATAGGTATATGTAAAGTATTTTAACCACGTTGATGTAGGTTCTCCATATATTACTTTACAATATTTTATAAGAATACCTCCATACATATTATTCTTACCTAATATATAGCTATCATTTCATTCACTTCACATACCAATCTATATACTCAATTCACCTCATGCATAGCCCCATACATTTAATAACTATTCGAATAATGCATATGTGACAACCTTGTAATATATTCAATTATGAGCTTGAAAGCTGTAGGTTTTATTACTCTTTCCATACCAACCATTTTCATCCCATCCTCTAACCATTTAACTCACCCATACCCGTCATTCAATTCGCATATATTAGAACAATTGTTATTTATATTTATCGTTCAATACATATGGATATTTTTTGATGTAAGTGAATGCATATATCTCTATGTTTTATCACACATATATATCATATTTATTATTTCTCTTACAACATCCCCATTAACTCAACCTTATGCACTATTCCATATGCATTTCAATAATTAGAATGAACTATGGGTAACCACATTTCCAATGTATTCGATTGGCAACCATAATTGGTATTAACCATCAAATGTTTTCATTTCTATAATTAAGTGCAATACATTGGGTTTTGAATGCTCTGTACATGAATTTAATTCACCTCGACAGACATTAATATTCATTTTACTTATCTTCTAGGTTCTCCACGCATTTAACCTCTGTACCTATGGCACCAAAACATCACATGGGCATATGTACAAATTGGACAGGTATAGGGTGGATCTACCTTGGTTTTTAATGGTGTAGATTTTCTCGTCTACCCTCCTAGTCGAATTGACTATGGCTAGGGTTTTTGTTTATTCTTTCAGTTTTCCTTTGTGAAAAACTTACAGAGATATCTCTCTTGTGCACTTATCAATTCTCTGGTTCTGAGTATGGAAATGAATTATGTTATGACTTGTATGAGCCTCATTCGAATTTCCAGGTCCATTGTCAACCTTAAGTTCATAATCTACTCAAGTAATAGATGGTTTTCCCATTGCATCTCACTTTCCTCTGTTCATTGCACTATACTCCTGTCATTTTTAATCCTTTGATCGTTGCACAACAACTTTAATAAAAAGTGAGCCCAAAACATATGCATGAAAGTTGAAATGAAAGCACCATATTATACACTGACATTATACAAGAACTATTTATAGAGAAATGTACAACCCAACCTTCTGCACAGGTTAACTGCAATGTAGCTTCAACTCTTTTTCTTGCATCTCTTGAGGATTTGTGGTTCTATTACTGAGTGGTAACAAATCAATTTTACAATGAGTTGTGACTATTGTAATAAGGAGTTGCCACCAGATTTGTTGGCACTATTATGTCAATGAATTATGTGGTGAATTTAGATTGTAAGCCCCTAAAAGATTAAGTCATCTCATTAAACAACAAATTAATGTGAGACCTCTTACCTAATTAAACAACAAATTAACATGATACATATTTGTTAGTGAGAGAACTCAATGTCAATAAGGGTACAATTCCAATTCAAATGTATGATCATATAAAAATTTACAAATGCTTAGGGGTTAAACCTAAGTATAAAAAAGCCAAACACTTTCGGACCCTAAGTTTAAAACCTAATTAAACAACAAATTAATGTGAAATTATTAATTAAACATCAAATCAACTTTAGACATCTTTGTTTGTGGGAGAACTCAATGGAAATAAGGGTACAACTCCAATTCAAATATATGATCATTTAGAAATTTACAAATGCTTTGATAAACCCACCTTTCTAATCAAATCCATTTATTTTTACATTATCATGAATTAATAGTAAAAAGCATGAAAGGCCACTTATTCTTTTAAACCCAATGTCCTGCTCCCAAGCTTGGTTGGCAACTCATAAAATATGAATGTATTAATTGAATACCAAACCTTATAAACTGAAGAATTAATACATGTGAATATCAAAATAGATTAATTGGGAGATAAACATTAAAGATGAATATATAAGTTGTTTATAAAAATATATTTTTTATTAAAAAATTTATAAAATATAATTAATTTTAATAAATATTTTGAATATTCCATTATTCAATTTTCAATAATATCATAAAATTTAAAAGTGTTTTGATATATACTAAAATTAATATAAGAAAAAAAACACTTCATTTAAATATAATAAAAAATAAAATAATAAAAATAGAGATAAATAATAAAACTCATCTCCATATTAACATTTTCTTCTTTTATCTAATTTTCTAAATTAAGTACGTTGTTACTCATCAATACATTGCTTCATACACATTGTCAACCAGTGCAGGTGTACATTGCTTTACTCATAGAATTTTTTATTTCAAATATTAGTGACTAAAGTGGTTGCTTTTAGTCTATATGAAATTAGCATTGAATAGGATGGCTTCGCTTTTATTTTCTTATCTGTATGTTTGGATGGGCCCACTATTGTTCACTGCGCACACTGCCTCTTAGCAGAGGCCATTCTAGGAAAGGCGGAGACACCTACGGCAAGGGTGGAGGCAGGAGATTGATTAGTAACCTAGGTAGTTTCAGTTTTGACTTTAAATCCGTTGCAGACAGCTCGGCCACTAACAGACTAAGTGTGGATATTAACACAAGCACCTAGGAATGATGTAAAAACATTTATTATTATGGTGTTGTAATATTCAATTAGTATAGATTCATTTTAATCATGAATGTATTTATAAGATGGAGAAAGATTAAATTTTATTATATGACAATATTTTTTTACATGTAAAATTTGAAGTAATATTTACATTTCAAGAGATTTACTCTTTTTAAGTGTTTGATAAATCAGTGATTAACATAGATCTATAATGGTTTTCTATCTCTCTACCATGTATAATTTTTCATTGTTTATATTGTATTTTTAAATAATTTATTATTATTATTATTTTATATTAAAATTGAATGGGTTACACCTTTTTCTATTATTACTAAGTAACTAAATTATTTTTACTTTAATTGTTTACTTTCCAACATTGAAATATTTTACTAAAGTAAACATGAACACACACACACATATATATACATATATATAGATATGGATAAAATATACTATGTTTTCATTATAATGGATAATGATTTTTCATTTAAAATGTTTTTTTTTAACTTAAAAAAAAAGTTTAACTCATCTTTTACTAATTAAATTAAAAATTTCTAAATTAATACTGACATAATTTAAATTATTTAAAATATTAATACTAAAAATTAACCACTAACGAATTAATCATAATCATGTAACACAGGTTATTGATGAAGACCTGCATTATTCAGTATGGAGGGTGAAGATAAGAAATATACTACTGATATCTAAAGGTCATCCCCTCATTATTTCGAAACGCAATAATATGCATTGGAAATATACATCATGTTATATTTTTTAATAATACATTGTGATTTGTTAGAAGGAAATGGAGTGCACAATTTCAAAGAAAGGGCTCACTACAACTTTTCGTTATGACAACTAAATTATACAATTTTCTTTGTGATTATGCCGTTTGAAAAGGATCATAATCCCTGTCAACTTTATGAGTGAAAAAGATTTCAGAAAAAAAAAATTATTCTAAGTCAAGATAATTAGGTCCAAGGCCACTGCCGACTGATTTAGGTGCCACAGTACTACTTTTACTACTTGTTGGAGAGGATTTGAAGAGAAAACATTAATGCGAATAGGTAGGCAGGCTGATGGTAGGATTAGTCGAGTGAATAACCAGTGTCAGATCCAAATATGCTAGGAGAGCTGGTAGTCTTTCATAGTCATCCTTAATTTTTGAGAATGTTTTAGTTGAGAATGACGTTGAGTAAGTGGCACCTGGTAGGGTTTCATAATCATCCTAAATTTTTGAGAATGTTGTAGAATCAAATAAATAAGTTCAGAGTGAATCATCAATAATTAAAAACAAATACACAAAAGGGGACCACAATGCAAACGTGAGAGACAAAGCTCACTCAACTCAATGAATTTAATTGCTCAATTACATCACACTTATATAGGGAACTGCACTCACCTAATCCTCCTGAAAACGAGGAAACCAACCTGAATAACTTATATAGGAAACTGCACTCACCTAATCTTCCTGAAAACGAGGAAACAAACCTGAATATGTGCAACCAATTCCTAATTAAACCCTCTCGTTCAACCACTCACAACTAATTATATTTCTGCATTATTCTCACATCCTCCCTTAATGGAGAAATGGATTTTCTACAATACCTAATTGACTTCTAAAAACTTCAAATTTGATTTTACCAAGGGGCTTAGTAAATATATCAGCCACATTATCCTTGGTGTTACAAAATATCAATTCAATTTCATTTGACTCAATTTTCTCACGTACAAAGTGGTACTGTAACTCAACATGTTTTGTTCTAGCATGGTAAATTGGATTATGTGCTAATTTGATAGCACTCTGATTATCACAATTGATACATGTTGAACCACTTTGCGCCTCTTCAAGATCTGCAAGAATTCTCCGCAACCAAATAGCTTCACAGGTGGCATTGGTCAAAGCTTTGTACTCTGATTCTGTTGATGATAAAGAAACAATTGGTTGTTTCTTACTACTCCAAGATACGACCCCTGATCCAATATGAAATGCATAGCCAGAGGTAGATCGTCTGTCATCTGGATTTCCTGCCCAATCTGAATCAGAAAAACCTGTCAGTGCAACATCAGATTCATCAGTATACATAATACCTAAATTCACTGTTCCCTTTAAGTATCGGAGAAATTTCTTTGCAGCATTCCAGTGATTTCCTGAAGGCTTAGCCATGAATTGACTAAGAATACTGACTGAGTATGCAATGTCTGGTCTGGTAGTGGTGAGATAGTTCAAACTTCCCACTAGCTGACGATATAATGTTCCATCTGCCTCTTTCGTTCCATCTTCTTTGTACAACTTTGCATTCTGTTCTAAGGGAGTTGTCATAGCTTTGCAATCAGTCATATTGAACCTTTTAAGAATCTCCTTTGTATATTTGCTTTGAGTGATCAAAGTTTTACCAGGCTCTCTCCATACCTCAATTCCTAAACAGTAATGCAATTCACCCAAATCTTTCATTTCAAATTCCTGTGACAACTGAATTTTAATTTCTTCAATTAACTTGTGAGCACTCCCTGTGATTATGAGATCATCCACATACAAAGATATTAAAGCAACATTTCCTTTTCCATCTTTCTTAACATACAAGTTAGGATCATTTTTGCTTTTCACAAATCCATTCTGAAGAAAGAAGGTATCAATCTTTACATACCATGATCTTGGCGCCTGTTTCAAACCATATAATGCCTTTCTTAACCTGCAGACTAGATGCTCCTGTCCCTGTTTGACAAACCCTTCAGGTTGAACCAAATAAACTTCTTCCTTTAAATCACCATTTAGAAAAGCAGATTCGACATCCAATTGATGTATATTCCAATTATGTTTTGTGGCTAAGGCAATCAGTAATCTAATTGTATTCAACTTAGCTACTGGTGCAAAAGTGTCTTCAGAATCAATTCCCTCCTTTTGAGCATATCCTTTTGCTACTAATCTTGCCTTAAATTTATCAATTGTACCATCTGCTTTAAATTTCGATTTGTACAACCATTTGCTTCCAATTGGAACTTTATTTTCAGGAAGTTCCACTAATTCCCATGTTTGATTTTTCATAAGAGAAGCATACTCATCATTCATAGCATTAATCCATGGTTCATGTTGTTTAGCCTGCTCATAATCAATTGGTTCAACAACATTCATTATGTTAGACATTAAGGCATAGTCTCTATACCTTGCAGGAAGCTGAGTTTGTCGGGATGACCTTCTTGGTGCTTCAATGCCTGTGGGTGTTCCATCCATGATGCGTCGGCTTTGAGGTGAATCACCCCCTTGTGATGACTCACTGCTGCTAGATGTGCTCATACTGCTGCTCTCATCCTGATCCTGTACCTGTACCTGTACCTGTTCCTGCTCCTGCTTAATCAAAGTATCAAGTTTGACATGAGCATCATTAGATATATGCCATGCATCATTCTTTGTATTACTTTTATCAGCCTGCTCATGAAACGACACATCACGACTTGCAAATAGTTTATGGGAACTTGGATCAAACAATTTATAGGCTTTCTGATCCACACAATACCCAATGAAAACACACTTGATTGACTTGGCATCAAGTTTTCTTCTGTTAGCCTTAGGAATATGAGCAAAAGCAGTACATCCAAAGACTCTGAAATGACTCACATCAGGTTTATAACCATGAAGAACCTCAAAAGGAGTTTGAAAAACTAATTTCTTAGTGGGACATCGATTCTTCAAATAAACAGCAGTATTAATGGCTTCTGCCCAGAAACCATTAGAGATGTTCTTACCTTGAAGCATACTACGAGCAGATTCCACCAAGGTTCTATTCCATCGCTCAGCAACACCATTTTGCTGAGGGGTATGTGGTACTGTGAACTGTTGTTGAATTCCATTAGATTTACAATAGGTGTTAAATGCTTTTGACTTATATTCACCCCCTTGATCAGATCTGAGTATTTTAATGCACTTACCTGTTTGTTTTTCAACCATAGTTCGAAACTCTTTAAAATACTCAAATATGTCACTTTTCCTTCGAATGAAATAGACCCAGGTATACCTAGATCTATCATCAATAAAAATAACAAAGTATGAAGCACCACCAAGAGACCTAGTTTGCATAGGTCCACATACATCAGTGTGAATTAATTCAAGTATATCATACTTTCGTTTCTCAGTATGAACCGGAAACTCTTCTCTATGCTGCTTACCAAGTGCACATGCTTCACATGGTAAATGTTCACACTTCATAACAGGAAGACCTTCAACCATTGATTTCCTTTGTAACAACGATAAATCATTGTAATTTGATGACGTTGAGTAAGTGGCACCTGGTAGTGTTTCATAATCATGCTTAATTTTTGAGAATGTTGTAGAATCAAATAAATAAGTTCAGAGTGAATCACTGAATTGTACATCTCATTCCAAAATATTCTCGAAAATCGAATTAATTTATGCAGTCCTTCACTCGATCATTTATCACTAATCGAAGGCCTAAACTCAACACTTTTATGACAACACGGATCGTCGAGTGGTAAAGGAACAGTCAATCCAACTGCCAAGTCATGACAACACGGATCGTTGTGAAGAATTCTCTCTCTCTTGCTCCGAGTTATCAAATCTATCTACTCTGATTGATTGAGTGGTTCGGAACACATTGTTACCTTTGTTTTCATAAAGTTGGTATCTTATTATAGACTCCAGGACTCACCACTCAAACAGGAATAGGTTGGAGGTCTCCGAGTTATCAAATCCATCTGCTCTAGATTGAGTGATCAAGAACACATTGTTGCCTTTGTTTTCATAAAGTTGGTATCTTATTATAACTTTCATGGGAGAGAGAGGATTCATAGAGGGAGAGAGAAGAGAGGCACCTCCTTTCATAGAGGGAGAGAAAGGAGAGGGACCTCCAGAGAGCATAAAGCGTCACGTCATGTTGGACATGGCCGGTCCAACGTGACAGGCTTAGTTTAGTTGTAACTAAGTTGAGGGCCCGAGGGCCCGGGATGTTAAGGTAGGATTATAATATGTATAGGACACGAGGATGAGTTAACTTTTATATTACTCACTCTTGGCATCAATATTATTAGGAGCGGGTTATGGATGTGAAATTATTAGTCAATTATGGCCTGTTATGGATGTGTGAAAGAAATCGTTAATCAGGGTATAAATTTGATGGGGATTTTTTTCTTTCTTTTTAAGTAATTTTTTATGAGAGGATTTTTTTAAATTGTTTTTTTTTAATGTGTTTTATATTGTTTTTTCATAACATTACAATTTTCAAATTGAGAATAAAGTAGTTATTTTCTTAACTAAGTTAAATTGATTATTTTATTTTCATCTAGATGAAAGTTAAAATAAAGTGATTGAAGTGATTTGAGTTAATTTAGTGAATTTTATAGAGACAACTCGCTATAGTGAGAGGCATAATACAATTCAATACCTAACATGCTTTCTTTTGTAGTGGGAGATTGATGAAGCAAGATTATGCATACACTAATCAATAATAAGTGGTTTCTAGATAAAAATAAGAACTCATATAGTTAGATAATCATATACTCATAATAATTTTTTGAAGGCTTTTATGATAGTATTTTCATGTCTAATTTCTCTAAATTCTAGCAGGAATTTATTGAAAATAGAAGTTTGATGGGTAACCTTGCGCAAGCAAAGGGCCCTAGAGTTTTTTTAGGGTGCTGAATCCATATTTACAGTTAAAAAACCAGTTTCAATAACAAAAATCAAGATTTTACCTCAATTTTTTCACCGTCACTTGAAACTCCAAAAAATACACTAAAAACAACTCCATTAATTTTAAATTAAAAAAAAACTCTTTCTTTCCTTTTTTAAATACACTTTTCCCAACAATTTAGTGGTTCCATAATAAAAAAAAATACACATAATAAATTTAAATTATATTTATTATAATCAAAATAAATGATTTTTTTTAAAACATTAAAATATCCAGTGAACACTAATGCATATCCCTTAATATCAAATAGGCAGAGGAACGCGAAAGAAATAGGCGGCCGTGCAGATTCATAAATGCCAAATTTGAGTACAACCACTCTTTCTATTGAATCACAAGAACATGATACTTCAACACTGATAATGATAATAAAATTTGAACTAGTAGGAAATGTGAATTTAAATAATTTTTAATGTTCATCTGCTAAGTACGGAGTCTATACTATGGTTCATCTTTCTTCTTGAATTGGTCTTAAAATTAGGTGTTTAATCCAGCTATTTGAAATCGGTTATTATCGGTACGGGTGTTTAATGCAGCTCTTTCAAATCATACTATATATTTCAGTGAGTAGAGGGTTAATATTTTGGTTTGGTCCATCATTCTTCTGGAATTGTTTTGTTTAATCGAGCTATTTGAAATCCATTATTATCGGCACAGGTGTTTAATGCATCTCATTCAAATTGTAGATATTTTTGTTATTATGATGTAGATGTCTATAGCTTAAATTTGGTAAAAGAAAATTAAAAAGGAATATTAATAATAAAAAGATATTTCAATCATATTTGTGTGTATAAATATATATTTTTAAATATTATGTATTAATTTTATATTAATAATTGTAAAATTGATAAGAGTAGGTTAATAAGGTCACAATTTTCTTCTAAAATAATAAAAAATTTGGCAAATTTTTTATTAAATTTGGCAGAAATTTTGGGAAATTTGGATTGCTATTGTCAAGCGAAGAAAATTTTAGTGGCTACTATTAGCAGGTGGGTGTGGCTAGATAGCTCTTTCGGCAACATTTAAATTGTTTACTATAATCTTTATGCACTTATTATGTAATGTTTAAGGTATTTACTATGATTTAGTATTATACCATTAGACTTCCATAAAAACACATAAGCAAAGTATCTTTATAAAAACAAAAAAAAATTATTTATATATTTTCAGAAAATAAAAACTAATTTTTCAATTTTTATTATATTATATTTAAATCAAGTGTCATAAAAATTTTAATTTTATTTTTTTTATCAATTTAATAATTTAGGCTTTTCATTATTTTTTTTATCTTTATTTATTTAATCTTTGTTATGATAAATATTTATAAATATAAAAAGAATATATATATATATATATATATATATATATATATATATATATATATATATAACAAGTCTAGCTCTATCTTAATTTTGTATCTATCATAAATTACTATTCATAAAAATAAAATAAAATAATTAATAATTAAACAACTCTAGATTCATCTTTAACTTCCAATCTACTAAGCCTCTACATATAAATAGATTTATTATGATAAAAATCATAGAAATGAACCAGTTTAAGAAGTGGAATGAAATGAACACATTTAAGAAGTATATATATTAATTATAGGAAAAACATTGAAAATAAATGAAATAAATGGAAAACCAATTATAGAAAAAACATTCAAAATAAATAAATTAATAAGGAAAACATTTTAATATAAGAAAATGAGTTTGAAAAAATGATTTTAAAATCAATTACAAAAATGCTAAATCATTTATAATTTTAGAAAAATGTTTAAAAGAAAATTGATACAGAAACACATTTTAAAATTAGCTATAAAAAATGTGAAATGATTTAATTATAATAAAGAAATAATTTGAAATAAGGTTAACATGAAGAACATTTTAAAATAAGAAAAGTATTCAGTAAAAAAAAATATAATATGTTAAAAGTAATAAGTTTTTAAAAAATTAATAAGAAAAATGATATGGAAAAATAGTTCAAATAAATTAAAGAAAAAATGACATTGAAAAAATTATTATGAGGAAGAAATAAACTTAAAATGAAAGTAACATTAATTTTTTTTTAATAAGGTCAAGTCCCACTAGCCTAATCTGTTGAGTATGGAAGGATCAAACCTTATTAAGGCTTTTGTGCCCATGCTAGGGGGAGGAGACAAGTTAAACCCAAGAGACAAGTCAAAACCAGTTAGCTTAGCTTAGATTTCCCTGGGTAGAAGTTTCTCAAGCCACAGGTCAAGCCTGATGCAATCTTTAATGAATTTGGACCACTTGACAAAAAAAATTATTATTTAATAAAGAAATATAAACAAGCTTAATAAGAAAAATGGCATGGAAAAACACTTCAAATAGATTTGAAAGAAAAATCACATTGAAAAATTAATTATAAAGAAGAAATAAACTTAAAAGAAAAATAGCATTGAAAAATATTGAATAAAGAAATAGAAGCAAGCTTTTAACTTTTTCATATAGAAATTAAGTTTATATGTCAAAAAAACTATTTAATAAATAGAAATACATTTATAATTTTTCTAAGAAAATTAGGTTTAATTGAAATATTTAATATAATCAATTAAATCAATCTCACAATCGATCACAACGATTTTTTTTTCTTTTGACATCTTTTGATCAATCATTTAGGGTCTGTAGAGATCTGGTCATGTTGTGTCATCACATGAGAATTATGGGAGGGAAGGAAGAGACCCCCTCCCCTAAAAATTCACAGGGAAGTCAAATAGGGAACAATTAAAGTCTCGTTCTAGGGGCCCAATGGCAGGCTCGTATGTAGAGTCATTGCCTTCCCAAATCCATTGGAAATTTGAAGTTTGTTACACCAAACAATCGCCTGGGGGATTCTCGTAGCTACATGAAGGACCATACCTTGATTTGTAAGTTCATGGGAATTTGGCCAAAAGAACAAGAAATACTCTAATTTATTCAAGTGAAATGACAACCACAAGGAGTAATGGAATTGCGACTTAGGACAAAAGGATTCTTCATAGTAATTTTTGAGGACCTAAAGGATAAAAATAGTGTTTTAAAAAATGGGCCTTACTTCAGGAAAAATGTTGGTTTGTTTATGTGGTTTTGGGAGGAGTGTTACAACCAAGAAAAGGCATTTCTGGCAGCCCCAATCTAGGTTTGAATATTTTCGCTCCTAGATGACTTCTAGAAAGTCGATAACCTTGAAGGGATTGGTAATGATATAGGGGAATTTTTCAAGGTTTTAGAGGTAAACAAGCGGTGCAAGAATGCTTCCTATGACATAATTTGCATTTACATGAATATTTCGAAGCCCATCCTTGCTACGATCGATATAGAGTACCATGATGTTGTTTGGACCCATCCATTGGACTACGAGGACGTCCCCTTCAAATGTTATTGTTGCCACAAAAATGGTCACATGATTCATGATGTCTCTATTACTATAGTAGAGAAACAAGACTGAAGGAAGCGGAAAAGAAACAAGGGTTCCCACGAGGTGTCGTGCCACCGCAGGAACCAAGGAAGACCAGGCCAAGAAACTAACATAAGCAAGATCTCAGGAGCAACCAATAAGTGACAAGAAAATCCAGGGACATCAACCTGGGAAATCCTCAAAGGAATTTATTCATAAACATAGGATATCCGACCATAAAGCAGCCATTGAAGAGAATCCCTTAACCAGCCTTTCACAGGTAGAACCCCTAGACAATAATATAATGCTTGAATAGGTCACTCCTATGGAAAAACTAATGGAAATGGAGAGCCTAGCATTGATGACGTATATATCACTAGAGGATCCAAGTAAAGACTCACTCCTGAAGGAACTACTAGAAAAAATGACCTCAATTCTGGAGAAGAATGACGAACAAGACAACCTGGAAGCCAATAATGTTGGAATTTCTAAAGACATGGGCCAGGGTAGAAGTGAAATTGATCCTAGCTAAAAAACTCCACCATTTTTGACATTTATACGGGCAATGGCAGCAATCTAATCTTCCCCTAATGGGAGCTCCTCAGGGGAGAGATGTAAAGGGGCATTACAACCACATAAATCCAAAGAGTAGGCTATGAACAATCGCAATCTCAATGGGCATAAAACATCACATAAATCCCTCTAGGACACAAGTGAGTTTTTGTTAAAATATGGGAAAATTAATAAGACAACGAAGCATTTACTCCCTGCTACATAAGATAATTCATGAAGATTGTTTCGTGGAATATGCGGGACATGAATATTTTAGGTAAGAAACATTATTTAAAATAAAATATCATGAAAGAGAAATTGGATATAGTATTTCGTTAGGAAACCATGGTTCGAATTTCAGCATTGGGAGACATTCTAGTTCGGTGTCAGACAATATGTGAAGCTATGGCCATAGATTCGAAAGGTAGTGTGAGAGGGTTGGTAGTGATCTCAGACCCTAGAGAAACTCTCTTAAATCACTAGATGTCTACCCCAAGTATACTGATATACCACTTTCACTACATCGGTTCGGGGGAAAATTTTGGGTCTTTGTGGCTTATGAGGCCACCTTGTTGGGTAGAAAGGAGGGATTTCTCAAGGAACTCTTATTCCTGCACCAAATTTTCCAAGGCTAGGGTGGATTATCAGGGGGGGAATTTAATTTGATTCAAATTTTGGAACAAAAAAAGGAAGGATAGATAGGTTGGATGCAACAAAATTTAAATTCCAGGACCTAATACACGATCTCCACTTGGTGAATGTGGATCAAGATATAGAGTCTTTACGTGGAACAGCCTGCGAGGAGGTACCCATTAGATCGCGAGCATGTTGGATATTTTTCTTGTTACTAAATACCTCATGAGTAGGGAAGCTTACCTAGAAGTAAAAATCCTCCCATGCCTCGGATCAAAACGCTGGCCCATTATGCTCAAACTCAACCTCAAATGATATCCTAAGAACCAAACTTTTAGGTTTGAATGGTTTTGGCTCCAATGTCAGGACTTACTCCCCAAAGTCAAGAATTCATGGAACAAAATTCAACTACAAGCAAGAAATTGGATGCACATGCTATAACTCAAAGTAATGGAGTTGAAATTTCACATCAAAAAATGGAACTGGGAGGAATTTGGGACATGTTTAAAAAAAAATAATGTTTAGAGAAAATAATTGATGAGGTAAAAGCTACTAAGATTGGAAATGGGAGGAAAAACACTGTGGTGGAAGAGGAAGGTCATGTACTAATAGATATTGAAGTTAGAAGGAAGAAGGAAGAGACTTATTGAAGACGGAAATCCATAGTCCAATGGCTACGCGAGGCTGAAAGGAACACTCACTTCTTTCAAAATGCCCTAGTCCATACAAGGTCTGTGTAATGTGTTTCCATTGATTTACTTCCTTAAGGTCACCTAGGAGGTTGAATCTCATTATAGTGGCCTCTCGTCGCATGTTTAACTTGGTTGGCCGATTACATGGGTAGATGTGGGAGGAGGATGTTGCAACTCGTTGCAGGTGATATCTATGACATTGTCATGAATTTTCTTTACTAAAGTTGAGAAATTCTTGATGAGTTTTCATTCGTTGAGCAGTTTTATCTCATGCCACACGAAAATTACCAATATGGTCGACGCTTGGGTTATAGGATTTTGCAGGTTAATGGTCTAGGTACCCAAATAATTTTTCTGGAGCCTGTGGCTACCAATTTTCATTGTTTCCTTCTGTATCATGTTCTAAGGGTTATCTCATTTTATTTCACAAATTTCGATTGGGTTGACAGATTTATCAATTTACCTTCAACTAATTACTATACCTTAAATGGTTGAGTTCTCTTTAACTATACAAAGACATGTTTGTTTAGCTTATACTCAGTGCCCTTATCATTTTATTTTCTTTTGCAAGTATTTCCCCCTACTCTTCCTCATGTTCATGTCGTTCCTGGTTTGGGTTCATTGCCAGAAAAATAACTAACTATGTGCCCTTTATTTTTTTCCAAGTTCACTTGAAACCCTCAAGGTCTGGCCTAGAGGCCTTGTGGTCTTTTAAATCAGTTAATTTTTATTTTCCTGGGGTTCATTTGCTATACTCATGAGTTTTTAGAAGTAGTAGTTATGTTTGAGAATTTGAGAACCCTAGAGTCGGTCGACTTTCTATATGTTGTAGTTTGTAATCCTTGTGATGAACTCCTCCTTATTCAATTGAGGTCGAGTTCATCTGGTCGTGCCATTTTTATTTGAACAAAATTTCAGTTTTTTGGAAAGGTTGTGTTGTCTTTATGTATGTACTATAAATATGCTTCCTCTTGCCTTGAGGTGAACCGATTTTATATTTCACTTGGCAACCAAAAACTTATGTTCTAAATTTATTTTTCCTTATTGTCAATTTTGATAAGCATGGTTTCAAAATTACTAAGAAAAACTATACTCTTAGTACTTTCCTTTCATATATCATTGCTTATTCAATTTTAAAATAAATTTTTACAGTGTACTTTTCTGCTATAGTTCTCATCGATATAATTTGTAATTTGTTACATTTTTCTTCTGCAACTTTCTTATATTTCTAGGCATGTTAATAAGATCTTATATATCAATTGTTTTAGGTGGTTATCATTTTGTGGATGAATGTTTGTAATTATATTTTAATAATACCCACCAGGGTTTCTATAATGAATTAGTTAAACTCATTCTTCCGAGACAATGTGTCGAGAAAGACAGTTGTTTTCCACTTTATCTTTCTTGTCTTTCTAGATTCCTATATTATTTTAATCTAAGGTATCAGACTGTCTAGGCATTAGCTTACCATCCATTAGTCAGAATAACCTAAACAAACAGTAAATCCACTCTAGCTAACAAGTTGTTGGTCATTCTGTCATAATCTATAGGGCTATTTCTCTGTCTACTGAAGCTTAATCAAGTATACAAGTAAATTTTTTTATTTTATTCACAATATTGATGCAGACCTAGCATATTCATTGTTTCATATTCTATGCATGTTAACATTACTTATTCATAATTAACATTATATAAAATGAAAAGAAAATAGATTCAGTATTCAACTCAAAATTCAGACTACATTCATTTCAACAACCCAAATAAAATTCTTATATGAGTTTAATGGATAATCCAAGAACTCACTCAGAAGAGTACCCTCTAGCCTTCCAATGAGATAGACAATCACGTTCTGATCTCCCCCCAATCTTCCCCAACTACCCAATAAATTTACTGACAATGAACATCCAAGTCACCTTGCAACCCTCAAGACCCTTCTGAGGTCGAGTTTGAAGTTTTTCATTGTGGAATCTTCCACTAGGTCCAACCCAACTCAATAATTTTCTTCAAGTGCAACATACTACTGCACTCATCTTCGTCTAGTCTCCTCTCTACCTTTTCCTCTCCCTGGTGAAAATAGTAAGCAGGAAACCTCCCTCTTCCCACTGAGACCCATTTGTCTCCAAGAAAGAGGGAAGCAAGAATCATAACTGCCCTAACTAACTGTTTCCTCTGCCCATTGAGACTCATTTATCTCCAAGGAAGAGAGAACCACCTTCTTCCCACTGAGACCCATTTATTTCTAAGGAAGAGAGAACGAATAATAATAACTTCCCTAACTGACTATTTCTTCTTCCCAATGAGTTTCATTTATCTCCAAGGAAGAGAGAACCAAGAATCATAACCACCCTAAGTGACTTGTAGTTAGACAAACTCGTTCAAAGTCCTTCCTCAAAATTCCTAGCCTCATCCATGTGTTAACAAAACATGCATCTAAATATATTCATAATAATATTTTTAAGATTTGTTTAAGTTTGGGTCATCTTTCCTCTAAGCCTGTATCTTAGAAGTCCCAATAACTAAATAATTAACCCAAGCTAAAGTAAAGAGAAATAATAAACTTGTAATAACTGGGTGTTACATTTATATTATTTTCTCTAATAATATTTTAAATTATTTTCTCTAATAATATAATGTAATACTTTATTTTATTGTTCCTTTTTATTAGTAAACTATATGGTTTAAAGAAACCATATAACATATTTTTGCAAACAATTTATTATCCATATAATTATTACTATTTTGGAATATTTTTTCGAAAAATGTTTATATAGATATGAATTTGATAGACTTTTTAACAACAAAAAGGTGTTATATTGAAATAAGGATAAGTTTAAAAATATTAACAAACTAAGAAAAAAACAAAAAAGGAAAGGAAAAAAGAATGTACTTGTCAAACAAGGAAAGGACAAAGGGAAAAAAAATAACTTCTTAAAATATTTTACAATAATAATGAATTTGTATTTAGAAAATTTACTCCCAAAAATTATCACAAGAAATTTTGGAGCAAATATATTTTTGGAGCAAATTTCCATTAGTGTAGCTCTAAATATGCACAAGAATTTTTGTGGTGTGGCTACTCAAGTTTTATTTAATTTTCTTCCATTATTGTAGTTCTAAATATGTGGGGTGAATTGATTTTTTTTTTTTTAATTTCTAGTATTATATATCAAAATAAAATATCATGCTTAATAACTATTTAAGGTGTATTTTAGTATGTTATTTAAATATTTTAAATTAAGGTGTTAATTTCAGAATTTTAAATAAAATAAATAAATATTTTTAATGTTATTAACTACATTTACATTCATTTATAATTTTATATTTATTAATTATTTACACTTTTAGATAAAGATTTATGATTATTTACTCTATTAAAAATATTTTCAACAAAAACAAGTAATTTTAAAATCTAACCCCTTTCCAATTTTATTATTAAAATCATATTCATTAATACTATCTTAATGAAAATAGTATTAATTTATAGTATTATATATCAAAATAAAATATCATGTTTAATAATTATTTAAGGTTTATTTTAATATATTATTTAAATATTTTAGTGGAGATGTTAATTTCAAAATTTTAAATAAAATAAATATATATTTTTTAATGTTATTAACTAGATTTACATTCATTTACAATTTTATATTTATTAATTATTTGCATTTTCAGATAAACATTTATTATTATTTATTTTATTAAAAATATTTTCAACAAAATAAGTAATTTCAATTTTTTTATTACAATCATATTCATTAATACTAAATTAAACATATAAAAACCAGGTTATTACCAATTGTTAAATTATATAACTTCATCTAAAAATATCTTATTCTTATTAAATATCATATTTTGAAGGGCTTGACAACTTAAATTCAATAAAACGAATCCAAAACAAGTTATTTCCACACCAATTCATGGATGTCAAGCTTTAGAAATTGCCATAGAAATACCTTCATCTGAAAATTTCTCTTATGAAAGGAGCTTTAGAAGTTTTAACTTTACTTGATTCGAGAAATTACACCTACAATTTGGGATTCAGTAAAACAAATCATAAAATATTATTATACAAAATAGACTACAAATAAAAATTCAAATTTGGTAACATTTACAAATACAAATGTTGATATTATGCAAAATACATTACAAATAAAACTTCAAATAAAGTAACATTTACACAGCTAAATGCTAATATTTTGTTTAACATTTACAAAGCTAAATGCTAATATTTTGTTGACAGATTTGTACATTCTTGACAAAGTGTTGTTTGGAGGAGAAGAATGCAAATTTTTTCTAAACCATCATAAGCTATATAAATCCTACAACTAAGCATATGGAAATGGATTTCATGAAAATTAGCACATGTAAACCTAGATTCTTGACAAAGTGCAGTATTAAAAGTGGATTTCATGAAAAATGAGGACTACAAAGCACTGCATTAAAAGTTTAGTATAGATATTTGAGTATCTCTCTCATCTTAAAGGAGTTGTCTTTAGTGCGAATTTTTGGAGTTTCGGGTGGTGAAAAAAAATTGAGGTAAAATCTTGGTTTCTGTTATTTAAATTGGTTTTTTTATTGTATATATGGATTTAGCACCCTAAAAAACCCTTAGGGCACTTCAATTGTGCAAGGTTACCCATCAAAATTCTATTTTCAATAAATTCCTGTCAGAATTTAGAAAAATTAGACCCTACCGTAAAAGCCTTCAAAAAATCACACTATAGACTACTCACATCCTAAATCCAAGTTTAAATCTATGAATCTTTGCCAATTACCAATGTATTATTTTTAAAGCCGGTAAATGAATGGAAAAATGAATCTAAATAACATATACGGAAAATCTATGCTCACTGGTGGGTGATCTCATCTATTTACACCAATCATAACACACAATTACATAAAAAACTATGTTCTACAATAATATAGACTTATTTAATATAAATCCAGTGCTCCCATCATCAACATTTCTTGCACAACCAACAATAGCACAAAGCCGCAAGGATGCAAATCCATAAAGAAAAAACAGAAATCATAACCCTATACACCTACAGAATAGTGAAAATTTGTAATTGAATTGATACCATACTTCTCGAAATTATCTCTGATCTATGTTGTTTTTTATAGGGTCAGATGATTCAGCGTACTGGAGAGGAGGAGCTTGCATGGGATACCCTGATAACTAAATCAATTTTTTTTTATTGCAAATGCAAATGATTTGTGATCGTTATTTAAGAAAATAAATGATGAGATGAGAAAAATAGGACAAGAGAGCCGAACTTAGATGGAGGAATTCCTCGAGGGTAGGCTGCAGCTAGTGATGAAAACTTGTCGTCATTCGTGGCTGCTCAAATTCACTTGAAACTCACAAATGTGAAGGGAGGATGAGCAGTAATAACGAAGCAAGAGTTTCAACAAGTTGGAGTCGAGAAGCTCAAGGAAGGGTTAGCCATCGTTAAAGGGACCTCTGTTGGAGTTGACCTGGCTTCCATCCTTCTTCGACCCCAACGTTATTTGCGTTCTTTAAAAAGTTCTGTTGCGAAGAGATGCCGAGGAAGACAGAGTTCCTGGACCCATTAACGCGCAGGTTGCAGCACCATCTGGCACAAATGGAAGCCGTGACCATAATGGAATACGTTCGGGATGAACTCCTTGCAGAAGCGATGAAATCTTTGCAGAAGCCGAAGCAGGATTCAAATGATACAAATATTTTGAAATTAGCTCTGGAGGGAATGGGAGGAGCGAATGGGACTGTTTTGAAACCAAAATAGTCCATTCCATCACATTAATCACGTAGGATGTGTCACATCTCAGCTGACATTCGTCACCCATCTACCATCGCTGCCTTCGAGGTCTGACAATAGTGTGGTCATGCCATGATCTCAAGGCACTCTGCTACCTGAAAAGGGCTTTGAATTTTCCATTGATGGGCAGCTAGGTTTTCCTGCGGGCAGGTTAAAATGCGGCCTTGCTAGACTATTCCGACATTTAATATCTTGTTGTGTCTATGGTCAATAATTCGAATATCGATTATGAATAAGTACAGGAAGTGTTTTTTTTTTATTCACTATGAAATATTAAAAATATGGTTTTTTTAAATAAAAATAAATAAATAATTACAAAACTAAATTTATTTGATTTTTTAAAATCAAAGTTTTGTAGTGATATGTCATTATTTTTTTTGTGGTCATGAATTTTGTGTATGTAGATTTAGTTTGTTTAACTTGGAAATAGAGATAAATTAGGATCGGTATGTCAAGTCTCAACAATTTTATTTCAGTTAATTTTTAGTAATTTTATCTTTTTAAAAATTCATAATTAAATCTCTTTAGGTCTCTATCTCTATAACATCACTAAAACCATGTAACTAGATGTAAAATTAATAAATAAATATTATTAAACTATTTATCAAGAACCAATTAGAAGTTTTAACAACTTCTTGATAACTAATTTACATTCTTGATATGAAAGGAAAATAATGGTTGTTAATTGTGGGGCCCAATGTTACAAACTCGATAACCTCTGAACATTATAAAACTGGTTTAGCTATGGAGTTTACATTTGGAAGGTTAAGTTACACCTTGGAAATAGTGCACCTTCGGATCTATAGATGATAGGTTTAGGGTTTCAATTGACAGGTTTAGGGTTTCAATTGACGATTTAGATGAAACACGGTGGCTATGGCAATAACTACCTCCCCTTCCCTACCGTCCCTCTGCCTCATTTGGAATTTCTCAACCTGCGAGGGAAAGCTCTCCAACTAGGGTATCTTCACTAGTTGGACTTATGTCTTCAGGTCTTCCACTACCTGGAAAATAAACTATTATTCTCGGGGAGTGATGCTGACATGATTGGGTTGTTTTCTTTTTCTTGAGGAAATAATGGTGTGAACGATTAAAAACAACGAAGCTTGAAGGTCCTAATGCTAACCTCACAACGTGAGAGGTTCGAGCCACATCCATAACACTTTGTGGCACCTTCTCTAAAAATACCAAACAACGTCTTTTCATGGTTTATACTTTGGCGGACTCGAGTTTAGAACTGTGAACATGGTTTCTTACAGACATCTTTTGTCAGCGGTGGAGTCAAATGTTAAAAAGATAAGTAACTCTGTTTTATGGATTTTAATAGCTACAATAATGTTACTTCTAAACCTGAAATGCGCGTCCGTGAAGGAAGGCAATGCATCTCTAATCCAAGTTGAAGAATGCGTTTCAAGTGATAAGTCTTATTATCTTTCTTTTCTTGAAACAATAATTTGCATACACACATTATTATGGGGTTGAAAAAGATGCATATTAAATTCATTGTATAGCTTAAGAAAACTAAAACATAAGTAAGTTAGCTTGTCTATATATATATATATATGCATCTTATATATAAAAATATAGAATGCTTGTTTTATTTTGAAAGGGATTCCATACATGTGTAGAATGATAGTAATCCAAGTTATTTTCTTGAAAGTAAATATAGATTAAAGAGGGTAATTCCTGAATATATTTCATGGGTTGGGAGATAAGTTAGTGAGTTTTCTTGGAGAAAAGTCATGAAGCACCCATAATAGTTTTCACATAATTGTTTCTTTGGGAATTGAATCTTGTGTGAAAAGAATAATTTCTACTTGGGAAAACATTATGTTGTTTTATATATGTTATTCTTCTTGGAAAGGATAACTTCTTGAAAGAGTGCATGTCGACTTCTTGATTTGGGTGTAGCTAACCTTCTTATTGTTTCATAGCTTTATGCATAAAGGAAGGTCATCTATGATAATTTCTTGAAAGGGAAGCATAACAGGCTTTCAAGTATAAAGACAACAAAACTAGGTTATGATAACCTCCTCATGCAAATGAAGTATTCTTTTGTTTACATGAAAGGAATAGTTAATGATGGTAGAGTTCCAAGAAGGGAATAATATGTTGCCTACATTAAAGAAGAATTATTATGATAAGCTCTTGCATGCACCAAGAATAGCCATTGTGTTATAGAGGTATGTTCTTAGCATTGATAAAAGAAATACTCAGCTATCTTAATCTTTAGGAAAAATATGTGAGTACATTTATGCTAACAAAAATATTATGTTAGTTTATGTTATTTTTCTTTTGAAATAAGATCATGTATATCCATGTAATATTTGTATTAGATTTCATTAGAAAGAATATACATTTGTATGTGGGAAATGATAACATGTTTTTTTATCCTACATTGGAAAATATTCTTTGGAAAAGAAGATGAATTACATGTACAAAAACTAAAGTAATGTTTTGGTTCCTTGAAATATATATATGAGTAATGTTGGTATCACATTTGGAGAATACGACATGTATTCTTATGCTTTATTCCATTATTTTTATGGAAAATAAACCATGTCTTTGCATGCCTATTATGTTATATTTCCTTGAAAAGGAAACATGTGTTTGCATGCTCTATTGTGTTAAGTATTCCTTTGGGAAATTATTTTAGAAACTTTATGCATTGTATGCATAGGAACAACATTCATCATGTTAGCTTTAGCACCAAAAGCAATAGCTGAAAGGCTCGTTATTTTGCTAAAGTTTAAGTAACACAAATGCACCTTGTGTCATTTTCCATTGAAGGAATTCCTGGAAAGGGGTAGTGAATTGTCTTGTATGAATGTGGGCATATGTGAGAAATATCATAATAATGTGGGATTATTTGACATGAATTGATAATTACCTGCTCACACTAAGGTAGATATGTTAGAAGAAAGCATGGTGTGATATTGTATTCAAAACTCATGTATGAACATGAATAAGTGTTAAAGGATCACTTAAATATTGATTCTTTATTGATTAAGACTTATCTAATCATGATATAAAAGCTTGTTGATGACATCAATGACAGGAAATGATGGTGATTTATAAGAAGGAAATAATATTCCTAACATGGTGGTAGGTAAATTATTGTGGTTCATGCAAATGAGTGTGAGTTGCAGGATGATCCAATGTATGATGGTCCGTTGTAGGTACATCCATGCTACCAAGATATGAAGATATGAAGATTAGTGGGTAAATGGTATCATATTTATTGTAATGGATTTAAGCTATATATTTGAATATTTCTTTGTAATATTTATAACGATGGTTAAGGGATGGTCTCCCTTATAAGCCATTGAGTGAGGGTTGAACACCCGCACAAGCGTTTAATAATAAAATTAAACGTTTTCTGGTTTTCACCCTATGGGGTTTCTAGGGTATATTGGTGTTCAATGATGTGATTGATTATTGTGTCAAATTGATGATGTTGATATTTCTTGTTGTGATGTTCATAATATCAAGTAAGTGTTGACTACATGAATAATGGAATTAATGCAAGGTTACATCATACAGTTTTATGTTAATGTACAACAATAGAGGTTGTTAATGGTTAAGAAACTTACTATTCTTATACTAAGGTTACACTATGAACTAGTGAACATTCTTTCAAATGATAAGGAATATTTAATGATGATTTGGATAGTTAACGTGGGTAACTTGTATAAAAAAATTTAACTCCTTGCATTTCCATGTGAAGTTATCGGTGTATGTTAAAAGTGGTATCAGAGCTAAAGGTTGTAGCACTGGTGCCTTTGGGATTTTTTAAGCAAAAAGAAATTGAGGTATGCTACTAATGGACATTAGTTAAGGTATGATTCTATAAATATACATATTGATTGATATATGATTCTAGCAATCTACATATTTAATGATATATGCAGTAGTCTTCTCTTGACATGAGATATGTGATTCATGTCTATAACTACACTGAAGACTAAAAAGGAATAAATTTTGTTGCAAAACAGTTTTCATAACATTGGAATCTCATTGAGGATAAAGGACAATAAAACCTTTGTTGTAATTATGAACAACCTGAGTCCTCACTAGTGAAAGTGAGAGTTGAATATTAACATTTGGGTATATGACATATTACTCATGCATTTAGTGAACATAACTAAAGTTACCATGCACTACTTGAAAAAGATGAATGTGTATAGTGATGGTGTGTGAAACTAATGCATGAATGAAAAATATGAGGAATGTCCTTGAATATGCTGATAGAATTTTTTAAAAATGAAATTGAATGAACCCTTTCAAATGTTAAAAATACAAAATGGGTCAAGTAGTGAGACTTGAATATAATGACTAGTGTTGAATGACTAGTTTTTGAACGAGTCGTCTCATGGATGCATTAAGATTATTAGTGGCATTTATTAGTTAGTGTTGTATGACTAACTAAAATAACCTATATGCATGAATGGGTTTTTATTAAAGATTATTGCAAGTTGTGAACAAGTAGTTACTTCATGTGTCAGACTGTTGGTAACAGTACACTAGTGGAATTGGAAAATGTTGGACTGTCACCCATGGGACTGTTACCCTAACCATTATTGATATATACACATTAATGGATATTTGTATATAATCGTATGCATGACAACATTTATGCATGAAACTAAAATTAATTTGAAGTGAATATTTTTTGTTTTTTTTTAACAATGGATATTTATGATTAGTGTCGTTAATGAGATTAAGCATGGTTAGCTTAATGGCAACAAGCAAAACCTATGAAAGTAAAATAGTTCCATGGAAAAATTGTAATGGTAATTGATAAAGTATCATGTTATAATGTGCATAATTGCATTATTTGCGAAATAATAATGTATAACACATGTATGTTATTCATGTTCCTTGTTAATCTAGATATCATTGGACCCTTGTGGAGGGCCAAGTATGATGTATGATGTACATAAAGTTTATTTTTCTTTATGTATAATGTGCATATAGTTCATTATGTAATTTACAATCGGAAACAGTGCAAAAAGATAAATTTAACATGCCAGACAATTGTGAACAATTGTGAAAGGCTGGAAGGCTTTGGATTGATGGTGGTTGCTTTCGAGGATGGGTTGATGGTGCTTACCTACCTGAATTTCCTCTCCCTAGAAATATATGATCTCATTAAGGGAAAAGAGTTGGCCAAGATGGTGAAGAGGGGAAAACTTGAGGCAACTATATTGATTTTGGAGCTTGTTGGAGGAGGTCCAAAATTATTCATAGACAGGACACTGTCAAAGGAATAGGCATGATGTTTCCAAGATGAATCCTATAATGGACCTTGAGTGGTCATTGGAATTCTCGAGCTGGTTCGCCAGTGGAATTCAAATAACTATCTAGATGTGAAAATTACTCGATTTGGTTGTGGAAACCAACTCCCATGGGTTGGGAGGAGAATGTTGTTTACCATTGTGGTTCTCATAGTGGAACAAATTAAGTAATAATTTATGTGTTATATTAAAATTAATTTTTATATGATTGTATAAATATCTTATGTATATATTAAGAGGAAAGGAGCTTAGCGCTCGGAAAATGAATTACTAAATGAATAAGTTCATCTATTTTATTACTAATTTGTTTGAATGTCTTAGCAGAGGCCAAGATATTCCCATGGTGCATTGATTAACCATTGGTATGATTAGAGAGCTAGGTGCTCTTTGAGTACTTTTTTAAGTATTGTGTGGATGTCTTTAGTAGGAGCTAAGACTGTGTGGACGTGATGCATTGATTAGAGGGTTGTTGCTCTTTGAGTAGTTGTGGAAGTACTCTGATTAAAACATCTCTTGATATTGCATGAACGTTTGATAGTTGCAAGTATTTCATTTCATTAAAACTATGTGACTAATGTGATTGAATTTGTTAAGTCATACATTACTGACTACTTTCCATGGAGTGTTGATGGGTTTTTCAACCATTCTCAGAGAGCTTGTGTAAAATTCATCATTACTTCCGATAGTAATTGGTAAGTAATGGTAATTTGGTATAGATAATTTTCTATATCTTTATGAATTTGAATAATGGATAAGTGGTTAAAAATGGAAAAAAAATAATTTTCGAGCTATACATGCTTATGACTATGGATAAAAACAAAAAAATTTCAATTAATGGCATTTAAGTAAAAGAAATTGTTTCATTGTAAAGGGGAAGGATCCCCTTTGGGTTGTTTATATTATTATATTATGAGTATAAGTTTAAATTTCAGTGAGAGAAGCACACCGAGGAAGGTGTTCTCTTAAGGGGGGAGTATGTAACATCCCTAAAACCATGTACCTAGACATAAATTAATAAAGAAATATTATTAAACCTTTTATCAAGAACTCGTTGGAAGTTTTAACAAATTCTTGATTACGAATTTACGTTATTGATATCAAAGGAAAATAATGGTTGTAAATTGGGCAGCCCAATGTTACGAACTCGATAACCTCTAAACATTCCAGAACCAGTTCAACTATGGAGTTTACGTTTGGTAGGTTAAGTTACACCTTGGAAATAGTACGGCTCCGGATCTACAATTGATAGTTTTATGGTTTCAATTGATAGGTTTAGGGTTTCAATTGACGATTCAAATGAAACATGGTGGCTATGGAAATAACTACCTCCTCTTCCCTGCTGGCCCTTTGCCTCATTTGGAATTTCTCAACCTGCGAGGGAAAGCTCTCCAACCAGGGTATCTCTTCTTGTTCTACTTATGTCTTCGGCTCTTCCGTCACTACCTGGAAAATGAAGTATTATTCTCGGGGAGTGATGCTGATAGGATTAGGTTGTTTTGTTTTTCTTGAGGAAAGGCAGGTGTGAACGATAGAAAAAAGCGAAGCTTCATGGTCCTAATGCTAACCTCACGACATCATAGGTTTGAGTCATATCCATAACACTTTGCGGCACCTGCTCTAAAAATACCAAGCAACGTCTTCTCATGGTTTATACTTTGGCAGACCTGAGTTTACAACTATGAACATGGTTTCTTACAGACATCTTTTGTCGACGGTAAAGTCAAATATTAAAAAGATAAGTAACTCTGTTTTATGGATTTTAATAGCTGCAATAATGTTAATTCTAAACTTGAAATGCCCGTTCGTGAAGGAAGGCAACTCATCTCTAATCCAGTTTGAACAATGAGTTTCAAGAGATAAGTCCTATCATCTTTCTTTTTTTGAAACAATAGTTTGCATACAAACATTATTATGGGGTTGAAAAAGATGCATATTAATATATATATATATATATATATATATATGTGTATATATATATATATAGATATGCATCTTATGTAAAAATATAGGATGCTTGCTTTATTTTGAAACGGATTTTGTACATGTGTATGAACTGATAACGAAATCCAAGTTATTTTCTTGAAAGTAAATATAGATTAAAGAGGGTAATTCCTGAATATATTTCATGGGTTGGGAGATGAGTTAATGAGTTTTCTTGGAAGAAATGTCATGAAGAACCCATAATAGTTTTCACATAACTGTTTCTTTGGGAAAGATCATGTTGAACCTTGTGTGAAAAGAATAATTTCTACTTGGGAAAATATTATGGTGTTTTATATATGTTGTTCTTCTTGGAAAGGGTAACTTCATGAAAGAGTGTATGTCGAATTCTTGATTTGGGTGTAGCTAACCTTCATATTATTTCCTAGTTTTATGCATAAAGGAAGGTTATCTATGATAATTTCTTGAAAAGGAATCATAAGAAGCTTTCAAGTATAAGACAACAAAACTAGGTTATGATAACCTCTTTATGCAAACGAAGTATGCATTTGTTTAAATGAAAGGAATATTTAATGATGGTAGAGTTCTAAGAAGGGAATAATGTGTTGCCTACGTTAAAGAAGGGTTATTCTGATAATTTCTTGCATGCACTAAGAATAACCATTGTGTTATAGAGGTATGTTCTTAGCATGGTTAAAATAAATAATGAGCTATGTTAATCTTTAGGAAAAATATGTGAATACCTTTCTTCTAACATTTGGAGAATTAGACATGTATTCTTATGCTTTATTCCATTAGTTTTATGGAAAATAGCCCATGTTTTAACATGGATATTATGTTATATTTCCTTGGAAAGGAAACATGTGTTTGCATGCTCTATTGTGTTAAGTATTATTTTGGGAAATTATTTTAGAAACTTTATGCATTGTACGCATAGGAACAAAATTTCATCATGTTAGCTTTAGCACCAAAAGAAATAGTTGAAGGGTTGGTTCTTTTGATAAAGTTTAAGTAACATGAATGCACCTTATGTCATTTTCCATTGAAGGAATTCCTAGATAGTGGTGGCGAATTTTCTTGTACGAATGTGAGCGTGTGTGAGAAGTGTCATAATAATGTGGGATTTTTTGACATGAATTGATAATTACCTGCTCACACTAATCTAGAGATGTTAGAAGAAAGCATGGTGTGATATTGTATTCAAAACTCATGTATGCACATGAATAAGTGTTAAAGGAACACTTAAAGATTGATTATTTATTGATTAAGGCTTTATATAAACATGCTATAACATCTTGTTGATGACATCAATGACAGGAAATCATGGTGACTTATGAGAAGGAAATAATATGCTTAACATTGTGGCACGTAAATGATTATGGTTCATGATAATAATTACCTTCTCTGCCTTCAATATAATTATTTCTGTTTTTGTCCAAATTATTTTTTTCCATGAAGACAGAGGTATGAAAATTTGACTTTTTAGTATAAATATGACTCCAATTCATGTACTCATTCACTTTTACTATGGCTATTGTAATACTGTCATTTCCGAATTTTAGTATTTTTATAATATAACTCTATATAAGATACATAGTATGATTTATGTATTTTCCTTTTATATGAAATCAATTTGATATACAAGATTCTTACTTCTTATAACAACATAGTATTCTAAATTGAATTTTGTTTTTATTAATTCTCATAATAAATTTTCCTTTTTATACACTGATTCCAGAAAACCCAATTTTTTTAAAGATTCACATAATTCCTTCAATTATGTCCAGATACCCTATACCAAGTTACAGTCCTCTTCATAGGTAACTAATACTCAGCTCTGCATTTAAATAAATTACAATGTTCACAATTCTTAAATTCTTTTAATTTTCCTGGATTTAATATTTTACTACTGGCATGTGCAGGAGGAATTCCAATCCTTCAAGTTCCTTACACAGGTATAATTTGAATTATTCATTCTTATATAATGTGTCTATCTTTTATAATTTCTTTTATTCCGCTTGGTGTTATTTTAACAAAACTCTATATATTTCTATGTAGGTATTTTATATTTCCTTCAATTCTAATACAATTACTTCCAACTACAATCAGAAGAACTGACGACACATTTCGTCTCCTTCCAGGTCAGTCATCCAAGTATATAGATTCCAACCATCTATATCCCATGAAATTTACTAATTTCAAATCCACATTCCATAGTTGAAATTATTAAATGGATGACTTTTAGTCAAGATGTAATTAATTGTTGTAACTGATATTTTTAAGTGAAGTGTACTATGTTTTTATATTAATCTCTATAAAAGGAATTTCCTATATGTAAACACTATTATATTAATTTTGAAACATATTTCTTTTCAGCACGTATATGTCTCTATATGTGTGAAATTACATAGAATAATAATTATTTATTTTAAATCTGAAATATGTTTATTTTGCAGATTTGAAATTTCACTATTCTAGTTACAATTTTACCTCTAAACTGCTTGCATCATCCCAATATATGCTTATAGGAATAAAATTTATATTTTTTAGATCTCTCTATCTTTTTCCTTTTCTTACAGTTATGATTATGGTTGATCTAAAATTGTGTTCTCTATATCTGTAATAAAATTTATAACATGGACCTAACATCAGTGTAGAGATTCTGTATGTTGGTCCAATTATTTCTTTCAGTCTATGTAACCATATATAATAATTAACTATACCATATATAGTCACTACAAGGAAAAGACCCTCTAGCGGAGGTTATAAAGGAGGTTTTTAGTGTTATAAAATTGGCCAAAATTTTTAAAAAAACATTTTCTACAACATCCATTTTCAGTAATGGAGGTTTTGGTGGAGCTTCTAAATGAATTTCAACACAACTAAAAAAAAAAAATTTCCCAGAGGTTATTACGGACGTTTTTGTCATCAGTGCGCTGATCAGGTGTCAACACACCAGTGCGTTTTAGAGTGAATGCACCAATACTAAAAACCTACCAAGCACCAGGATGGAAAACAAAAATATGATGCCGAGGGGTGTTTAGCAACGTCCCAGTACATGTCAGCTAGACAGTCGCCCCGGGGCGGTCGAAGGTGAACGCCCCAGGACGTTAAGGTATAAAACCACATCGGGTGCACTGTAGTTGATACAACGCACCGAGTCATTCTAATTGGTATTTGGATTTGTGTGGTGTCCATAGGTCATATCAATGCACCGTTGTGTGGTATTATACAAACGCACTGGCGTGCAATATCACACATATGCACTGATTGTTCTAATTGGTATTGGGATTTGTGCGATGCCCATAGGTCATATCAACGCAGTAGTGCGGAGTATATACAAACACACCAATCGTTCTGATTGATATTGGTACTTGTGTGGTGCCCATAGGTCATAGAAACACACCAGTGAGCAGTCTCACATAAACGTACTGGTGTGCAATATCACACAAACACACCCAGAGTTGTAATTGGTCTTGGTATTTGTGCGATGCCCAAGGTCATAGAAATGCACCGGTGTGTATTATAATAAAAATGCATTGTTGCACATTAAATGACATAAACCAGTGTTCATTTTGTATTTTTTAGAAACATCGACCTATGACAGTACAATTATTGTGATTTTTTAAAATTCATTATTCATCAAAAGTCGAAACATATCTTATAACAGTATTGATATCAATTAAATTTTTATTAGTGCATTTGAATGTGATGTTTGGATTAATTTGTTATATCATATCATAATTATTATGATTTTTTTTAAATTCATTATTCATCAAAATTCTACACATATCTTATAACAGTATTCATTTCAATTAAAGTTTTATTAGTACATTTGAATGTGATGTTTGGATTCATTTGTTATATCATATCATCAGATTTCACATCTCTTCATTATAATATTTAATCATCCATATATTTAATGAGTGGTGTTACATTTCACAACGACAATGGAAAATGCAATAGAATAAATTAAACATATATATATCTATATATATATATATATATATATATATATATATATATATATATATATATATATATATATATATATATATATATATATATATATATATAAGGCACTCTTTTTCATACAAAATGGGACAGTTATTTCTATCCCTTTGTCTTTCAACTGGGACACTATGTCCATTACATTAAAAAAATGTCTGATTTCACAGACAAATATTTCAAAAAGTACAATGCTTTTCTTTGATATCCAAACATAATGATCATCATTCTTCGCTTGAACTATTGTCACTGCTCGAGCTACTTCCATGACTTGAGTTATTTTGAGGAATGTTTTGTTCACGGTATTGATTGTTTTCTTCTTCACCTTCCATCTACAAACATAAAAATAATTTGTAATGAGTGTATATACATTAGTGAGAATGATGAAATTTGAAATATTAAATAATATACATCAATTTAAATCAAAAAGAAATGACGTACCATAGCATCGATTGACTCATGAACTATACACATTCTTTCAAAACAAAATTTCATGCCATCTTTCAAGATTTCATCTATTGGCACAGTTCCATACTTTGTTTCCTGCAAGTTTTATACCCCATAATAAATCATATATCTACTATGAAATATTTTTTTGTTCTATTAATTATAGACAGAGCTAAGTAAAACAAGATCGATAGATGTTTACAAATTCCACAATTAATTTATGATATGCCAAAATATACTGACAACCCATATTAACCCAATGTCAATCAATTCACCTGATGGTTCTTCATTTTATGTTAGCACATGTTTGAAGACATTCAATGATGACTGTTGAAAAACAACTTAAAATATGAAAAAAATGAAATCTAGTTAAGTTATTATAAGGAAGTAACAAATACTTACAAACATAGATATCAACCCTTTTCTTACTTATTGTCTAGTTTTATGTGCTGAATGGGTTCCATTTTCTTTTCTTTTCTGCAAAAAAATACTTGAAAATTAATATTTAATGCTAAATTATTTATTTATTGTACTTAATCGAAAAATTCAATGATTACATATTACATTTGAAGCACATTGTTGTTGAGATGGCTCCTCGAGAGATGCAATTATGTCTATTTATTTTACCATCTCCTTGTACACCTTTTGGACATTCCTACTAGCATATTTTTGATATCAGCTCATTCATCTTTTGAGATTTTCATAATCTTTCCTGAAAATGTAACATGACAATAAAATATTTAATTTGTATATTGATATATGAAAATTAAATATAACAAAAGTGATATTTATAAATGACATATTATTTGAGAAAAAAATTTAAAGGAATATTATTTTTTCATTTCTTTTTTGTTGTTGTACATTTTTGTTATTAAAAGTCTGACATGTCTCATTTATCGATTCTGTGGAAACTCTTCCTGTAGTTTAGATAAAATTTGGTTCATGGAATCATTGGATTGATTTTTGTATTGTAAGTGGAAAGAATGTCTATACATTCCTTCTGCTACATCCCCCAAATTTTTGTAAAAGTTTTTCCCCCTTTTGTTAACCTCTAGCACCACTCCATCCTGATTCATCCTTTTGCAATTTTTTCCATCAAGATTTTACACTCTTTTGGTCCTAGATCAGAAATAATCTTATCGAGCTTCGTCATTTTGTGGCTCTGGACGATAAAAAATAAACAATGCATATTAGTAAAACTTACATAGAGTTCAAAAATAATAATTTTTGTAAATAATTAACAAAGAACTTGCCTTTTTTGATTTTCTTGATGTGCTATCAATATTTTTGTTACTTGATCTCTTATCAACCATTTTTTCATTAATATGAAACTTGTACTATACCATTCATTAATATATTTTAAAAATAAATCATTAAATTTTCAGAAAAAAAATATCGAGAAATCGGTGCGCCTTTAATGATGTACGCATCGACGTAGGTGCGGCGTGTTCTTATAAACGCATCGCCAAAATAGTAGAAAGACCGTACGGTGCTCTATGTCAGCAAGGAGCATCGGTGCATTATATTTTAACCAGTGCACTGATTAACATATACAAATTAATAAAAATCATTTAGTGTTAGTTTTTGTAGCATATAATGTCGTGGAGGGGGCGGTGCGACATATTCTTATAAACACACCGCGCAAACAGGGAACCATCATACGATGTTCTCTGTCAACAAAGAGACCTATTTCATTATATTTTAAATAGTGCACCAACTAACACAGACATAAAATAAAATATTGTTTTTGTCAAACAATATTTGTGCAGTGTGTTATAATGAAATAGTGCATGAGTGCCCTATTTTACATATGGCGCACAAATTTTAAAAAATATGTTTTTAATTTTTTTTATCAAACAGTACGTGGGCAGTGCCTTGTGTTAAAAAAATGCACCGTGCACTAGTTTAAACAAGGTGCTAGTTTACATAGGGTGCACCGATTAAATAAATTCATTTTTTTTAAAAATTAACACAAGGGCTGACATTGATTGGGATTCGACTATGCAAGTCATCCCGTGTGTTAGATGGCATAGGCCTATATATATATATAGTAATACAAACCCTATAAATCTAAAATGAAAAGCCCTAATTCTGAAGTCACAGAAACAGGATGAAGTAAGGGCAGAAACAAAAAGAATCAAGGGTTTAGCGTAAAACAATTTTTTTTTGTTTTTTGTTTTTTTTCTTCTGAAAATGAACAGTAAATTTAAAATTTTTACTTACTAGGTAAAAAATACTAAAATTTAAAATAAACAAGATATCATTGAAGTGGAGTTATCTTCTTTCCAATGTGTTATTTTTAGGTGCAAGTGGTGGGACACCTTTGATCGGAATAATGTAAAGGAAGATAGCGATAGTAGGCTGATATGTATAAACTCTAGAAAGATGTGGGATGAAGCTAAGGAGCCCTTTTTTCTACCCAAACACTGCAACCAACTATTTTTTTACCCAGATGTGTTGGATAGGGATTGGTGGTTCATATTGAGACATGATCATAGATCAAAACATATTTTTTTAGAATAATAGCGTTATCATGCCAAGCGAATTGGAAGATAATGAGGGTGATCATGAGAACTGAGAGTGATATGGTACATGTGTTATCTCATCATTTATATTTTTTAAGATGGGTTTTTATAAAGAAAAGGACTTAATTACGTTATAACTAAGACTCTTTTTTTCGAAACATTATAATATGTATTTTGAATTAATTAGTAATTTGCATTGTGTTAATGTTAAAATCATTTCACTTGATAATTTGCAATTATGTTGATCTAAAAAACAATGGCGTACTGTATAAATTTCTTTTTTTTGTATGTAAGATCATAATAAAATAATGATAATTCTAAAGTACATGAATTCATTTTCATTATTTTGTAAACTTTATTATGTTACGAAACTTCATATTATTCTAGATTTATTATTTTACAATTATTTACAATTTACAAATTTACAAGTTTAAAATTGTAATAAAATCATTTCACATTAATACAATTGAAATTTTCACATTATACAATTAAAATTTTACAAATATTTTACATAAAATTACAATTAGAATTAGAATTATAATTATAATTTCACATACAATTACAATTAAAATTACAATTATAATATTTACAATCACAATTTTAGAATTTTACATACAATTACAATCATTTCACATTAATACAATAATATTTTACATACAATTAGAATTAGAATTAGAATTAGAATTACAATTTTACAATTACAATCATTTCACATTAATACAATTAAAATTTTACAAATATTTTACATACAATTACAATTACAATTATAATTACAATTACAATTACAATTACAATAACCTGCAATTAAATTAGAATGAGGACGTTGTACGCTACTCATGATGACTCAACATGGATGATACAACCTGATCATGATCATGACTGCTGGATGCTGCAGGCTACCAATGATGACTTGACGTGGATGTTCCAGCCTGATCATGATCATGACTGCTAGTCGATACTATAGGGTGCTCATATGCAGCGCGAGGTGAACGATGATCACTCCCTTGATCGTGATCATCAGATGATGCATCGTTATTTTATTATCAACGTATTGTGTCTCGACCATGCCTATGTCGAAGGGCCCTCCTCAATGATGCCACTAAGCTGGTAGATCTTATGACATTCCGCATCAGGGTCAACATATCACGTGTAATTCCTCTCCACATCGTTGTCAGCCTATCATCGGCCTGTATCTCTCTAATATTGGTTGACCTGACTCCCTCCTCCACAAGCAGTCGACAAATTTGGTCGCCCAACTCCATCCTAAATCTAGTGTCAGGCCTACGCCTCACACCAGGCCTGTATGCACTGGCCTAATCCTCAGCATCTGCCATCTCCTGATCATCATCAGGATCTACACCTAGATCATTTGGTGGCGATGGTGTCTCATCGCCATCAAATGACCCAATATATTCAAAATATATATAAGTACACAACAATAATTAGACAATTTCATTAAACAGTTTAATAAAAACAAGTTAAAGAACATGTCAGAATACATTTAAAGAAAACACTAATATTACCTCTATCATCCTGCGACTCATCATCTGTGAAGAGGATGTTGGCACACTCTCACCAATCCAAACCAGCATACAAACAGGGGACCAGAACGAAGGCATGATCACCAGCTAGCAACTCCAGTGCATCATGAGATATTCTTGCAGAAAATTCTGACTCACCCCTCTTGGGCATCATCTGTCCCCACAGTCGCATCTATACATGCAGCATCAACCTATGAGGCTGCTGAAAAAAAGTAGGCCTCGTCTCTCGAAACCTCTCAAAATATAAAAAAAATAGATCTGAAGAAAAATGGAAGCTCACCCTCCCTTGTGCCTGAGCACTACCTCTGTCTAAAGTTGTACAGAACTGCCCCAAAAAAATTGCAAACCACCTCACAAGTCGTGGCGTCTTTAATAAAGAATCAACATAAAATAAAAGCGGGAAACTAATGTGTTTCCTGTCACTAGTATGGTGTGCAATGGTCGAAATTAGTAGTGAGAGGCACTTCACCTCCTCTCCAAAAAATGAAGCAATACATAACTGACCACCGAAGACATGAAAATCTTCAGGAGATAGTATATTGGCACTAATGTATCTCTGGGAGTACACCAACTGAATCCCTACTGCATAACCGATGAGGGTATCTGGGAACGAGGGAAAATCCCACACTCTCCTTGATATGCCAGTAATAAAATAGATGTCCTCCTTAGTGGGCATGTACCACTGGTTAGGACCAACCCAGAAAGCCTATTGGTGGGCATTCCACCTAAAGTTAAATTGTCGCAATAACCCACCATGGCCCTTAAGGGATGTAGCGTCATCATAGAACTTAAGGAGGCCTACCTCCCTTAGGAGTGCCTGGGTGGTTGCTGTAATAGGGTGAGTGTACATATCTCTCTCCCTATCTCATGCCTCGCATAGGCGAACCACGTTATATTGGTCTGCCATATGTTCCTGTTGTTCCCTCTTCTCTCCTTTGAAATCATTGAATGATTCACATATTAAATACAATTTTTTTATTAAATGAGACATATATATATATATAGTCTATTTTTATTTTTAACAAAAAAAAAACAATTGGTGTACCCAAAAAAATAGGCATGCACCGGTACCAGTGCGCCTGTTTTTAATGCACATCAGTCGCAGTGGGCCTGGAAATTTTCAATGCACTGCACATCATGACCTGTACTTTCTCAAGTGGTACATTGAATAAAATATACATCCTAGGGTGGATAATTCTATTAACGCACCACCAAAAATTAGTTAATTGTCAACGGTGTGATTGTTTAACCAATCGTACTGTTGACTATGTACAAATTCGGGATGGTGGTGCACTGACCAAGCTACTCACCCTGAGGTGGATAATTTTTTCAGCTCACTGCCCTCCTGGCATCATTACACGATCAATGGTGCAGTGTTATATCTGATCGCACCATTGAATATGTACTAGTATCAGGAGGGCGATGCACTGAGCAAACTATGTGCCCCGAGGTGTATAGTTTAGGCAGCGCACTGCCCTCCTGACATGACGACATGGTCAATGGTGCGGTCATTTACATGACCGCACCATTGAATATGTCCAAATTTGGGAGGGTGGTGCGCTGGCCAAAATATCCGCCCCGTGGCATAGATTTGGTCAATGGATAGCCCTCCCGAAAATGGACATGGTCAACAGTGCAGCCGAGTAACTGAAAACACTACAATTTATGCAATTTTAAAAAAGCATGGTGCGCCATTTTGGTACCGCACTGGAACCAGTGTAGATACCATTAGCACTGGTCGTGGTGCGGCCTGTAAATTTATAGGCAGCACCGTGAACTGGAGCAAGCTGAACGGCTCAAGTGAACTACGCGGGAATATATATATATTAAATGGTGAATTTTAAGTTATTTTACAAAACTAATCGGCTAAAAATTTTAATTATGGAGAAGCAAGTAAAGTACCTATACATTTGGGTGCTGAGGAGGTATATTTGCTGTAGAATTTGCAAAACTAAATTTGCCCACCATTTTGTAAAATTTGAAATCGAGATGGTGGGTAATGGACGATAGTAGTGCGTGCAATGGGAGCACCGATGGAAGGGCGCCTCAAACAAGGTAAATTTTCACCGGTGCTTGAGAGCACTGGAGCACTGAAGAAGTGAAAAACACATATTTTTGGTTGTAATTTCTTTTTATTTAACCATGTTCAAGTGCGTAGGTTTTTGAGTTGCACTAGGCGGTTTCTTCCAACCACACCGAGCTGTTTCAGTTTCAACATGGGTTTTTGGGACGCACCGGTACTGAATCTATGTATAGCACCGATGCACTATATTAGTTAGATACACCGGGCAGGTTTTTAGGGAGAGCACCATGTCCCAATGTGCCAATTTGTAGTACGCATCGGTGCTTTTCTAGTGGAACGCACTGATGCAGTGTAGGATGAGAAATGCACCAGAGAAAAAACATCCACAAAAACCTCCAACCACCAACTTCCGCTAGTAACCTCTTCTACAAACAGATATCTGGGCTATTTTAATAAGGGTTTCCTCAGAAACATCCGCTAGAGGGTCTTTTCCTTGTAGTGAGATAGAATTCTATTAAATATATATGACAATTATGGTTCTGAATACAACAGACTATATATTAAATTTATAATTAAAGAATTAAGTCTTTCAATTCTAACTCATAAACATAAAAATATTTCAATATATCATAATTTCATAAAAGATAACATAATCATAAGACAATTTCTAATAGAATGTGCATACCAAATCTAGTAAAGACTATTTGCCACCCAACCTTGAGCTTAATCCACAGCTCCCACTGGGCAGAGACCAATTCTTCCACAGTGTAGACAACTTCTTGTCTAACTAGGAATAGCATATTTAAGCATGCTTTCCCTCAACATGTTTCCATAACTGTGTCCAGTTAATTTAGGATGTTGTTTCCCTTAACCTAGTCTTTACTTTTGTTTTTTTTCCACAAAAGCTTCTTTAAAACTAGCTTTTCCACTTTCTAGTTTTATTCTTACCTCTTCTCAATAACTTTCCACTTTACTGAGGCTTTAATTATATCTTCTTCTCCCATCTAATAAAATTTATTTTATTTTATTTTTCTCCAAGGCGTTTTGGAGAATTTTGGGAAAGTCTTAGGAATCTAGTCCAACCTCATGGATTTTGACTTGTTGGTCTCATTTTACTCTGTCTTTACATCATCGTACTAATTCGACATTTATATACTAATTTCCACTATTAATATATTTACATGCTTTATTTCTGAGGTCCCCCTAGCCTTTATGTGTATTCTCTATTTATAAAATGTTGAAAGAAGGGATATTACATAGTCTCCCGCTAAAACAAAACATCATCCTTGGTGTTTGCCAATCTCCCCATTTCTTTCATCATAACTTCCTGCTCCCAAGTAACTCATTCAGGTTTGAAGTGTTTCCACTGCACTTCTAACTGCTACTATTTTATCTGGACGAGAGTTCCTTTCTTTTTCCACCTGTATCAAAATCCAATCAAGTGAGAAGATTCATGTAAAAAAAAAATTCAGCATTGAAATATGAAACCAAATTTTCATACCATGAAGTAGAGCGATTTTATACCCTCACTGCAATCCTCATGGCCCCGTAATTTTGAGGTGATTCTCAGCAAAATTTTCTGTGTGCAATATCATCTTTGGGAATTCTTGCATCATTCCTTTAATGAGCTAAATTTACCTTATTACTTTCGGAACTTCATTTTTTTTTTTTCCAGTTGGTTTCCACCTACTGTAGTACTTGTACAAATTGATACAATTTATTCTTCTGTTAACTCCAACTAGATGGAGTGTGGCCCCTTTTCTTTTTCCATACTAGGTTTTTTACTCCTTTGTATCATTGTATGTTTCATACTTATATTTGTATATAGTTTCTAGCAATAGAGAAGTCTCTTTGACTATTATATTTTATCTCTTTCATATAGTATACCGTATGTCTGCTAATTTTTGTTTTGATCTCTCCTTTTGTCTAACTGTATGAGGATATTAAGCTGAATTGATATTCAATTTTCCCCCCTCCTTTTTCTCTAGACTTGATGTTCCCAAATGTATATGTACTTCTAGAATTTCTTTCAGATAGATCAATTGTGTGATTCTATGGAGTTAAAGATTTATTTACTTTAATCTTTTGGTTACATGTGATGTACTATTTTTAAAATAGAAGTGTACTTTTTTCGTTAGATTCTGCATTCTTCCCAAAAAAATTGTTAGGTTATTACTTGGACTTGCTACTTATTAGTCCCGAACTAAATTCATTTTCTACTATATTTTTCTTCTATTTTCAATTAAAGAAGGAATTTAGTGTATCAGCAGGATCATGAAGTTCTAATCTACGTTGTGATTTTTCAATATTGTACCAAGATTGTTTTTGTTACCTCCTTCAAGGTGGTTTTTATCTTAATATACCCACATTTCTTGAATAAGGTCTCTGATGACATTATGATGATATTCATCTCATATTTGTCATTGGAACCTTAAAATTTTACACCTTTACTTGTAAAAATCAGTTTTGTCTAAATTATTATTCAATTTCATCTCAGTGAAATCTTACCTATTGAGGGTTTTTCAACAATGCTCCTTGCATTCGTTCTCCCACTTAAATTTTTCCACTATTATTTGTATGTGTCAAAATTTGATGAATATGTTTACTTTCAGATCAATAATTCAGTTTCCCTTTCCTTCTATTAGTTTTTTTGGGGAACTTTTCCACCTTGCTTATTTAGCGTTTTACCTCATTTGTATATGTGACATATTATCACTAACTTTACCTTTCTCTTGGTTCTATTTCTGTGCTTTTAAGGTAATTGTTGCATCAACCAATTCTACTTCATAGACTACTTAACTTTATTCACTTTTCTTCGAATGAAACCTTTCAAAATTGATGTAATTAATCCCACCTTATTTTGCAGCGATCTTTCTCTCAGTCTCTCTATACAAAAAAAATTTAGTATATACCACCACTATTTAGCTGAATCGGCAACTTCCGATGTAGTATAAATTTTATGTTTTAGTTTTCCAACTAATTTGGCATTTGGTCTTTCCACTCACGTTTACATTCTCATTTTTCTTCAATGCATAATTGATTTTTATTTTCTTCAATATTATGACATTATTTGGCAATACGCATGATTAATTTTATTCGTAGTGCCTCATTGTATTCAAGTCAATTCAATATTACATGTTTCTGATTTATCACCAAACCCTTCTTAAAATTTTCATGTGAAACTCACATTGGTTTAGTTTTTACATGTAATTACAGTTCTCTAAGTGGTTGTAAGACCATGTTACGATGTTCTTATTCCCTTTAGTGGAGTATATCAGAAAATATTTTGTTAATTCTCAAGTTAACTTGTTCAAGTTTTTCAGTATATTATTGTTTATTTGGTACATGTACACAGGACTGTAACATAGGTTTTTTTTTTTTTTTTTTTTTACGTCCAAAGGTTAACTTTTTAAGCTTATAATGTACTCTTCAGTTAAGAAAACTATCTTATAGACTTTTGCTTCCCATTTGATCAATTCAATTGTCTATTTTTGCAAACGTTAACCATTTCTTGATATTTAATTAGCATAACTGTCAAATTATATAGACATCCAGTAGGTATCATCCTTCTTTTTAGAAATCAACCATAGCGCTCCACCCTCGGAGACATGCTTGGTTTAATATAATTCTTATTTTTCTAAATTATCCTTTGTAATTGAACTTTTAGTTATTACTATTCAGGAGTATTTACCCTATACATCCTTGATTTTTTTTGCTAGACTTTCTTTTATGATTTTTTAAATTTTCTTAACTGTAGATAAGTATGACATAGACACATTCATGTTGACTGTCCCAATTCCCAAATTTGGGCAACATGCTTGACAATTTTTTTTTCCTTGCTGTCAATTCTTGTCGAAATGTAAAAACATGTTTAGTTTCTTTTACTGTAATAGAATTTCCTATTTACTTAGTGCAAGTACCTACTTTTCAAGCTTCCCTAATTCTTTCTGTGGATCCACTTAATCCCTTTACACTAACAGATCATAAAATTATACATAAAGAATATTGGGAATCTATACCATTTTCTCATACTTTGTGAGATAATTTATTTATTTTATCATTTACCTTCTATTTTTTTCCCAAAATTTTCTATACTAGGCAGGAGTATTTACATTTTTCTAGTTTCAGTTCACCTTTTCGCACTATATTAAGGCTGATACAATTTAAAATTTTCTACTGAATCAAGTAAAACGGCCACTGATTTGTTAGAGTGTGTACACACAATTTCAATCATTGCTAACTGATTTTCAGTTTGCCAGTCTCTTGCTTCCGCTAGATTTTCAGTTGACCGATCCAGTTTTTTTATGGCTAGTAAAATAGTCGTGTTTTTCGAATAACTGTTTATAATTGCCACTTTCAGTTCTTTCTTTTTAATTTTGGTTTGTACAGTTCAAAATTCATTGTACTTTAGCCTTTTCTCCAGGCGCATATCGAAGAATTTTGGTGGACTTCACAATTTCTTCTATAATGGGTAGTACCGCCTTAGCTCATACCTTTTGGTTTCTTCACCAAAGTGTGATTTTACCTTGCCACTCGTAACCCACAATTCTTATTTTCATATTTCTTTCGTATTCATATAGCTGGAAGAATATTTTTTATGAGTCAAAATTATGCATATCTTTCCTTTTCTTATTTGAGGACTAGAGATTTAATTTCAGAATTCTTCCTGCCACTCCTTCTTCTTCTGCTTTTTAAGAATATTATTCCCCACTCCTAGACCTCTTTGAGTTGGGTTCTGTTTCATTTGAAACTATACTTCAAGTTAATTTCTTTACCTACTTATTTTTCTCAATACTACAACAACCATTCATAGTTAGGCTTTAAATGAACTACTTACTGCTGAAATATTAATTTTAACATTTTAGTATTTAGATCTGGTAGGGCCCCTCCCCTTCCCATTTCTACTTGCAACATTTCTCTGCCTATCATAACATAAACTTTACTTTTTATGCATTGATTCTTGCACTAAATTTTCTTCATGGAAATTAGTAATCAATAAAAAAATTTAAAATAAATTCGACAACAAAATTATTTTTCTTCCTGTGTTACGACCCATAAGTCCACAATTTTAACTTGGGCTATGATACCATTTGTAGCAACTCTACTTACCCAATTTTTTTTTTTTTTTTTAACTATAGTAATTTTGTCATACTTAGAATTCTTTACTCATTCATTCTCATTGACTATTGTCGCAATAGTACAATCTTAGATATTATATCTTCTTAATTTGGTTTTATGTAACTACATTCGTTACTATGAACATTTAAGTATTCCCTTTACTTATCTTCTATGATTTTTTCATTAATTTAACTGTTAACAAATGTATACATTTCTATTCTTATTTCCTATCCTCATAAGATTAGAATTTTTGTCCTTTATGTTCTTTAAAACTACTTTGGGCTTATATATATATATATATATAGTTTACCTCAACAATATATATATGATTTTTCCCTTAGTAGTTCAATATATATAACACTATTTATCGGCCATCCTATTATGTATACACATTGCCACCATGTAAGGTTATATAGGACCATTTTTCATGCATATATATATACTTACACTTAAGGTAAGGTTATATAGGTATATGTAAATTATTTTAACCACGTTGATGTAGGTTCTCCATATATTACTTTACAATATTTTATAAGAATACCTCCATACATATTATTCTTAACTAATATATAGCTATCATTTCATTCACTTCACATACCAATCTATATACTCAATTCATCTCATGCATAGCTCCATACATTTAATAAATATTCAAATAATGCATATGTGACAACATTGTAATATATTCAAATTATGAGCTTGAAAACTGTATGTTGTATTACTCTTTCCATACCAACCATTTTCATCCCATCCTCTAACCATTTAACTTACCCATATCCATCATTCAATTTGCATATATTAGAACAATTGTTATTTATATTTTATCATTCAATACATATGGATATTTTTGAATGTAAGTGAATGAATATATCTCTATGTTTTATCACACGTACATGTCATCTTTATTATATCTCTTACAACATCCACGTTAACTCAACCTTATGCACTATTCCATATGCATTTCAATAATTAGAATGAACTATGGGTAACCACATTTCCAATGTATTTGATTGGCAACTATAATTAGTATTAACCATCAAATTTTTTCATTTCTATAATTAAGTGCAATACGTTGGATTTTGAATGCTCTGTACATGAATTTAATTCACCTCAATAGACATTAGTATTCATTGTACTTATATTCTCAATTTCTCCACGCATTTAACCTATTTACCTCTGCCACCAAAACATCACATGGGCATATGTACAAATTGCACAGATGTAGGGTGGATCCACCATGGCTTTTAACAGTGTAGATCTACTCATCTTCCCTCCTAGTTGAATTGAATATGGCTAGGGCTTTGGTTTATTCTTTCAGTTTTCCTTTGTACAAAACCTATAGAGATATCTCTCATGTGCACTTATCAATTCTCTGGTTCTGAGTATGGAAAATTAAATATGATATGACTTGTATGAGCCTCGTTCGAATATCGAGGTCCATTATCAACCTTAAGTTCATAATATACTCAAGTAATAATCAATTTTCCCATTGCATATTACTTTCCTCATTTTATTATTCTGTATACACAAATCATTTTTAAATTTTGTTTTTGTTATTCTGTCTCTGTGCCAAATTTTTATTTATATCATTTAATTTTCTTCTGCATTATATGTTCTGGAATTTAGGGCTTGGTATATAGGATTGATAGCTATCTGACGAAGCTGGGATTTACAAGAAGTGAAGCTGATCTAAACCTTTACTTTAAGGTTGATAACGACAAGCCTCTCATTTGGGTGCTCTATGTGAACGATATTTTTCTGACAAGTTCAGACCCTCTCATTCATCAATGTAAGAGGGAGTTGGCTTCTGAATTCGAGATGAAATACCTAGGACTGATGCACTAGTTCCTAATATTGGAGGTCTAACAAAAGCCAGGTGAGATTTTATTTTCTAAAGGAAAATATTGTAAATTTACTGGAATTTGGGATGGTCGACTGCAAGTCTTTGACTACTTTGATGGAACTCAACTTTAAGAATCTATGTGAAAGTGCTTTGGGAAAAATTTTGGAAATCCCTCCGAGTATCGTCAACTCGTGGGGGCCTTGATGTTCTTGGTGACCCTTGTCCGTACATATGCTTTGGGTTGAATACATTGATTCAATTTATGTTCAAGCCTAATCACATACACTAGATTGCTGCTAAGGATCTTTTGGCATATCTTTGGGGCACAATCAACTATGGATTGAGATACACTACCGGGAATTTGAGGCTCCATGGATATATTGATGATGAATGCAATGGAAGCGTGGTGGATAATAAGAGCACATATGGATGTCGCTTCTCTCTAGGTTCCTCTTTGATATCCTAGATGAGAAGGAAGTAGAAATCGGTTTCTTTGAGCACCGCCGAGGCCAAATACATTGCAGCAAGTGTGGCCTATTGTGAAGTTGTTTGGTTGAGGAAGATCTTTATTTATTTGTTTAAGCATGTGCTCGATAACACCGTGATATACTGCAACAACCAAAGTGGGATTATCCTTTTAGAGAATCTCGTGTTCCATGATCATTCTAAGAATATTGATATGAGGTACCAATTTATCTAGGGTATGGTACAATGGGGAGCTGTAAGGCTCCATCACATTGAAACTGATGGTCAGGTCACAGATATTCTCATAAAGACCTTGGGGAAGGTCAAATTATTAACCTTCCATGAGAGACTTGAAGTCGTGGAAAGACTCGCCTATGAGGGTCCCGCTTGAGTTGGACATTGAGCTCTAGGAGCTCTAGGGGGGCGTGGGGGTACTTCTTGGAGCTACGAGTGACCATAGGGTGAGGTTCACCTTTCCCTAGTCATGTGTTGTGTACAGCGTGAATGTTTCACCTTCCCTTGTGATACCCCCTTTGCTGGTTGATATATGAGTAGGTTCACCTTCTCTTGATGCTCCTGCATACATCCTACCTATGTAGTCTAGGGGTCATGGGAAGTACCTCTCATTTGGATAATGAGTTTAGAAATGAGGATAGGGACCATAGCACTTCCAATGGATGCGTCGTGTATTGTCGTACTCTCTATGCTAGGATGCCTGATTTTCAACAACTTGATCTGGGATCAAGTATGCTTAAGGTTTTTACCTGTTTACTGACTTTGGGTCAGTGGAGAGTGGCAAGGTCTTGTGACTCACTCTTGATCAAATTATTCTTCATTATTTCTTTATAGTTCAGTAGAGAAGAGAAGAGTAGAGAAATGTAGGGATGTTAGAGATGGAACAGGTTGACATATGGATTGGCAGCTCGATTTATCCCTAGTTGAGTGATAGTGTTAAAATTGGAAACTAGGGCCAAAATCCACCTTGGAAAACCCACATGATAGAGATGATATTTAATTGGATTTCTCTTTCCGAGAGGTGCAATATTGATCTAAATATCATCTTGTTTGGATGAGCAGAAGTGAGATTTTGAATTTAATCTCTCACACATGTGCAAATCATCATGGTCGAATAGAAGTCTAATGTAGGCTCATAAGCCCTAATCAATGTGCCTCCACTCTCAAAAAACTGTATAAATAAGAGAGACTTCTTAATAATTTTGTATATCATCACTCATCTGATATTTCTCTCTCCTCTCCTCATTGGTTTGTACAACAAGGAGAAACGCTTCTCTTTTCACATGTGTGGCTAGGGTAACCGAAATTTTTAGGCTAAAATCAGAGATATGTTTTGGGGAAAATTGCAGAGCGTTGACCAAGGGTCGACACCACATATTTGAATTTGGTTTTAAAGAAGGAATCTTGATCTCTTGAGGCCGCATTCATTGGCACACATACTGAGGCAATTGGAGTAGGTTTACCTGCGTTGACTACAACACCTTTGACTGTAGCGTTGACTTCTGTGTTGAGCAAATTTGACTGTCATTTTTGGATTTCTTTTGGGTTGAGTTTGACTATATTTGAGGCCTCTTTGACTGGGTTTGACCGAGCTAATTTGGAAGAGTATTTTTGTTGGTTTAACTAGCATTGAATTTTTGGTTAGGGCATCCTATTGACTACAGTTTGACTCGGCTATTTTGAAAGTGATTGGCCAAGTGTATTTTGTATATTGTACTCTTTCTCTTTGCTGAACTTTTGAAGAATAATAAGAATATTTGATCAAATGGTTTTCCCCACATTGGGGTTTTTCCTTGGCATCCACCAAATATTATGTCCTCTTGCCTTGGCTTATCTTCTGCTTATGGTTTATGTTCTACCTACATTTACTATCAATGTTAATGTGATTTCTAATTAGAAAATTGATATTATGCTTATAAGTATTGGGCTTATAAGAAAAATTGAAGTAAATTTTTCTAAAGCATAGAACATACCATTGTTATCTAAAATTAACATATACACCTCAACAACATCTCTTAGTCCAATGTAATAGTCTTTTATGAGGATGGGGCCAGGTAAAAGGCTAAGGATAATAGTCTAATAATATTTTATATGGGGTTGAGGCCATGTAAACCTTGTGAATGACTCTGATAAAATAGAGAGGCCTCAGTGACATATTCTTGGCCTTGTAGTAAAGTAGAGATAAAGTACGAAGTTATGCACCTCCCCTAGCCACATCAAAAAACTTAGAAGAAGTAAACTAAAATTAAAATAAATTTAAATTAGAATTAAATGAACACCACATAAAATAGTCCATGGAGGTTTTACAGTTTCATAAACATCTTCCATAATTATGTCTCCACGAAAAAAATTACCCATACACTAAAAAAATAAAAAATCCCCAAAACTTGGGATTTCATAGACGATTAGGGTTTCAAAAACTTCAAATTTAACAAAAATTTTAATATAATGCAAAGCCCTAAAAACATTCAATACCTTGGAACAGGGGAATTTGCAACAAGCAACCAGGATTCTAGGGTTTCAATTCTATCATGACATCAATGAGCTGTCTATGTTTCAAATGTCTTCTAACCACAAAAATTAAGTAAAATCCCAACACCCTCCACACAAATTTAGAAGAGTAAAGATAATCCTTAAGGGCACTTTGTTCCATAAACCACTTGAGAATAATAAAAAAAATACCTTTCTCCTGATATTGTAGCAGTGTCATTCAAACTTGACCAAGGAGATAAGTTAAATAAGTATTTTGCAAGGTGGTGAATATTCTCTGAAGCCCGTTACATGGAGATACTAAGATTGAGAAACTATATTTGGTGGAGAGAACTAGTAAAGCTAAACCAATTTTTGTGTGAACAATTCTCATTGAAATTAATGAAATTGAGTCTGTCATTGAATTTGACATTGCAGCTGTTAGATGTGAAGGTTTCCCTCATTGTGTAGCAAACATAACCATTCCAATGGTCACGATCATAAATAGTAAAATTCTTGCAACATGCAGAGAGAATTATCCTATTAGGCTCATGACTGTGAGGATCTATTTGTTCTCCCTGAAAGGCGTGCACATAATCAACAACATATTTACTGTCAATTAAAGGATCTTAGACACGAGTCTACTTGCCACATCCCCAATGAGGATCTTTGAAAATATTAAGATTAGGAGCCCAAAATGTGAGACCGACCTGAACAAAATTTACTACCACCAATATATGTATGTCTTTAAAGTTTTGAATAAGTTTGGATTTTTTAGTCTTAAATATAAAGTAAATCGACAGGAATTAAGGTTTTTTTTAACATTTAGAAAATGTATAGTTAAGATTTTTTAACATTTAGAAAATGTAATGTTAAGAGTTATTAATAAGTAAAGTAAAAACAATTAAATCATTAACAAAGGTTTATATACTATGAAAAAATTAAATAAAATTCATAGCTAAACAATTAACAAAGATTTATATTCCATTGAAAATTTAACTAAGGTTTATACTAAACAATTAATAAAAGTTCATACACGATTAAAAAATTAATTAAGGTTCATATCTAAATTAAAAAAAGAGTATACACCATTAGAAATTTAATTAAGGTTCATACCTAAAGTAATAAAGGTTCATATCTCTTTACTAAATAGGTATATAAATATATATTTTAGGTTTATCTTTTTAATATTTATCAAATGTAAATATGAAGATTTATTAATAGATTTAAATGAACTCACACTTTCAAAATAAGTAATGTTATGTTTATCTATTTATTAAATGTAAATATGATCAAGATTTAACCTTAGATTTAAAAAAACCCACACATTTAACATAAATCAATGAAGTTTAAGAATTAAACTTCATGGCCAAAGAAATATAAATATGAATAGTAATTTCACTATCTAAATATTACCTTTATTAAAATTATAATGAAGACATTAGTGTAAAGTAGATAGATGATACATGCAATTAAATGTTAATTGTATATGAATCCATCTACATCGTTAAACTTTAGAGGCAAAAGGGTATTTAGAATTTTAACACTATAGATGGATTCACAGACCCCTTTGTCTCTAAATTTGAGCACTTTTGGCTATGTTTATGGAGTGTCAGTTCACAATAACATCAAGAGAACCATTGACATAACTCTTTCCATGATAAATCATCAAAAAAACATTACAATTTATTCTATTTTCCAAATTCATCCTTACATGGATAACACCACAAAGTTTGATGTAATTTTTGTAGGATTTCTCATTCATTGAAAATTTGTATCATAATCTTACCATATTATATCTTGAATTCGTGAAATGCTACTTCATTAATGGGATGATACTCATGAGCTAGGGTCAAGCATTATCATTTAGTTAGTTGACACATATAAGATACCACATGTATTATGTAAATTTTTGATTAACAAAAAAAAAATGCACATGATATTTATAACACCAAACTCATATTGTAGCCCTCGTGGAAAATACAAGGGCCACTCGATAATATAATTCTCTATGTGGAAGTCATAACTTAGGTAGTGTATGTTTGCATAATAAAATTAAATTCGAGTGGGTAAATACCCAACCCTTTTTTTGTTTGAAGAAATTTTCAAGCACCACCCCTATTATGTATATACCATGGGGGATTCATTGGGCGAGAAATACCATACCACGTGGTTTCATATTGGGGGATATATATTGAGGAAAAAATGACATAATATATTGGGGGATATATAGGTGGTAAATGGTTTTTATATTGAAAGGTATACAAAAATGGAGCTCAAATTTAATGAAAAATATAAAGGGGTATAATAAATGTTAATGAAAAAATGGATAGCTCCAATATTTAGTGAAAGTAGGGATTTAAATTGAAATGTGTATTGGGATGATAATGGTAGGGGGTTAAATAATGTTATTTTTAAAGGTATTTTCCAATATGAAGTCAAATTAGAGGTATTGTTTAGTATGCCACGAATTCACATGATACATTAGGGGTTCATTGAATGAAGCTGCCATGGTATATACAAACAATGTAATTCAACCAACAAATTTCAAGCCAATTTTATTTATTAATTGTGTTGCAACAAATTATGAACGTGAGATGTAAAAGCTTTATGGTTCACTTTTATGTAAAAATAACTCAACATAAAAATTATTTTAGCATCATTTTCTTAGACAAGAAAAAATTACATACACAAATATCACTTCATACCACTCATGAAGAGAGGGTTCCACCTATGACTGAGTTTTAATTCTTATTGTTGAAATTTAAATGTTGTTTCTTTTAGGAGAGAGTCAATTTGATTTGCAATGGATTTTGTATTATGTGGATAAGTGTTTCAACAACCAACATTTGACAATGAAGACCTTTCTTAGTTGGACTTGGACCCACCTCTATAGGCTTCATAGGTAGAGATATCACAAGTACCACATTTAAGGCTAGGGGAATCAAACTAGAATCGTATTGTAGAATTCGAGGCTACTCATTATGCACATGAGGATGAGAATGATGATTTTAATGACGATCATCAACAATTATAGTTGTAGACATGTAGTATCATGTTTATTTTCAACTACAGAGGCCATTTATATTTGTTAAACACACACATGGTGGGTGAGAAACTAAACACACACAAAGGGAAAGATAAGCATTAGTTTCCTTTCTATTACTCATATATGTACATTTATATTACATTAATGTGACTCTTGGATTTCGAATTCCAATGTCACTTGGACTCCTCTTTGTCCATTCGGCTTCCACACCTACCCATAGAGGATTAGGTGTCCAACATTCCCCCCCTTAATCTGACGGGGTATGTGTGAGTCCAAGAAGAGAGTTGTAATACAAATTTGTAAAGCATGCATGACAACACTTAGGCTGAATCAACTCTCTAAAATGTTGGCATAAAGAGGTGGTTTAAGGATGACCACCAACACTGGAATGCAATGCTTAATGCAGTTCCTGAACTCTTCCAAATCTGGCAAGAAGCTGAGGGCTTCTGATAGAGGAAGCGTCCCTCATATTTGAAGAGGGAGACCTTCAACCTAGAAGAAGGGAGGTCTACGACCAGTGATGGTTTAAGGATAACCACCAACATTGGAATGCTTAATGGATTTCCTGGAACTCTAACAAAGCTGGCAAGAAGTTGAAGTCTTCTGCTAGAGGAAGTGCTCCGAAGAGGAAGAATATGAACCTAACATGGATGGTTTAAGGTTGTCCACCAACCAAAGGCATGCTCATGGGCATCCACATCTCTGGCTACAACTCTGAATCTGGAATGACGAACTTTGGCTCAAGCTCACTTGAAATGTTGTGTCTTTTGCTACAACTCTGAATATGGAATGAGAGATTATGGCTCAGGCTCGCTTGATGTGGCTCCGAAGCTTGTAGATGACCACCATTTTCCCCCTTGTCAAGTACAAGGTGAGATGATGGCGAAAACTCAACTGCAAGTTTTATCAATGTTTTAGAACAAATTTTGGCATGTGACTTAAACATATTCTTGGTTATTGATGCCCATTGCTAAGAAGAGATCCATCCAAGATGAATCTTTGTTCTTGCAGGAGGCTTGTTTCTGAAGCATCTGTGTGAAGAATGGGTGTGTTGCCCATAATGCCTGCATGGGTGAAGATCGAAACAATGATATTTCATATGGCCAACTCGATCACAGTGTTGGCATTTTACAATATGTTGTTGTTGTTATGGAAGTGGAGCAGTATCTCAAATAGCTGAAGGTGTACTGTCATAAAGAAATCCGGCACTCTGATATTTAATGGGCTTGGAGTGGTCTGGAATATGAAAGGACAACTCCTTGTCATATCGAAGACCAGTTCTGTGCTTGTTATGGACAAGCTCTTCCCAAGGTTTGATGATGGTCTTGGGAAATGCAGACTGAATTGCTGCATATGCATGTAAATCTTCTCTTGTACAAGGAACTAAATGTGAATCGACTGCAACTTTATATTCTTACTACTAATGGGAGTCACTCTAAATTTTCTGAATAGAAACAGGTTCAGAATGATGACTCTTTTGTTGAAGTTCATCTTGCTAGAGCTAAGACTCCAACTGCAAAAACTCAATCTTGTTTTTTGCATCTTGCAAGCAAGTTTGAATATTAAAAATAGCGTTTTTTCTCATTTTTATTGTATCATGATTAGTGGAATGTATCATAGTTTTCAAGAACTCTAATACTTCAGTAATCTGATCCATTTTCTCCTTAATCAAAAATATACTTTTTTTTTTTAAACTCATCACAGATTCACATCTATGAGCTATGATCTAATGAGGAAAAGTGTGGGTATAAAAACACAACAATATCCTCCGTGCACCAAATAACTAGTGTGTAACCAACAAGCAAGAATAACTATAATGTATTCAAAATCCATTACATATGCATAATTGTTCCCTCATTACTAGCATACAAAATGAAATATGTTTTGACTTTCTTGCGTTTAATTGTGAAAATAATCACTACCTTCCTAAAAGAAAATGATTTGTATCCCTTCAAACTCCAATCTCCTTTAATTCCTATCAATGGTCGTGTTTTTATAATAACAGGACATGTGGGAACGAATATCATACTACTCGAAAAGTCCACCAACCACAAGGAGAATTTTAGTGAGAATGTAGGCTTCAAAAAATCTTGTTGGAATTCCATTCACTCATGTATCCATTAAAACACCATTAACACAAAAAACATTTTCAAACTACACATAGAAATTAATATGACTCATTGCTTCAACACTTCAATTTGTGATGCACAGGTGATATCGTGGAGACCATTGTGCATCCAAAGTCATGAACTCGTACTCCTTGCATTTACAATAAAAAAATCAGCACTCTGCAATCACCTTACCATCCCCCTCTCCCACTAACTCCTCCCCACTATGGCATCATGCCTCATTCACGAAAGATAGGAGACGTGAGCGAGGGGTGGGGAGGGTTGCGTGCAGGTGTGAGGGAGACGTGGGGAGGGAGCGTGCGGGAGGAGAGGAAGTGAGGGGGAGGAGGAGTTGGGAAGGTCGCGGGTGAGGGTGTGGGTGGAGCAGCGTGAGGGCTGGGGGGCCATGAGGGGCCAAGGGGTGGGAGTGAGGGGTTGTTGTGGGAGTATTTAGTCTAGCTGGCAGGAAGACGAAGGGAGGTAGAAGGAAGATGACGTGATGGCAGTTCGATGGTTGAGGCCTGTGTTATGCAGTTTGGAGGTGGAGGCCTGTTCGTAGAGCATAAGGCTTTTTTTATGCAGAATGACAGGCGCAAAGAAATGGAAAGCTTCACGAAACATAAAATAATTCATGGAGAACTGTCTACTCACAATACTGTTCTTGCCCTTCTCTGCAGGAATCACATAAAACACACTGACACATTTAATGAACAAAGCACAGATTCTTGAATAATTTTTGTTGTGGTCTCCATTTCTAGAATGAGTATAGCAGATTTGGAACTATGGGAAAAGATGTTATTGACAGTGTTGAACAAAAAGCAGTCACCTGCAACTGCAACAGAGTAACAGAGTGCCAAAAATAGAGCAGCAAAAATAACGCTTCTGTAGGAGGGATATAATTTTCGATAGTCAGTAAATTAATGCACTAAAATGGATAGTGAGGAGAAATGACATAATTTCTGACATGTACATAGAGGCCACTAAACGAATGGTTCTAATACTATGTTAAACACACACATGGTGGGTGAGAAAGTAAACACACACAAAGGGAAATATAAGCATTAGTTTCCTTTCTATTACTCATAGATGTACATTTATATTACATTAATGTGACTCTTGTATTCTGCATTCCAAGGTCACTTGGACTCCTCTTTGTCCATTCGGCTTCCACACCTACCCATAGAGGATTAGGTGTCCAACAAGATCCTATTTTTTGATGTATTTTGGTTCAAAAATGTTTTGAATTAATTGTTAATTTGGTTATATGTGCTCTTACTTTCTATATAAATCATAACTTTTTCATATTTGTGTATAAATTGCTTGGATTCATATATATGGACATGAATATATATGTTTTTCTTTAAAATTTTAATATTTTATGTGTTTGTGGTCGACTAGGTATTTGGTCCAGGTTTTTTACCTATTCCGATCAATTATCGGTTCAGAGGGTTTTTCGGTTAGATCACTAATTCAATTCCAATAACATTTCCATGGAAATTATAGGGTGCTTATCTAGGTTTGCATCCAGTTCCATATAAAATCTTTCAATCTCATCTACCAACCTCTCCATCCTATTCATCTGAGTATAGGATGGAGAGGTTGGTAGATATAAATTATTTGAAAAATAAAAATTAATTAAAATGGGTTATTCCCTTATCATTGCACAACTACTTTAATAAAAAGTGAGCCCAAAACATATGCATGAAAGTTGAAATGAAAGAACCATATTATACACTGACATTATACAAGCACTATTTATAGAGAAATGTACAACCCAACCTTCTGCATAGGTTAACTTCAATGTAGCTTCAACTCTTTTTCTTACATCTCTTGAGGATTTGTGGTTCTATTACTCAGTGTTATAGTGGCAGCAAATCTATTTTACAATGAGTTGTGACTACTGCAATAGGGAGTTACCGCCAGATTTTTTGCCACTATTATGTCAATGAATTATGTGGTGAATTTAGATTGTAAGCCCCTGAAAGATTAAGTCACCTCATTAAACAACAAATTAATGTGAGACCTCTTACCTAATTAAACAACAAATTAACATGATACATATTTGTTAGTGAGAGAACTCAATGTCAATAAGGGTACAATTCCAATTCAAATGTATGATCATATAAAAATTTACAAATGCTTAGGCGTTAAACCTAAGTATGAAAAAGCCAAACACTTTCGGACCCTATGTTTATAACCTAATTAAACAACAAATTAATGTGAAATTCTTAATTAAACATCAAATTAACGTTAGACATCTTTGTTTGTGAGAGAACTCAATGCCAATAAGGGTACAATTCCAATTCAAATATATGATCGTTTAGAAAGTTACAAATGATTAAGTGATAAACCCACCTTTTAGATCAAATCCATTTATTTTTACATTATCATGAATTAATAGTAAAAATCATGAAAGGCCACTTATTCTTTTAAACCCAATGTCCTGCTCCCAAGTTTGGTTGGCAGCTCATAAAATATGAATGTATTAATTGAGGACCAAACCTTACAAATTGAAGGATTAAAACATGTGAATATCAAACATTAAAGATGAATATATACATTGTTGATAACAAATTATTTTTATTAAAAAAATTATAAAATATAAGTAATTTTCATAAATATTTGAACATTCTATTATTCAATTTTCAATAACATCATCAAAATTTGAAAGTATTTTGATATATACTAAATTTAATATAAAAAGAAAAAACACTTCATTTAAATATAATAAAAATAAAATAATCAAATAGAAATAAATAATAAATTCATCTCAATATTAACATTTTCTTATTTTATCTAATTTTCTAAATTAATTACGTTGTTACTCATCAATACATTGCTTCATACACATTGTCAACCAGTGCAGGTGTACATTGCTTTACTCATAGAATTTTTTATTTCAAATATTAGTAACTAAAGTGGTTGCTTTTAATCTGTATGAAATTAGCATTGAATAGGATGGCTTCGCTTTTATTTTCTTATTTGTATGTTTGGATGGGCCCACTACTGTACACATTTCCTCTTAGCAGAGGCCACTGTAGGAAAGGTGGAGACACCTATGGCAAGGGTGGAGGCAGGAGATTCATTAGTAACCTAAGTAGTTTCAGTTTTGACTTTAAATCTGATGCAGGCAGCTCGACCACTAACAGATTAAGTGTGGATATTTAAACAAGCACCCAGGAATGATGTAAAAACATTCTTTATCATGGTGTTATAAATTTTTTATAATTTTAATTAGTATAGATTCATTTTAATCATGAATGCAATTTTAAGTAAAATGGAGAAAGATTAAATTTTATTATATGACAACATATTTTAGAATATAAAATTTGAAATAATATTTACATTTCAAGAGATTTAGTCTTCTTAAGTGCTTGGTAAATCAGTAATTAACATAGATCTATAATGATTTTCTATCTCTCTACCATGTGTAATTTTTCATTGTTTATATTGTATTTTTAAATAATTTATTATTATTAATATTTTATATTAAAATTGAATGAGTTACATTTTTTTCTATTATTACTAAGTAACTAAATTATTTTTAGTTTAATTTTTTACTTTCCAACATTGAAATATTTTACTAATGTAAACATGAACACACACATATATATACTCACTAGTTCAAAAAAATATACTTTTCGTTATTATTAGAAAAAAAAACTTAACTAATATACTTTGTTGTTGAATAAAAAAGAAACTTAACTAGTCCTACTAAATACATTAAAAATTTCTAAATTAAAACAATTATAATTTAAATTATTTTTTTTAAATAGATAACATTCCAAAATTTTAATCATTAAAAAATTAACCTCTAACCAATTAATCATAATCATGTAACACAGATTATTATGAAGATATGCATTATTTAGTATGGAGTGTGAAGATAAGAAATATAAATTACTGATATCTAAAGGTCATCCCCTCATTATTTCGAAACGCAATAATATGCATTGGAAATATACATCATGTTATATTTTCTAATAATACATTGTGATTTGTGATTTTTTAGAAGGAAGTGGAGTGGCCCAATTTCCAATAAGTTTCAAAGAAAAGGCTCACTACTTTAACTTTTCATTATGACAACTAAATTATATAGTTTTCTTTGTCATTATGCATAGCTATTTCTAAAGTTTCAAAAGGATCATAATCCCGGTAAACTTTTTGAGTGAAAAGGATTTCAGAAAACAAAATCATTTATAAAAAAAAAAAAAAATTCTAAGTCAAGACAATTAGGTCCAAGGCCATTGCCAACTGATTTAGGTGCCACGGTACTACTTTTACTACTTGTTGGAGAGAGGATTTGAAGAGAAAACATTCATGCTAATAGGTAGGCAGGGTGATGGCAGAATTAGTCGAGTGAATAACTAGTGTCGGATCCAAATACGCTGAGTAAGTGAGAGCTGGTAGTATTTTACAGTCATCCTTAATTTTTGAGAATTTTCTAGTTGAGACTGACGTTGAATAAGTGGCACCTAGTTGTGTTTCAAAATCATCTTTAATTTTTGAGAATGTTGTAGAATCAAATAATAAGTTCAGAGTGAATCACTTAATTGTACATCTCATTCCAAAATATTCTCGAAAATCGAATTAATTTATGCAATCCTTCACTCGATCATTTATCACTAATCGAAGGCCTAAACTCAACACTTTTATGACAACACGGATCGTCAAGTGGTAAAGGGACAGTCAATCCAACTGCCAAGTCATGACAACACGGATCGTTGTGAAGAATTCTCTCTCTCTTGCTCTGAGTTATCAAATCTATCTACTCTGGATTGATTGAGTGGTTAGGAACACATTGTTACCTTTGTTTCATAAAGTTGGTACCTTATTATAGACTCCAGGACTCATCATTCAAACAGGAAGAGGTTGGAAGTCTCTGAGTTATCAAATCTATCTGCTCTGGATTGAGTGGTCAAAAACACATTGTTGCCTTTGTTTTCATAAAGTCGGTATCTTATTATAACCTTCAAGACCCACCATTCATAGGGGGAGAGAGAGGATTCATAGAAGGAGAGAGAAGAGAGGGACCTCCATTCATAGAGGGAGAGAAAGGAGAGGGACCTCCAGAGAAAATAAAGCATCACGTCATGTAGGACATGGACGGTTCAAGGTGACAGGCTTAGTTGAGGGCCTGGGATGTTAAGGTAGGATGACAATATGTATAGGAGACGAGGATGTTGAGAAAAACACAGCGGAAACATAAATAAAACACATAAACAACCATCAGAAAAGCATAAAGACGCAAATATTTTAACGTGGTTCACCCAACCAATCTGGGCTACGTCCACCAGACAGGGCATCAACAATCTCATTCATCAATTGGAGAATTACAACAACAGAGTTTCTCATCTGCTCTTCCACTCACCTCACATCCCTCATGCTCATTTGCCTCTATGGGCTTACATTTTATAGCTGGGAGTAGAAACTGAATCATAAATTCACTCACAACAAATATAGGATGCAATAACTCCACATCAGGATTAAATGGAGTCAATTTAGCAACAAATCCTATTTTTGTCACATTCATGAGATTTTCTCCAAAAATAATTAAAATAAATCTCAACAATCTCTACCTTGACAACAATTAGCCTGATACCCTGTTCCATTATTATTTTTATCTTTTTTGCAAGCCAAGAGAAGCTAGACACCATCGTAGTTTCTCTAACAAAACTGGTTTCGTGAACATGTCTACACAGTTTTCCTTTGTATGCACTTTTTCAAGAGAGACTCCCCTTTGAGTGATAACCTGTCTTACAAAATGGTACTTTATAGGTATATGCTTTGATTTACTATGATAGGCCAGATTTTTAGGCAAGTGAATTGCACTTTGACTATCACAAAATAACTTGATGTTGTCCTGCAACCTACCAAACTCACCAAACAAACCTTTCAACCAAACCGCTTCTTTGCAAGCATGTGAAGCAGCTATGTATTCTACTTCTGTAGTGGATAAAGCAACAATGTTCTGTAGCTTTGACATCCAACTAATAGCTCCACCTGCAAGAGTAAAGACATACCCTGAAGTTGACCTTCTCTTATCCAAATCATCTGCAAAATCGGAATCAACATATTCACAAACAAATTCACTACTTCTGTTATAAGTGATACAATAATCACTTGTGCCTCTCAGATACCGAAGCACCCATTTCACTGCTGACCAGTGTTCTTTTCCTGTATTTTCCATATACCTGCTGACAACCCCAACTGCATGTGAAATATATGGTCATGTACAAACCATCGCATACATCAAACAACCTACTACATTGGCATCTAGAATTCGAGACATATATTCCTTTTCTTCATTTGTGTTAGGACATAAAATTGAAGAAAGCTTAAAATGGGAAGCTAAAGGGACTAAAACAGGCTTCACATTGTTCATACCAAACCTCAAGAGTATTTTCTCAATATACTTTTTTGATAGCCACAACTTACCATTACTCCTGTCTCTGAAAATCTCCATGTCCAAAATCTGTCTTGCTGCTCCTAGATCTTTCATATCAAACGTCCTAGCCATTTGAGCCTTTAACCTGTTGATCTCACTTATGCTTTTTCTTGTTAAAAGCATATCGTCAACATATAACACTAAGATAAGGAATGTGCCATTACTCAATTTCTTAAAGTAAACACAATGATCATATTCACTTTTTATATAATTTTGACTCATCATGAAAGAATCAAATTTCTTGTACCATTGTCAAGATGACTGCTTCAGACCATACAATGATTTCTTGAGACTGTAGACAAATTTCTTGTTGCGATTTTGAACAAACCCTTCTGGTTGTTCCATGTAAATCTCCTCATCTAAATCTCCATGTAAAAATGTAGTTTTAACATCTAGTTGCTGTAATTCTAAATCAAGTAAAGCAACTAATGCTAACACAATCCGAATTGAAACAATTTTTACAACTGGTGAAAATATCTCATGAAAGTCAATGCCTTCTTTCTGAGAAAAACCTTTCACGACCAACCTCGCTTTGTACCTGTCTTCTTTATCATCAACACCCCTTTTCAATTTGTAAACCCATTTACCTCCCACAGTTTTTCTGTCTTTAGGAAGTTCTACTAGGTCCCATGTGGCATTCTTGTCTAATGCCCTCATCTCGTCCTTCATAGCTTCTTTCCACTTATCACTGTTAGAACCTTCTACAGCTTCCTGATAGCACAAAGGTTCATCATCATTAGTAGTTAAAGAAACTGAAGTAACATAATCATCATACCTCTTAGGAGGACGTCTGATTCTTGTGGACCTCCTTAAAGATGTTTCTGGTACTTCCACAATTTGCTGATTATTATCTATAGGAAGTTCTTCATGATCTGCATCTGAAACATGTTCATGATCTACATCTGAAACTTGTTCATGATCTGCATCTGAATCTTGTTCATCTGGACTATCATCAGTATTTGAACTGGTTTCAAACTGAATGTGTTGAAACTTAGGTACATTATCCTTTTTCAATTTATCATCTACATCTGGATTATCGAGTGAAGATTCATTGAATTTAACATCTCTGTTAATGATGATCTTGTGAGTAGTAGGATCCCACAACCTGTATCCCTTAGTCCAATCACCATATCAAGCAAAGATATATCTTTTTGATTTAGGATCTAATTTAGAACACTGATGTTTCGGAACTAGAGCATATGCATCACAACCAAAAACTTTCAGTTTAGAATAATCACAAGGATGACCTTTCCATACCTCTTGAGGAATTTTGCATCCTATTTCAGTTGATGGTGATCGATTTATCAAATAGCAAGCCATAGATACAGCTTTTGTCCATAGTTCCTTCTGCAAATTGGCGTTACTAAGCATACTTATTGCTCTCTCTAAGAGAGTCTTGTTCATGCGTTCAACAACTCCATTTTGCTGAGGAGTATATACAATGGTTTTATGTCTTTCGATCCCAGCGTCCTTGCAATAATTATCAAATTCCTTTGAATTAAACTCACCACCATTGTCAGTTCTTAAACATTTAATGGTTCTTCCAGTGATGTTTTCAACTAATGCTCTAAATTGTTTGTAAACTATGAATACATCAGACTTCTTCTTTAACATATAGACCCACACTTTTCTAGAGAAATCATCAATAAAAGATACAAAATGTGACAACCCTCCATACGAGGTTATAGGAGATGGACCCCAAACAGCAGAATGGATATAATCAAGGATTCCCTTACTAGTATGTTTTCCAATTTTAAACTTCTGCTTGCTTTGTTTCCCATATAGACAATGCTTGCAGAAATCTAACTTAGAAGATTTTAAACTAGGAAGTAACTTACGATCAGATAAAATTTTTAATCCTCTTTCGCTCATATGGCCCAACCTTTGATGCTATAGACGAATACAATTACTGTCGTTTTCAGATACTGTAGAAGCATGATCTGACTCTGTTCTTCCTTCTAACTGAAAAAGATTTCCAACCTTCTTTGCTTTCATTACTAGTAAAAATCCTTTATAAAATTTCATTACTCCACCTTGAATAAAGGTTTTATATCCATTTGTGTCTAGCACTCCTAGTGAAATGAGATTTTTTCTTAGTTCAGGCACGTGTCTTACATCAATTAAAATTTTATTTGTCCCATCAAACATTTTAATTTGGATGCTTTCAATTCCCACAATATTACATGAGACATCATTTCCCATGTAAATAACTCCATCATTGATTGATTTATAATATTTAAACCACTCTCTATGAATGCACATGTGATTTGACGCACCAGAATCTAACAACCAATGTTGATCATGATTAGACAAACTAACTGATAGCACTTCATCACTCATACCTGAAACAGATGCCGAACCTATATCTGTCGTGTTTGCTTCTTTATTCTCTGTCGAAAAGTCTTCTTTGGATGTTTATTGTCTCTTCCAATAGTCCTTCTTCAAATGTCCTGATTTTCCACAAAACCAGCACTTTACCTTACCCTTCTTCCCTTTCTATTTTGACCGCGAGTTGTTTTGCTTACTGAAGCGTCTTTCTTTAGAACGACCTCTGACAATAATTTCTTCTGATGTAGAGGTTTCTGAATTTGACCTTTTCCTTGTTTCTTCAGACAGAAAAGCTCCAACAACATCATCAAATTCAAGGGTTTCTAATGAACTAAGACTTATAGAAGTAACAAAATGATCCCATGACTCGGGACGAGCGTAATAAAGTTACAACTTTATATTTAGATTCAAATTTTACTTCTATACTTTCTAACTGCACCAAGAGAGTATTAAAGGTATTCAGATGATCAGTTATCGTTGTACCTTCCTTCATGCGCAAACTGTACAACTGTCGCTTCAGAAGAATCCTATTGGTTAAGGATTTTGTCATGTACAGCTTTTCAAGATTTGTCCACAAACCAACAATAGTTTTCTCTAACACGATGTTAAACAAAACATCATCCACCAAACACAATCGAATGCCGCTTAGTGCTCTTTCAATCCATGTCACTCCATTCGTTATCTGTCATGGTGTAAGGTTGTTTGGCTTTTCCCAACAGTGCCTTTGCCAAGGCTTGTTGCACGAGTAGATTGTACATCTTAACTTTCCAGATCTTGAAGTTGTTTTTCCCATTGAACTTCTCGATCTCAAACCAAGAACTTTGTGTTTTTGCCATGTTTAGTAGCTTGTGTCAAAAAAAAAATATCCAATCACAAATCTTAATAAATGAATTTTTTTTAAATGCCCTTCATAAAAAAAATGCCTTTAGCCCAATATACTGGCATATTACAATAACTTGATATATACTATCGATATACATACCCATTTAAATCGTTATTACAATCGATAATAAATCTACCATATGCATTTGAATACAAATGGCATTTTATAAATTACAAATAGATTTTTTTAGAAGGCATATAATAAAACAAAACAAATCGATTTTAAAAACTTCAAATAGATTTTTATAAAATGGCATATAACAACACCTTCAAAAAACTTCAAATCAATTTTAAAAACTTCAAATCGATTTTAAAAAGGTTCAATGCTGGCATTTCAATAAACCGATTTAAAAATTGAAATCACCGTGCAGCAAGTTCACCTTTCAACGCTGCAAGTTCACCATTCAACGCTGCTTTAACGCAGCCTTAACCAGCTTAAATGCAGAAACAGGTTCACGGTTTCATAGTCCACGGCCATCAGCTTCATTTAAAAAACGATCACCAGTTTCAACGTTGCCCAAACACTCTCGGATCAACTTTGACGCATTATATATTTTCATAACACAACTCACACGTTGTGGCTCCAAACCGGCTCTCTGCTTACCATACAACTGAGTCCACGGCACTGAATGCTGGCCTTCACACGCAGTTCAACTTCCAAAACGCACACTGCTCTAAAATGCAGTTGAAGTCATATAAACTCGGCATACATGAAAAAATAAATCGATTTAAAAAATGGATTCACTGTTCAACAAGCCATAGTCGATCTTCATCCTTCATTTCACAACTGGCAGCTCATCCTCCAACTCACGATGCTTTGATCCTCGGGCCATCTAGAAATCGGAGATGCTGCATCTAACGCAGATACGTTAAAAAACAAAAAAACAACGTGGAGCACATCCAGCTCACAACGTTGTCTTCTTTGCGCTTTCTGCACAACAGATTGTGTAAAAGGTAATGTAATACCAGCAGCCTTCAACCGGACCTCACACTCAAATGAACTTGGCTTCTGCTGCAGTCAAGTTTCTTGATCTGATACCAATTGTTGAGCAAAACACAGCGGAAACATAAATAAAAGACACAGACACACAGCAGAAAAACATAAAGACACAAAGATTTTAACGTGGTTCACCCAACGAATCTGGGCTACGTCCACCAAACAGGGCATCGACAATCTTATTCATCAACTGGAGAATTACAACAGCAGAGTTTCTCATCTGCTCTTCCACTCACCTCACATCTCTCATGCTCATTTGCCTCTATGGGCTTACATTTTATAGCTGGGAGTAGAAATTGAATCATAAATTCACTCACAACAAATATATGATGCAATAAATCCACATCAGTATTAAATGGAGTCAATTTAGTAACAAATCCTATTGTTGTCACATTCATGAGATTTTCTTCAAAAATAATTAAAAGAAATCTCAACAAAGGATGAGTTAACTTTTATAGTACTCAATCTTGGCATCAATATTATTAAGAGCAGGTAATGGATGTGTGAAATTATTAATCAATTAGGGCCTCTTATGGATGTGTGAAAGAAATTGTTAATGAGGGTATAGATTTAATGGGGAATTTTTTTATTTTTATTTTTTCTTTATTTTTTTTTTCAATGTAATTTTTTTATGAGAGGATTTTTTTAAATTGTTTGTTTACGTGTTTTACATTGTTTTTTATAACATCACAATTTTCAAATTGAGAATAAAGTATTTATTTTCTTAACCAAGTTAAATTGATTATTTTCTTTTTATTTAGATGAAAGTTGAAATAAAGTGATTGAGGTGATTTGAGTCGATTCAGTGAATTTTATGGAGACAACTGGCTATACTGAGAGGCATAATACAATCCAATACCTAACATTCTTTCTTTTGTAGAGGGAGATTGGTGAAGCAAGCTTATGCATACACTACTCAATAATAAGTGGTTTCTAGATAAAAAAGAAGAACTCATATAGCTAGATAATCATATATTCATAATTCATTTTCGAGTAGTCTATAGTGGGATGTTTTGAAGGTTTTTACGATAGTTTTTTCCTGTCTAATTTCTCTAAATTTAGGCAGGAATTTATTGAAAATAGAAGTTTGATGGATAATCTTGCACAATCTAAGTGTCCTAGAGGTTTTTTAGGGTGTTGAATCCATATATACAATCAAAAAACCAGTTTAAATAACAGAAATCAAGATTTACCTTAATTTTTTTTCACCAAAATAACACTAAAAATAACTCTAATGATTTTAAATTCAAAATAAAACTACTACATTCATTTTTTTCTAAATACACTTTTCTCAACAATTTAATAGTTGCATAATCACAAAAAAAAACTGCACATAATAAATTTAATTTATATTTATTATAATCAAAATAAATGATTTTTTTCAAAACATTAAAATATCTACTGAACACTAATGCATATCCCTTAATATCAAATAGACCGAGAAACAGCGAATTGCGAAAGAAATAGGCGGCCGTGCAGATTCATAAATGTCAAATTTGAGTACAACCACTCTTTCTATTAAATCACAAGAACATGATACTTCAACACTGATAATGATAATAAAATTTGAACTAGTAGGAAATGTGAATTTAAATCATTTTTAATGTTCATCTGCTAAGTACGGAGTCTATACTATGGTTCATCTTTCTTCTTGAATTGGTCTTAAAATTAGGTGTTTAATCCAGCTATTTGAAATCCGTTATTATCGGTACGGGTGTTTAATGCAGCTCTTTCAAATCATAATATCTATTTCAGTGAGTAGAGGATTAATATTTTGGTTTGGTCCATCTTTCTTCTAGAATTGGTGTGTTTAATCGAGCTATTTGAAATCCATTGTTAAGGTGTTTAATGCATCTCTTTCAAATCATACTACATTTTAACGAGGACAGGGTTAATATTTTGGTTATTATGATGCAGATAGGTATAACCTAAATTTGGTAAAAAAAAATTAAAAAGGAATATTAATAATAAAAATAATATTTCAACTATATTTGTGTATATATATATATATATATTTTTAAATATTATGCATTAATTTTATATTAATAATTGTAAAATTTATAAGAATAGTTTATTTAGGTCATAATTTTGCTTGTAAAATAATAAAAATTTTGGCAAAATTTTGATAAAAATTAACAGAAATTTTGGTAAATTTGGGTTGCTATTGTCAAACCAAAAAAAATTAATGGCTATTATTAACAGGTGGGCTTGGCTAGACAACTCTTTAGGCAATGTTTAAATTGTTTAATATGATCTTTATGCACATATTATGTAATGTTCAAGGTATTTACTATGATTTGCTATTATACCATTAGACTTCCATAAAAACACATAAGCAAAGCATTTTTATAAAAACAATTTTTTATTTATTTATATATTTTCAGAAAATAAAAACTAATTTTTCAATTTATATTATATTATATTTAAATCAAGTGTCATAAAAATTTTAAATATATTTTTTTATCAATTTAATAATTTAGGGTTTTCATTATTTTTTTTATCTTTATTTATTTAATCTTTCTTATGATAAATATTTATGAAAAATGAAAAAATATTTATATATTTATAATTATAGCTATTAATAACAAGTCTAGATCTATCTTAATTTTGTATGTATCATAAATTACTATTCATAAAAATAAAATAAAATAATTAATAATTAAACAACTATAGATTCATCTTAATTTCTAATCTACTAAGCATTTACATATAAATAGATTCATTATGTAACATCTCTATAAACCATCTGAATTTACATCTTTTAATTACCATATTTTACCAAAACAATTGTAAGTAGTTGTGGAAATACTCTCAAAGAAATACACATGTCACACCTCCCATTTACTCAATTTTTTTTTTTTTTTCTCCAAACCTTTCATAATTTCAAGAATAGGTTTACCATAAAAATCTAAATTCTCTAACTAGTGAAATCATATTCTATTTTCCCCATATGATTCATTTTAGTATAATACCATAACCCCAAGTAAATCTCTATTACTTCCTCTTTAACTTATTTTATGTTATTCTAACTCCAAGTGTGGAGTGATTTAATATCATTTCATTTTCTATGAAGGTCGCATCGAGCACCTATGGTTAACCTTCACTTTGGTGGTTATTGGCTCTTGGCCATTCAACCCATTTTCATGCATTATATACCATGGATTCAAGTTGGTTATACCCATGAGGCATTCTGTACCCCTTTACAATTTATATGTCCTCGATTTTTCCCATCACATATATTCCTATACCTTTGGTTGTGAGCATAATTGAATTTAATTTTCATACTGTTATATGAATGGCTATTTCGTGCTTCTGGCGGTCAGATGAGGTGGCATTCATATTTGTTTTCAAATCTGCGTTGATATCTTCGCATCTCATGGTACATGAGGTTTCAGATCAACATTAAATGTGAAACTTGAATACTTTTATTTATTTCCACGTAGGGCGTAAGGTTCAAATCGGCTTGAGGTGATGTGTATATTGCGACGGGATAAGTCTTCTCCACGTCAGATTTTATACTACTTCCGGTTGCATTGTATGGGTTATGCTGGGTTTCATCCCATTCTCCCATTCACGTGGTAGATCCACGTCGATCTGTCAAACACCATTCGAGCTTACTCGGTTTACACGGCAAGCTTCCTCATACGAACAGGATGTCTAAATTTCATTTCGTATCTTGGCACCATTAATGTTACACGACTAGAGTAATTGCACCCACCAACCCTTCGATCCGTGGCTTTCCTCTTGTGATTTTTCCAAGTGGACGGCTGCGATCCTTTCGTATTAGGTTTTATGGGGTTCTTGAATGATTATATAAGTCTTTGTTTTTGTGTAGAGACAGTTTCCGCGTGCATCGTTTGTTTGTTCATCTCTTCACCTCGCAGCTCTGCAACTTGGGTTGAAGGCAAGGTCTTTGCCCTTCATATGGTCCACTCACCCCAGTTCATGAACGAGATTCGTGGCTTGTCTACACCACTGCAATGCTACCAGGTAATCATTTTATACACTCGTTTCGCATTTTGTGATTGGAGGCCAGGTTCGTCGCTCAGAACTTGTCATACTTCTTTTCTGAGGAAGTCTTCGAACGTTAATGAGGTGAATGCATTTCGTTCTGGAGATTACGTTTAGGGTTCAGTTGCATTTGAAACCGTTCACGTTATATCTTCTGTGCATATTTTTCGTTGTATTCTCTCTCTGGTTTATTGTCGACATTGTTCCTTTGTCGATTTCGTTAACTGATAATTAACTTATTTTGTTCATACCGTGTAGAGTTAAAATTTACTTGCTCCGCCTCGTCGCGGGAGAGCGATAGTCGTTCATTCTGACTTTGTGAGGTTTGTCTTTTCCTCATTATGTACATATATCTTTGTTTCCATCTACTATTATCCTTCCGATTTTAAATTTAGTTGATATTCTGCTTCCAACGTTGATGCTGAGAGCTCGTAAGAAGTGAGAGTCTTGGTTTACAGGTAACCCATTGATTTTATGAGTAATTTCTCTATTCGAACGATTTTTTTTTTTTCAACTGCTCTATTAACTTATTTCCTATCCTGAATGTGTTTTTCCACAGGTAACATAGACTCATTCGTATTCCTTTGTAGGCAGCTATGAGCCCTTTCATTTCACTGGATATTAATTTCGTATCCCTTGGCATTTCAGGTCGGTATATGCCTGTGGGGATAATATCACCCTCTCGTTGCGTTGTTCCGTCTTATTTATGCAGAATCATTACTCCCTTAGGTTTTTACACAGCGTCCTTTGATGGACTAGACTTTGTCAGAGTCAGAATGTTAATATTTTTCATTCGTATGTTGGTACTCTTTAATGTTTTAAAATTTTAATTGTGACTATGGATTCGGTTATCAAACCCTAGCCCTACAAGCTCAGATTTTGGTGGCGTGTATCGGGACCTTTGTATATATTGTCACTTATATTCTTGTTTGCCATAATTTCAACGAAGGTACAGTTCTTAATTTTATGGACTGCCTCATGCTTCCTCGCATGGAATGATTCGTTGAGTATGAGTTGATACGATTTAACACAAATGAGTTATTCCTCTTTTGCTTTGCTTATCATAGCAATGGCTGTAGCTGATATAATTCTCTTTATAGTTAATGTTGTTCAATTGTACAAGGCCTCCTAGCTATTTATGTTTTTCATGACTCTTACAAGAGACTCTCAGGGTTTCTGGAGAGTTATATTTCATTTTAAATTTTGTATGCACATGTAAATTTGGTTCTGTAGCTAGATATTTCTAAATACTTGTACTAGATATTTGTCATGAGCTAACAGTCTCCCCATACTCAGGTTTAAACTGAATTACTTTACTTATATCTGCCTATACATACAATTGCATGCATAGGTTTGTGTGTCCATTCTCATATATATCCATTTAAAATGTATGAGATACAAATACTATATTCTCGTAGGTTCCCATGCTCTTCTTGTTTTCCTGTATATATTTCTAGTTGGGTATTCTTTTCATTTCCTTATAGCTACTCACATCTCTTTCATATCTAGATCTCTTGTTCTAGTTATTTCTGCAGAACTGATCATGTTTTGGGATTCATTCCCTTGCTACTTAAATAATTTTTACAACATTAAAATTTCCTACTCTTCCATTCAATCCTTCTTAAAGGAAATAGTAATTATATTACTGTTAGCATGTACAATTGTTGAAAATATTATACCTCTCTGCTCTTCACTTAGTAATTACTAAATAATTAATTCTGCACTCTATGCACTTAATTTCTCACTGCTCCATTTCTCACAAAAGCAGATTAAAGTTACAAATTTGTGAATTATGAGATATTAGAAATCTCCAGCTTTTACCTTAAGGGTTGGTTTAGTGATTTTGGAGAATTTCTCTTCAATTTTCCTAATCATGATCACAATTGTATACTGATAGATCAGAAGTAATTTACAGTAAACTATCTGTAGAGAATATGTATCCTCAGATTTAAACCAGCCTTGGTTTAGAGTTTCTGTTGGATTCTACTCTATAGAATTTTTCTCTACACCCATACAGAATTTTAAGGGTGAATGTCCTATGATTAATTTTGTTAAATTTAGCATTAATAAATCTAATAACCTATAAATCAATTGTTATATGTAGCCAATTCATACCACAACAAGTAAAAAGACCAATCAAATTAGAGACATACCACTCATGCAGTCGACCAACCTCCCAACCTTAGAGTCCTTCTGTCTCCCAGAAATCACCCCCGAGCTGAGATCACCTCCTAGAATAGACCAACCACTAATCTGCTTAGGAGCAGCTTATTTAAGCTAGGGTTCCCCAAAGCCTGTTTCTAATTCTGCGTCTAGAATATCAGGATGCTTTTCTTCCTGTTTGCCTAGGCCTCCCATTTTAGGGATTCTTTAAAGCTGTTTTCTGCTTTTCCCTATCTTTTCCAGCTTTTTACCTCTTCCCAACTACTTTTCTCATCATTGGGGAATTTAGATTCTTCCTTAAAAATCTAAATTAGGAATAATTTCTTTCAAGGATTTTTGAAAGATTTTGGGGAAAGTATTTGCTTTATCCATCCTCATGGATTTAGCAAGTGATCTCATAAATCTCATTTTGGTCATTCTGCACACAATCATTTTATTTATTTCTCCAAATTCAATTACTTAATTACATTCTCAAAATACTTGTCCTTTGAGGTCCACTCCCCTTAGGATTTAAAATTCAAATGTCTAACTTTGAAATTCAAACACATAAATTGGGGGTGTTACATATTCCCCCTTTGAAAATAAACACCGTCATCGGTGTTATTATTCAACTACTAGAGTTCATTTTTTTTCAAACAAAAATGGATATCTTTCCATCATTTCAGATTCTCTTTCCCAGGTAGCTTCTTCCACAGTAAAGTGCTTCCACTGCACCTTTACTCTTACTACCGTTCGGTTTCTCAATTCAATTTCTTCCCGCTCCAATATTTAAAGCGGTTCTGGCAGAAACTCCCCTTTTGGTTCCACATGTACAACATTCCAATAAACTATGTGAGAGGAATAATGTACATATATTTTTAATAATGAAACATGAAACACATCATGAACTCTAACATGGGGTGGTAAGGCTAACTTGTAAGCCACTGGTCCCACCCTTTCTAATACTTCAAAAGGACCACAATATCTAGGAGCCAGTTTTGCACAACTTCCATCATAAAGTGTGCTCTTTTTGGGTTTAATACGCAAGTACACATGCTCCCCCACTTTAAATTCTCGATGCACTCTTTTCTTATCAGCATAGTTTTTCTGACGATCTTGTGCTGTCTTGATGTTTCTTTGTATATGTTTAACAATTCTTTCCATTTCTTGTAAAGCATTTGGTCCCAACATGAGTTTATCTTCTGGCTGGCTCCAGCTCAAAGGAGTATGACATTTTCTTCCATACAGTGCCTCAAACGGACTCATTTTGATGGAGGCTTGGTAGTTGTTATTATAGGAAAATTCAGCTAAGTGCAAGAAATCTTCCCACTTTGATGGCCTATCCATCACATACATTCTCAACATGTCCTCCAAAATTTGATTAGTTCTTTCTGTTTGACCATCTGTCTGAGGGTGGTAAAAAATACTAAAATTCAACTTAGTAGCCATCCCTCCAAACAGTCCTTTCCAAAAAGCTGTTGTAAACTGAGCATCTCGGTCAGAAACAATCACCTTCGGAACCCCACGGAGTCTTACTACTTCCTTCAAAAACACATTCGCTACTTGGGCTATCCCAAAGGTAGATTTCACTGGTATAAAATGTGCAGCTTTTGTTAAAGTCTCTACTACCACCATCACTGAATCATGTTGATATTTTGTTTTGGGTAATGCTGTTATGAAATCCATGGAAACTGTATCCCATTTCCATTCTGAAATCGGAAACGGGTTTAAAAGCCCAGCAGGATGCTGATGCTCAACTTTGACTAGTTGACATTCCATGCATCTAGTTAAACATTCTGCTACATCTCTCTTCATTCCTGGCCAAAACAACTTCTTTTTGAAAGCTGTTAACATTTTCTGATATCCTGGATGTCCTGCATATGGTTGTTTGTGATATTCATCTAGAATCTCTTTTTTCAAGGACTCTACATTAGGAATATACAATCGGTTTTATAACAGATCAGTCCTTTCTGGTTTTGAGTGAAATCAGCCATCCCCTTCTTCAGGATTTTCACTTGTATGTTCTCATAATTGGGATCCTGGTCTGCTGACTGTTTCACTAGCTCTTCTAAATCAAACTGGGCACTACTTCCACTATTGCCCAGAATTTGAAAAGCATTTCTACTGAAGGCATCAACAATTTTGTTTTCTTTCCCTCTGATATGCTTTATATCCATGTCAAATTCACTTAGAAAAGACAACCATCTGGCTTGTCTAGCATTCAAATCAGTTTGGGAAAAGAAATATTTGAGACTAATATGATCAGTCATCAATATAAATTTTTTTCCAAGGAGATAGTGTCGCCACATTTTCAAAGCATGGATAACAGCTGCTAATTCTAAATCATAGGCACTATAGTTCTGTTCATGTATCTTCAGTTTCCTAGATTCATAGGCAATAACTGAATTTTCCTGCAAAAGAACTCCTCCCAACCCCTCTCTACAGGCATTTATACATACAACAAATTCTTTATCAGGATCTGCAATCTTCAAGATAGGGGCGGTAGTAAGTTTTAGTTTTAATTGGTCAAAACTGTTTTGAAATTTTTCGGTCCACTCAAATTTGACACCCTTCCTTTGTAATGATGTTATGGGATGTGCTATGGCAGAAAACCTCTCCACAAATCTGCGATAATAGCCTGCAATCCCCATGAATGATCTCACTGCTGAAACATCAGTTGGTACAGGCCATTCTTTTATAGCCTTTATCTTTTCAGGGTCAACAACAAGGCCTTGTTCGGAAATAATATGCCCCAAGTATTGGATCTTATCTTTATAAAATTCACATTTTCTAAACTTGGCATATAGCTGGTTTTCCTTCAGAGTTTGCAATACTATCCTCAAGTGTTCTTTATGTTCCTCCTCACTTTTTGAGTAGACTAAAATATCATCTATGAACACAAGGACAAATTTATCCAAGTACTTATTTAACACACTGTTCATCAGGCACATAAATGTGGCAGGGGCATTTTTCAAACCAAAAGGTAGGACTACAAATTCGTAGTGACCATACCTGGTTCGAAAGGTTGTTTTGCTGATGTCTTCTTCTTTAATTCTTAGCTGGTGATAACCAGTCCTTAAATCAATCTTCAAAAATACTGAAGCTCCTCTCACTTGATCAAAAATATCATCAATTCTAGGCAAAGGGTATCTATTTTTAATGGTCAACTTATTCAATTGACGATAATCAATGCACATCCGAAAAGTGCCATATTTCTTTTTCACGAACAGCACCGGTGCTCCCCAAGGAGACACACTCGGTCTGATATACCCTTTATCTAACAGTTCTTGCAATTGCATTTTCAGTTCCATAAGCTCAGGGGGACTCATTCGATAGGGGGCTCGGGAAATAGGTACTGCTCCCGGCACTAGATCGATTGAAAAATCAATCTCTCTTTTGGGGGGAAGATGAGGGATCTCATCTGGAAAAACTTCCTTAAATTCCCTTATCACTGGTAATACATCTAGCAGATTTTCTTCAATTTTCTATTCCATTTCTTCCACATGTATTGCATAAACCTGATATCCTTTTCTAGCTGTTCTTTTTAATTGCAATGTTGATATTTGTCTTACAGAGATAGGTTTTGGTTTTCCTTTGAGAATAGAAGGTTTCCCTTCCTCATCTACACAATGCAAAGTCTTATCCCAGCAGTTCATCAAGGCTTTCTTCTTTTCCAGCCAGTCCATTCCTATCAGTAGGTCATATGAACCTAAGGGCAGAATGTTCAAATTTACTTCTGTTTGAAAATCATTTAATTTGATTGCTGTTCGGGGCAGTTTATGTGTTACCTTTCTCTTGGTTCCAGTGGCCAGTTGAACCAACCATGACTGCTGAAATTTTTCAGGTTTAAGATTACATTTTCCTACAATTTCTGGACTAATGTAACTCAAAGAAGCACCCGGATCAATCAAAACTGTAACAGACTGGTCAGAAATCTTACCCTCCATTTCAACCATGGTAGCTTGATGTTCTGCTTGTCGATTTTCCAAGGCTGCACTGATAGTTGGTATATTTCTGGCTATGTCATTTACTGTAGTGGCTTCTCAATCTCTCATAATCATCTGAATGTTTTGATGAGGACAGTCCCTCAAAAGATGGGGTTCTCCACAGCCCCAACATTTCAGGGGTTCTCTCATTTTCACTGTGCCCTCTTTCTTATTGTCTCCATCTATTTGTTTTGAGGCCACTTGGGACTGAGCAGTTTGACTTTCTTTGGGTTTATTAAACTTTTTCCGCTGATGATCTCTACCAAAATTCTTCAAATAGGCTGGTTTCTGTTTCTTCCCTTTGAATTCACTCTTATTTACCCAGCTTTTCCCCTGTTCAGTTTTTCTTTTGAACTATTGGTAGCACAATCTAGCTTTTCTAACAGCTTCTTCCATTGTTTTTGGGTTATCAAACTCAATTTTCTCTTTGTACACAGTAGGCAAACAATTCAGAAACCTTTGTACCTTTGCCTTTTCTTCCCTTATGTAGGGTACATATCTCAACAGATTTGTAAACTTAGTAACAAACTCATCAATAGTGAGTTGTCCTAGTCTAAGTTCATGAAATTCCTTGGCTTTATCATCATAGTAACGTTCATTTAGATAGCATTTTTTGAACTTAACCTGGAAATCTTCCCAGGTAACTGTCTTTTCATCAATGGCATGAACCATTTTTGTCTCCTCCCACCACAAGGTAGCCTTACCTTGTAGCTGGTAAACAGCTAATCTGGCCTTCAGATTGCTTTCATATTCATAGACCTGGAAGTACTTAATCATGTTCAACAACCAGGCTTCAGCATCTTCCTCCTTCTCCCCATCATAGGAGGGAGGTTTGATCTTTTTGAATTCCCCTTGTAATTCCTTTTTCTGCTTATACTGATACTTAACAGCATCATCATCCCCAGACTCATCAGTCTTCCTCTTTCCGGAACCTTCGCCTTCCTGGCTGTTCCGCGAAGTTAATTCTCTGATGAGCTTTTCTTGCTCCTCACTGGCTAATGACAATCTGTCATTCTGCCTTTTTATCTCTGCCAATTCTTGTTGCAACCTCTGCAACATAGCCATCATGGGCGCATTGGGATCTGGTGCATTATCCTCATCACGCAAATCAACATAAATTTCGTCACCTTCTGCCATTTCAGCACCACTGTACACTACACAACAAAAATCAGTGAAAATAATTTTTATTTTTTTTTCCCACAGAAAACAATTTATACAGTGAACACACAGCAACAGTGAGCACAATGTTGCCAGCCCAATTTTATAATTTGGGCTCTGATACCATTTTTCACACCTCCCATTTACTCAATTTTTTTTTTTTTTCTCCAAACCTTTCAGAATTTCAAGAATAGGTTTACCATAAAAATGTAAATTCTCTAACTAGTGAAATCATATTCTATTTTCCCCATATGATTCATTTTAGTATAATACCATAACTCGAAGTAAATCTCTATTATTTCCTCTTTAACTTGTTTTATGTTATTCTAACTCCAAGTGTGGAGTGATTTAATATCATTTAATTTTCTATGAAGGTCGCATCGAGCACCTATGGTTAACCTTCACTTTGGTGGTTATTGGCTCCTGGCCATTCGACCCATTTTCATGCATTATATACCATGGATTCGAGTTGGTTATACCCACGAGGCATTCTGTACCCCTTTACAATTTATATGTCCTCAATTTTTCCCATCACATATATTCCTATACCTTTGGTTGTGAGCATAGTTGAATTTAATTTTCATACCGTTATATGAAAGGCTATTTCGTGCTTCTGGTGGTCAGATGAGGTGGCATTCATATTTGTTTTCAAATCTGTGTTGATATCTTCACATCTCATGGTACATGAGGTTTCAGATCAACATTAAATGTGAAACTTGAATACATTTATTGATTTCCACGTAGGGCATAAGGTTCGAATCGGCTTGAGGTGATGTGTATATTGCGACGGGATAAGTCTTCTCCACGTCAGATTTTATACTACTTCTGGTTACATTGTATGGGTTATGCTGGGTTTCATCCCATTCTCCCATTCACGTGGTAGATCCACGTCGATCTGTCTAACACCATTTGAGCTTACTCGGTTTACATGGCAAGCTTCCTCATACGAATAGGATGTCTAAATTTCATTTCGTATCTTGGCACCATTAATGTTACATGACTGGAGTAATTGCACCCGCCAACCCTTCGATCCGTGGCTTTCCTCTTGTGATTTTTCCAAGTGGACGGCTGCGATCCTTTCGTATTACATTTTTTGGGGTTCTTGAATGATTATATAAGTCTTTGTTTTTGTGTAGAGACAGTTTCTGCATGCATCGTTTGTTTGTTCATCTCTTCACCTCGCAGCTCTGCAACTTGGGTTGAAGGCAAGGTCTTTGCCCTTCATATGGTATACTCACCCCAGTTCACAAAAGAGATTCGTGGCTTGTCTACACCACTTCAACGCTACCATGTAATCATTTTATACACTCGTTTCACATTTTGTGATTGGAGACCAGGTTCGTTGCTCAGAACTTGTCATACTTCTTTTCTGAGGAAGTCTTCGAATGTTAATGAGGTGAATACATTTCGTTCTGGAGATTACGTTTAAGGTTCAGTTGCGTTTGAAACTACTCACGTTATATATTCTGTGCATATTTTTCATTGTATTCTCTCTCTGGTTTATTGTCGACATTGCTCCTTTGTCGATTTCGTTAACTGATAATTAACTTATTTTGTTCATACCGTGTAGAGTTAAAATTTACTTGCTCTGCCTCATCGCAGGATAACGATAGTCGTTCATTCTGATTTTGTGAGGTTTGTTTTTTCCTCATTATGTACATATATCTTTGTTTCCATCTACTATTATCCTTCCGGTTTTAAATTTAGTTGATATTCTGCTTCCAACGTTGATGCAGAGAGATCGTAAGAAGCGAGAGTCTTGGTTTACAAGTAACCCATTGATTTTATGAGTAATTTCTCTATTCGAATGATTTTTTTTTCTTTTCAACTGCTCTATTAACTTATTTCCTATCCTGACTGTGTTTTTCCACAGGTAACGCAGACTCATTCGTATTCCTTTGTAGCCAACTATGAGCCCTTTCATTTCACTGGATATTAATTTCGTATCCCTTGGCGTTTCAGGTCGGTATATGCTTGTGGGGATAATATCACCCTCTCGTTGCGTTATTCCGTCTTATTTATGCAGAATCATTACTCCCTTAGGTTTTTACACAGCGTCCTTTGACGGAATAGACTCTGTCAGAGTCAGAATGTTAATATTTTTCATTCGTATGTTGGTACTCTTTAATGTTTTAAAATTTTAATTGTGACTATGGATTCGGTTATCACACCCTAGCCCTACAGGCTCAGATTTTTTTGTGGCGTGTATCGAGACCTTTGTATATATTGTCACTTATATTCTTGTTTGCCATAATTTCAACGAAGCTATAGTTCTTAATTTTATGGACTGCCTCATGCTTCCTCGCATGGAATGATTCGTTGAGTATGAGTTGATACGATTTAACATAAATGAGTTATTCATCTTTTACTTTGCTTATCATAGCAGTGGTTGTAGTTGATATAATTCTCTTTATAGCTAATGTTGTTCAATTGTACAAGGCCTCCTAGCTATTTATGTTTTTCATGACTCTTACAAGAGACTCTCAGGGTTTCTGGAGAGTTATATTTCATTTTAAATTTTGTATGCACTTGTAAATTTGGTTCTGTAGCTAGATATTTCTAAATACTTGTACTATATATTTGTCATGAGCTAACAGTCTCCCCATACTCATGTTTAAACTGAATTACTTTACTTATATCTGTCTATACATACAATTACATGCATAGGTTTGTGTTTCCATTCTCATATATATCCATTTAAAATGTATGAGATACAAATACTATGTTCTCGTAGGTTCCCATGCTCTTCTTGTTTTCCTGTATATATTTCTAGTTGGGTCTCCTTTTATTTCCTTATAGCTACTCACATCTCTTTCATATCTAGATCTCTTGTTCTAGTTATTTTTGCAGAACTGATCATGTTTTGGGATTCATTCCCTTGCTACTTAAATAATTTTTACAACATTAAAATTTCCTACTCTTCCATTCAATCCTTGTTAAAGAAAATAGTAATTATATTACTGTTAACATGTATAGCTGTTGAAAATAGTATACCTCTCTGCTTTTCACTTAGTAATTACTAAATAATTAATTCTGCACTCTATGCACTTAATTTCTCACTGCTCCATTTCTCACAGAAGCAGATTAAAGTTACAAATTTGTGAATTATGAGATATTAGAAATCTCCAACTTTTACCTTAAGGGTTGGTTTAGATATTTTGGAGAATTTCTCTTCAATTTTCCTAATCATGATCACAATTGTATACTGATAGATCAGAAGTAATTTATAGTAAATTATCTGTAGAGAATATGTATCCTCAGATTTAAACCAGCCTTGGTTTAGAGTTTATGTTGGATTCTACTCTATAGAATTTTTCTCTACACCCATACAGAATTTTAAGGGTGAATGCCCTATGATTAATTCTATTAAATGTAGCATTAATAAATCTAATAACCTATAAATCAACTGTTATATGTAGCCAATTCATACCACAACAAGTAAAAACACCAATCAAATTAGAGACATACCACTCATGCAGTCGACCAACCTCCCAACCTTAGAGTCCTTCTGTCTCCCAGAACTCACCCCCAAGCTGAGATCACCTCCTAGAACAGACCAACCACTAATCTGCTTAGGAGCAGCTTATTTAAGCTATGGTTCCCCAAAGCCTGTTTCTAATTCTGCGTCCAGAATATCATGATGCTTTTCTTCTTGTTTGCCTAGGCTTCCCATTTTAGGGATTCTTTAAAGTTGTTTTCTGCTTTTCCCCAGCTTTTCCAGCTTTTTACCTCTTCCCAACTACTTTCCTCATCATTGGGGAATTTAGATTCTTCCTCAAAAATCTAAATTAGGAATAATTTCTTTCAAGGATTTTTGAAAGATTTTGGGGAAAGTATTTGCTTTATCCATCCTCATGGATTTAGCAAGTGATCTCATAAATCTCATTTTGGTCATTCTGCACACAATCATTTTATTTATTTCTCCAAATTCAATTACTTAATTACATTCTCAAAATACTTGTCCTTTGGGGTCCACTCCCCTTAGGATTTAAAATTCAAATGTCTAACTTTGAAATTCAAACACATAAATTGGGGGTGTCACAACACAGCAGTGGATCAGAGACTCCACTATGGGTAAATGCTAGCCCAAATGTGGTAAAATGTGGTGTCGGATGGTTCTTCCATTAATTCACAGGCTCTCAATATTTACGTCGGAGCATTAGCCAAGCCATATAGTCCCTGCTCAAGGACCATAACTTCCTCTGGTTCTCTGAGCTCTATGATGGCTTTTAAAAGGTTCCATGGGAACAACAGTGGTTGCTGTAAGGTTTGTCAAATAGTTCATTCCTAGTCCCAGCATTGCACAAAACAGGGCTCTAGGGAGCACAATTATAGGCACCTTGTCATTTCATGGAGAATTCAAGTTGCCACCCTCGAAAAGGGTATTTGATTATTATCTCCAAAATATTTTCTATGTTTACCTGTTTATGTGGAAAATTAGATTTTACTTAAAAATCTACTATGCTATATTTCTTGGAAAAAAAATATTGTGTCCATGCAAAAAGATTAAATGATTATGTTAAATATATGGAAAGAAATATATAAATATTTATATAATATTTTATAGGCAAGAAAATAGAAAATGCATGCTCTTTTTTTTTAAAGGGATTTTGTACTCATTTAGTTTATGAAATGATAACAAATCCAAGATATTTTGTTGAGAATGAATGTAGAATAAAGAGGGTAATTCGTGATACATTTTCATGGCTGGTGAAAAAGAAAATGAAATGATAAGAAATCCAAGATTTTTTCTTGAAAATGAATGTAGAATAGAGAGGGTAATTCATGATACATTTTCATGGCTCGTGAAAAAGAAAATATATCATGGGTGGTGAACAAAAATAAAAGATAAATGTTAGTTAGATTAATTTTTTTGGAAGGGTTTCCATGAATTTGTATGCAAATGTTACCTATGTTTTCATTTAAATAATACATGAGTGCACAAATATTGGATAGGAATTTTGTGCATGAATTAAAGAAAATAAATAAATATTATTTTTATAAAAAGATGCATATGAATCTTGTTCATACAAGAACAAGAATTCGTAAAAGTTTAAGGTAACCTTGTGAATTTTTCTTAGGTTTTATGCATAAAATATGGTCATCTATGGTCATTTCTTGAAAGGGAGGCATGGGAAAAACTACACGTATTGAAACAACAAAACTAGGTTATGTTAACTTCTTCTTGCAAATGAAGTATGCATTTGTTTACATGAAAGGAATAGTTAATGATTGTGTAATTCCAAGAAGGGAATATGTCCTACGTACATTAAATAAGAGTTGTTATGATAAGCTCTTGCATGCACAAAGAATAGTGATTGGGTTGGGTGAAAATTTGAATTTGGGTTACACTTTTGTGAGAATTGGGGGCGGAAAACCTTTTTCCACAATAGTTCGACCAAACTATTAGATAGCTCGGCCGAAATTTTGAGAAAGTTCGGCCGAACTCATTATGCTGTTTAGATTGATGGCGTACTGACGGTGTGGGCAAATAGATTTTTGGCCAGAGATAGGAAAACTAGCAACAATAGTTCGACTGAAATTTTAAAATAGTTCGGCCGAACTCATATTTTATAAATATATCGCTCGCGAACTGCTCTCATTTTCGCGCGAATTTGTTCTCATTTTCGGTGGTGCTCTTTTTCACGCATTTCTGTTCTCATTTTCTGTGGCACTGTTGCTCTGTTGCGATGTAGTCCATTTTGTTGAATTTCTGCTCTGTTGCTGCTCTGGAGTTGCGCCGCGATGACATTAAGTGAATTTCCAGGTAAGTAATCCACCAGTTTTCCTTCTAGTGGGTAATATAGAGTCAATATAATTTTCTCTATTTAATTCTAGAGACAAATTAGGATATTTTAGAATGTTATATAAATGCTTTGCAACTCTTACATAGATAATAATGCAATTTTAAAAAAAATTAAACAAAAAAAAAATCCAAGAAGGAATGGGATGCATTCTCTGAAGGAATACATTTGTTTTTTTTTAACTTTGTAGCTCAAATGCTACGAAAGCACGCAGACAACTTTCATAGTGTAGAAAAGAATAATGTTCAAAGCCTTTCCTTCCAAGAAATGAATAGTATCCTTATGCAATCTGATATAATATCACTTTAAGCTGAGAAATAGAAACTAATGTTTAACTATGAAACCCAGCATATTCATTCCCTAGCCATTATGATAATATCATATTTCCGTCATTGTAGCTCCAATCACACGAAAAAATCAATATTGGCAACTTGTAATCTAACTAGTTGTCCCATATTATAGAAACATTGCTTATCTCTACTATTTTTTTATCATCGACTTCTCATATTCACTGTGCTCTAATTACATATTGACTTTATATATTGATAGGCCTAATAAATGGTTACAGAAGATTCCAGAATATACTTAAGGGAATTTAGATTTGGCTATCGTCTAGAGGCTTCATCGTGAGGGTGAATTTAGATTGGTTGTAGTGTGAAAGGACCGTGAAAGAACCTGAAGTGAAATTGGAACCTTGATTGAGGAATATCCTTATTGCATCCAAAACAAGAATGAAATGATGATCTAAATACAATAGTCATAGGATTTATGGGGATCATGTTCAAGGTACTTGAAGGTGAACTTCATTAGACAAATCATATTACTGTAGGAACGGGTTCAATTGACCAGATGCATCTGGTATTTCTTGAACAAGAAGTACACCACCACATTTATATTTTGATCTTGTCTCTTTACTACAGCCAATATCTGTCTTTAAAAATATTCTTGTAGAAGACAGATACAGTCCTTGCATCCCTGGAGGCACTCCGAGTTTATAAGAGGCCTGATGTGCACAACCACTTTCACACATTAAGGACCAACACCCTCGTCACTTGCTTCACCTAATGCTCCATTGTTGCTCACACCATTCCCATTCGCATTGGAATCCATGTTGCTATGAATTACCAAAGGAAACATAGAGATCAGATCTCAGCATATTTGATTGATTCTGATTCATACAATAGCAGTAACAAAAAACACAGATTTTTTAGGACCATAATGTAATCTAATTTATTTCAGTTACAGAGAGGAATTGAAATAACTCTTCCTCTTGAGTTAGATGACAGTCCTTATTTTAGCTCTCTGTATTGATAGTTAGCTCAACATATTTATTAGGGGAATACAGATTAGTTTAAGCAAAGGGAAACAAATCATCTGCTGTTAACTATCACCGGTACTTTACTTTTAGTAATAATAGTAATGGTTACGTATTATTTACTGAATAAGCTTAATCCGTGGAAACCTATAATCTAACCAATCATCCCATATTATAGAAACACTACTTATCTCTACTAATTTTTTATCATCGACTTCTCATATTCATTGTGCTCTAATTACATATTGACTTTATATATTGATAGGCCTAATAAGTGGTTACAGAATATTCCATAATATACTTAGGCAATCCACCAGCTATAACACACTTGTACACCAGGCTCTACATGCTTTTAGATAGAATAAAGATAGATCACAAGACCAGGAAAGGGATTAGACCATCTTTCCATATTCATATTTATTTACCGTATTCATTGTGCTCTAATTACTGTATACAAAGGGATTGGTACTAGTTACATATGGAAAAAGTGTTATACCTAAGCTGGTAATATAGAGTCTAATTATGGTCTTACTTCTATACATTCAAAGGGTTTGGTTAGAGTTATACATATGCACAGGTTTGTATTACTGATCTATTGTTCTGCTTACTTTACCTTGTATGCATTTAGTTTATGTGATTTATTAGGGGAATACAGACCAACTTAAGCAAAGGGAAACAAATCATCTGTTGTTAACTATCACTGGTACTTTACTTTTAGTAATAATAGTAATGGTTACGTATTATTTACTGAATAAGCTTAATCTGTGGAAACCTGTAATCTAACTAGTCATCCCATATTATATAAACACTGCTTATCTCTAGTAATTTTTGATCATGTAATTGTATCGACTTCTCATATTCACTGTGCTCTATTACATATTGATAGGCCTAATAAGTGGTTATAGAAGATTCCATAATATACCAAAACCAAAAGTGATTTGATAAAAACACATTAGCTAATAAACAAACCATTGAAACCAAAAGTAATTTGATACAAAACATAGGTTTTAACCTTATATACGTAATTGTTTCAAATTGATTCTTAATTTTAAATGAAAAATATTCAATGTAAAACACATGCATTATTATACACCCTTATGTCTACGTAAAGTAGTTTGAGTGATTCCACAGGTCCTCTACACCCTTCATAGGGTATAATTAGAACAGGTAGTGTTAACTTCTACAAGTTTTATAGGCAGATTCTGTAAAGGGCGAGGTAGCCTCTGGATCTCATCGTTTATGAAGGGTGACATATCTAGTAAATTCCCCTATAGTCAATCTCTGGAATATATTTAAATAGAAGTTTTTCATTTTCATATCCATGGTCTCAAACAATGAGAGAGATAAAAACCCTTTTATATTCAATGTAAAACACAAATTAGCCATAAAATTTTCCCATTGAAACCAAAAGTGATTTGATACAAAAAATAGGTTTTAACGTTATATAGTTTAATTGTTTCAAATACATTTTTAATAAAATGAAAAATATTCAATGTAAAAAACATAGTATTTAGAAACAAAAAGTATTTTGATACAAAATATAGGTTTTAACCAAGTATATAGTTAATTGTTTTGAAAATAGATTCTTAACAAAATGAAAAATATTCAATGTAAAACACATGCACATTAACAAATAATTGTGATATTTTCCCATCTTTCCAACTTAATCCATCCTTCTAGAAATATCCCTTTTAATCAAGCAAATATATCCATAGTGATCCACTGATATTTGTTCACCAACAACTATTCCATTTTGGACTTATATACCTCAAATCTATGCTCGTTGAATTTATGCATATATATCTTTAAACTACTTGAAACTATTTTATTTCACCATAGGAATCATTTGGACATGTCTCCCATTTTAATGGGGTGTATCACATTTCGAGAAAAAACACATTAGCCATGAAAGTTTCCCACTGAAACCAAAAGTTAAATTTGATACAAAACATAGGCTTTAACCTTATATAGGTAATTTTTTCAAATATATTCTTAATTTAAAATGAAAAATATTAAATGTAAAACACATGCATTAACATATATAATTGTGATACTTTCCCTTCTTCCAAACTTAGTTGACATCCTTTTAGAAAAATCTCTTTTAATGAAGAAAATATATCCATAGTGATCCACTGATATTTGTTCACAGACAACTATTCCATTTTTGACTTTTATATCTCAAAACTATGCTCATTGAATTTATGCATCTATATTTTTAAACTACTTGAAACTAATTTATTACACCATAGGATTCACTTTGATATATCTCCTATTTTAATGGGGTGTATCACATTTCGAGAAAAACACATTAGTCATAAAAGTTTCCCATTGAAACCAAAAGTAATTTGATACAAAACATAGGCTTTAACCTTATATAGTTAATGTTTCAAATAGATTTTTAATAAAATGAAAAATATTCATTGTAAAACACATGCACATTAACATATAATTTTCATACTTTCCCTTCTTTCCAACTTAGTGGACATCATTCTAGGAAAATCTGTTTTAATGAAGTAGATATATATCCATAGTGGCATTGATATTTGTTCACAAACAACTCTTCCATTTTGGACTTTTATATCTCAAAACTATGCTAATTGAATTTATGCATCTATATTTTATTACAACATAGGAATCATATTGATATATCTTCCATTTTAATGGGGTGTATCACATTTAGAGAAAAACAAATTAGCCATAAAATTTTCCCATTGAAACCAAAAGTGATTTGATACAAAACATATAGGTTTTAACCTTATATAGTCAACTATTTCAAATACATCCTTAATTTAAAATGAAAAATATTCAATGTAAAACAAATGCATTTTTATACACCCTTATGTCTACGTAAAGTAGTGTGAGTGATTGGACAGGTAGTGCTAACGTCTACAAGATCTATAGGCAGAGTCTGTAAAGGGCCAAGTAGCCTCTGGATCTCATTTTTTATGAAAGGTGACATATCTAGTAAATTCCCTTACAGTTAATCTCTGGAATAGATCTAAATAGAATTTCTTCATTTATCTCATGATCTTTTGCCATTTCTCCCATGCATTTGCAATAAATGTAAATTTAATATATATTTTTATTGATTTTGTTTTTTTTTTTAGGGATAAGAAAACCATTAAATATGGTTGAAAAATGGAAATTATACATTACATATGTGCTTTCCAATATTGTGACTAGCAAAGTCATCCAAAGGAAAATGAATATACTGAGAAGAATAACAAACAACGAGGCATATTATATTGGAGTGATGGAAGGCTTGGGAACAGCTATGGAGCATAGATCAAATGGAATTGTAGTTTTCACGAATTTTGAACTTGTGTGCAACTAGATGAATAGCACGTACCAAATTAGGAATGAGAGGCTAAAAGAACTGCATGGAATAGCAAACAACATTGTTAGCCTATTTCAATTTTTTAGTATAAGAGATTGTTCAAATGTGAATAAGATGTCTTCTGATCTAGTGCGTGGGGCAATTCTAATTCAGGATTCATCTATCAAAGACGAATTAATAGATGAATTAGAATTATACAGGGCAATGCCAATGCAAGATTCATCTCTCAAAGACGAATTAGTTTTGAGACACTCTTCTTCAAAACTTCAAGATTCATCTCTCAAAGATGAATTAGTTTTGAGATGCTCTTCTTCAAAAATTAAAGATTCATCTCTCAAATATGAATTAGTGTTGAGACTCTCTACTTCAAAATTTATTGATGGACATTGTAACATATATTGGATATGTGTGTGTTTTGTACTTATAAATGCATATTTTTTAATGACCATGTGCTTTTTCCAACTATATAACAAGTGTGATCCCACCACACCATGTAAAGCGCAACTTGGTGAACTTCACATTTTAATTATTTTTATAAAATTAAAATGCGGGGACTTCAACAATTTTTTTTAAAATGGAGTTTTCTTAAATGGAGTTTCACTTCTTTTTTAATGACGATGTGTTTTTTTCAATTTTATACCAAGTGTGCTTCCACCATGTAAAGTGAAATTTGGTGAACTTATCATTTTTATAATTTTTTTCTTAAATTGAGTTTCACACATCAATTAGTGCTTTGAAAGTTGTGTTTTACATAATTTGTGTACAGTAAATCACATTAATTTTCTGAAATTTATTTTGAATTTATTTTAAATTCTAGTCATTTAAAAAAATAATTGTAAATTTCCATCGTAGATATATATATCATGGAGGATGGATGAAGATCAACATAATCTCATATCTCTAGGAGAGAGGGGGATCAGGGATTGAGGGATATTCATGGTATTTAAATATAATCTTAAATCTCCATACATGTGTGTACATATGGAATTGATTTTTTATCGACTTTGTGAGTTAAATTAGTTGTTAATAAACTTTTATTTTTTATTTTTTAGGAGATAAGAGAAGAAGGGTCTCTACTCCATCCATGGAGCATGCCGATGGTTCACCTAAACGTGGTATGGTTCACGCAATTTAATCAATGAATATGTACGTGTATTTACATGTATTAATTTATTTTTCAATTGATTATAAATTTGTATTTGTTTATGAAGCTTCTGTCTCGTCTCGAGAGGTTGGTGGTGGTTCAAATCCCCTTATAGGGACATTAATAAGTGGTAGCAGATTGCGTGAAGGTGGTGATATGTATTCCCCTGGAGGCCAATCAATGGCTGGTGGTGCTGGTTCTCAGCAGGGTCATTATGGTTGTCAACAATTTCAGGGTGGGGAAGATGTTAGCCAACCACATCAAGGTTGCCACCAATTTGAATATTTTTTTCATTCAATTTATAAAAATTTGTTTACATGTGTTTTTTCTAATATACAAAATTTTATATATTAATGTAGAGGTTGAAAATGCTCCAAATGTTGGTAAAAAAAGACGCAAGGCAAAACACTTCATTCAAGAAGAAGGTTGTCCAGCCACCACGACTTATCTGGCCGACATTTCTGATATACCTTGGGAAAGAAACATGGAGAAATTCACCTTAGAAAGGTGTCAACAACTTCATGAAAAATTGCAGAGATATCTCATGGCTTTGACTCTACCTACTGAGAGTCGACAAAGCTTGGAAATAGTTACACACATTCTAGGAGAACTAGTAGTTGTGTACCGAAATCTTGGGCCAATGATTGATACATTTGTACAAGTCATGAGAAAAAGAAAGGAAAAATTAATGGGTCCCGATAAATGGGAGGATGTAAAACAAAGAGTTACAAAAGAAATGGCGCAGTCAATGTCTAATTTCAAAGAAGGGCCGAAAAGAAAGATGTTGAAGCTGCAATATTTCAAGCACCCCAATATAGCTCACTATTTGTATGATAGACACCTTGTGGCCTATGGAAGAATACGTGCAACATTTTTCATCAATGCACATAGAAAATCTACTTTCAATTAATTGGCTAGAACATATCTGACCATTGGACAAACAAATTTTGTACTAGATTTTCTATCAGGAATAGAGATGTGGGTCAAATCCCACCAAAAGTCGAAGAAGTGCTCCGAGTCTCTTGTCTGAAAGGAATATTCATACAAAACTATATTGTGGATGATTTATTTACATTCCATACTTTTTACCAGAAAATCCCACGAGAAAAACTGGTCACATTCAATCCGTGTATATATCCAGTATGTGCAACATTTTTCATCAATGCACATAGAAAAACTACTTTCAGTTAATTGCATTCTAGAACATATATATTTAGTACGTGAAACATTTTTCGTCAATGCACATATAGTAAAACTACTTGAACAATTAATTGCATTCTAGAACATATATATATATCCAATACATGCAACATTTTTCATCAATGCATGTATAGAAAAGCTACTTTCAGTTGATCCTAGTGTGCATGTACCAAAACAATTTGTACATGTGCAAACACCTGAAAAGATAACTTAACAAGGTAGCTCAGTTTTTAGTTGAGTTCTGGAAGTTCTAAAACATAATCCAAAGAGAATAAATAGTTGGGAAGTTCAATCAAAAAAATTCCAATGGAATGCCATCTTCAATGATCCATTCATGATAGAATTTTGACATTTCCATTTCTTAGTTTTCGTTTTCTTCTTTGATTGAACCTCTATTAACTTTATGCATGCTGCACACACCAAGTGACTATATTGACAACTTATGGCATCAGGTTCATTGTCTTCAAAGTAAAAAAAAATCCTCACTTTGATTAGTTTTTCTAAAAAATATCATTTCAGTATATTAAATCCTATTTCATATGGAAATCGGTGATCATTATAGTTTTCTAATAATTTAATTTTTCATTCAGTGCAACGCATCAAATAATACTTCACATTTTCATCGTTGTCAGCAGGTGCCAATACAGCAAAAACATGTCATGCACAATAAAACAAACTTACCAAACTTATGTATTTAAATTTATTTCTAGATATTTATCATTTGAAAGAAATTCAAATGTTACCTTCTCTAACAAGATCATAAAATCGATCACCATCAGATGATATTGTAGTCTCCTCTGATTTCATTTCTTTAAACATTACAACAAACATTTTTCCGTTTCTATTTAGCTCTGTATGTTTCCAATATTTTACATACATTTTGTTTTCACAAATGTCATTGGATTATGTGTTGTCTATGCAAACATGACAAAAACAAGAATATTTTCTTTTATCCAATGCAAACACATTTGTGGATAACTTTGTTTTAATTGAATGCAATTTTCGAGTCCCTTCTATTGTTTCAACGTCATTTCCAATTGATATATCTACTTCTTTGATCCCAATATGCAAAAAAATCCTTTATATGGAAAATTCAAAGAAGAATGTAAATATGATATCAAAATACAATCAAAGATAATCAATCAGAGATAATAAAATTTTGATAAATGTAACTGTTTAAAATTAGATATCTAATAAAAATTAAAATGAATGTACTTTCGCACTTCCCTTGATCGGTTAGTCTCATGGCTTAGAGTAGCGATGCACCATTGAAAAAATTCTTTAGCATCCACAAGTTGGCTTGCAGAGGGATTCATTTGATATCTTCAAAGTGCTCATTTTATGCATGCCCCTACATCATCATGTTCTCCTTTTCCATGACCAGTCTTGAAGAAATTCCAACAATGTTTAATGCAAGTTTTCTTATGAAGACAAAACAACCAAAAGAATGATCGTGAAGATTTGAATTGACTTATGCATCCATCTAACCATATCCAATGTTCACTGAATGTTATTCCCCGACTTTTCAAGGAATCATAAATCTTTCTAAAACAGTGTTGTACAAAATATGTATCATGTGTACGATCATCACTGACATAAAAGTGATATTCTTTAATAACATGTCCATTTTCACTGGTGCTTTCTATATGATCGAAATTTTGTTTAGCATGTCTATATAGAATATGGATGAGCATGGAGACTTGGTCAAAATTATAGTATTCACTCTGAATTTCTTTTTGTGGAACAAATGTGTAGTTTTCTGCAAAATCAATTACTGACAAAATGGTCCCTGGTGGAAAAACTTCACGGGATTTTTTTAATTGCAAGTCTTGTCATCGAGCTCTATGGGAATGCTTGGTGTATTTATAAATTTATGTCTCAAACTTTCTCAAAAAGTCTATCACGAAAATTTCTTCTTCTCGTAATTCAATTCTTTTAGCACTATTTGCACCTTGAATCGATATATGGATATATTAATATCTCTTCTATTTCACTTTCATGTTGGGCAATGATTAATCATTTATATCAATACAATATTTTTTTTTTAATTTAATCAAATTTCCACAATCATCGCATTTTTTACCACCAACACATTTCTTTTCGTAAAATAGATCATCGCGTTGTCTTCCACATAGAATTTGAGATATTGTTGGGAAAAATACTGAGAGGGGGGGGGTGAATCAGTATTTACTGCATACTCAAAACTTTTCACTTTTTCATTCCTTAAAACCCATACGCTACTTTCCTTTAGTAAACTAGCGTATATACGCGGATACCTTTCATTCAACTAGCGTATACACAGAGATCTACATATGTCATTAGTTCATTGCTTAGATCATTCCATTATTCATTCATCAGATGTTCAATGAGCAGTAAACATGTGCAGTAAGAACATAATAAACCATCACACAAAGCATCACACATGAACACCAGGATTTTTAGGTGGAAACCCAAGTCGGGAGAAAACCACCGCTGCAGTTGCTCAGCCTTCAATATTTTATTATAGAGAAAACATCTTACAACGTATGTGCTGGCGCAGACTTGACCAGCACGCAGGCACCCACCTGCGCTCGTTTACCAGCCTCTCCTGGAAGGGAGCTACGACCCCCTGACTCGTTTACCAGCCTCACCTGGAAGGGAGCTACAACCCCCCGATCTCGTTTACCAGCCTCACCTGGAAGGGAGCTACAACCCCCTGACTGAAGGCTACAACCCTCAACACCACCTTGGACCACGTTTCATCAATTTTCACACTGGATCCAACAACTTCAATAGAACAACATTTGCAGGCCACATTTCATCATATTTTCATACTGGACCCTTTCCATACTTTTAAGCACAAACATACATCACCAACAGATACTTATCAACACAGATCAGATAGCAGAAACACAGCAGAACAGATCAGATATTTCATACCCCTTGCTTCAACAAACCCTAGTTTGCATACGCGCTTTTACTTCACTGATGTCGCGTATATACGCGCTTCCATCCACACAAACCAGCGTATACCTCAGTGTATATTTTATTGTGCATACGCGCTTTCTCTTCGCTGAAGCTGCGTATATACGCGCTTCCTCCGCGGCGAAGTAGCGTATAGATCTTCAATCATTACAGAGCAGCATACTTCATCAGATCAGATATTCAGTTCAGATCTACCCTTTTTCTTCAGACAGATGTTCGCCTGGATGCTCGCCTCATCACAGATCTAAGCCTTCCATAATCAGATCTAGCAAATACAAGAGAAATTCAGATCTAGATCCCCTTCTTCATCATTGGTGCATCATACATTCAGATTTATCATTCAAGTGTAACCCTTTCCATTCATATATACTTCAAAGAGAAGTATTCATTCAAGCTCAGACATCTTGCACCACCACATATCATTTTCACAATGAATTTCTTCTCCTTATATAGGTTTATCCTTTTTCAATACCACGGGTCAAAGCAATACCATGAGCCTTCAATACCACGGGCCAAAGCAATACCATGAGCCTTCAATACCACAAGCCAAATCAATACCATGAGTCTTCAATACCACGGGCCCCTGTTTTTTCACTTTTTGAGCGCTTTTGCCCATACGCGACTTATCACGTTCTTTCCCGCGTGCATACGCGACTTCCCCTAGACATATCCGCGTATGCATAGAGACATACTCTTTTCATCATACTTTGAGCACATTCTGAATTCCTTTCTTCATTGCCTTCTGTACACACTGTAGATACATCATATTTTCTTCATCAGGAACATATTCTCTCAAGCACAACTTCATCAAGTAAGTTGTCATCATCTTTATCAAGTGGGTTGCCTTTCAAGGACAACACTTAGCATCATATTGTCAACAAACATCATATCACATCAGATTTACATCATTTACCAAGTCCATCAAGTCAAGAATAACTTCATCAGGTGGTTTGCCATCAAGGACAACACATGTCAACAATCGCATGTCTTCATCTTCATTCAGTGGGTTGCCATCAAGGACAACACTCTGCATCATATTTCCAACAATCTCCCCCTTTGGACTTGATGGCAACCACGATGATGTTTGGTTACCACAACAGATAAGTATATTGACACCATGTCACTCTCCCAATTCTTTGACACCATTATCTACTCACTCAAACACCATGTCATTCTCCCCCTTTGACATCAAGGGCAAAGGGCGGATCAAAAACCAACATACTCTCCCCCTTTGACATCAAGGGCAACGGGCGAATCAGAACCAACACACTCACCCCCTTTTCTCCTCATGTAGAAGAAGCGTTCTGCAGATCTGATGTATACTGAAGTGACCAAGCTCCCCCTGAGTTCATGATGAAACTTCAAACATATTTTCAATGAAGTACATGACTCTATGACTTTCCTATCACCAATGACTCATACTTACATCAAAGATCCATCCAAGTGGATTTACATATGAGACTCAAGTACCCAACCAAGTGGGTTTACACATTTCAATTCAACTACCCAACCAAGTGGGTTTACAAAATTTGACTCAGCTACCCAACCAAGTGGGTTTACAAATTTGACAAGTCCTTACATGACTGAATATTACAATTTTACATCATGGGTCTCAACAAGACCTTTTCAACAAATTACAAAAATGACCATTTAAGACCAACACCAGAAAGTCCTCAAGAAAGAGAACATATTTCAGAACCATCATAATGCCAACAATGCATTATACTCAGCAATGCTAATGCTCCGCCTGAATCTGTGCATCCAAGCATTCTTTTCGTATGACTAAGGCTCCCCCTTAGTTTGTGCATCCTGAACACTTTTATCAACAAATCATCAAGGCATCTTCATTAAATCATTAGAAAAGAATTATGAGAACTGGAACACCACCAGAGATACCAAACAGTATCAAAGATACCAAACAGCACTGCAGCTATGCTGAAAAGAGCTGACTCCAAGAAAAAATTGTCAGCAATCAGACATACGCGGTTTTTTGTGCAGGAACTCGCGTACATACGCGACTGTGTTTCAGGAAACCCGTGTATCCCAAGCCATCTTCTAAAATTCAATCAGATCTGATTCTCTGTGAGGAAAAGCGAGTGTTTAGCTTCTTTCTGAGATATTTGACTGCTTCCTTGGACTACAGATAGAACAGAGTAGTTGTGTCTTCAAGCATCATCCAATGGTGGTAGCATAAGCGCATTAGTAACCAAGTCTTCATATTCCGTGCAGCATGAGTATCACAATAGCCAAGAATAATCAGTCATATTGCCAACAATGCAATCATTAGTATTCAACCTGCTGCTCCCCCTAAACCAGTGCTCTTCCTTAACTTGTGCAATCTGAAACACCTTCAACAGAAATTCATCAGCAATAATCTCTGCATGATCTGTCCTCATCTCTGAATTATAAGACTTTCATCTCAACAACGAATGCTCTTTATCATAAAGCTACCAGGCTTCATCCATAATCTTCAACACAAGAACCCATGCATCATTTCATTATCATGAGTATAACCAGAATAATGCTAACAGTGCAATCATCAGCAGTCAAATTGATGCTCCCCCTGGACCTCTGCTCCAGATCTTCAGCTATCAGATAAATTTCCTCATTATCAATGCATACGCGGCTGTGTCAACTGGAACTTGTGTGTATACGCGACTTTGTTTTATAGAACCCGCGTATGGAAAGTGAAGCATATAAAATTTTTCATCTTCCTTCATTTCTTCCTGAGCTTGTTCCTCCTGTACATGTCCTTTCCACATCAGATGCGCTGTCAGAAGTAAACATAACCAGTATGATCAAATCAACCATGAGAGTCATCATGCATTGCTCCCCTTGTGACGATACATTACTAGATCTCATAATGTATCTCACATCATTCCTGCAGTCAATAAGAAAAGTCAGCTTCAGAAGCGGATGACTGCAGTAGGGTCAGAATTCCCTACGTTTCTGATCGGTCCTCCTTCTTTCTCCAAATTTGTTTGAACTTTCCAACTGTGTGCTGAAAATTGTCCACTTTCCCAGATCTGTTCATCCTGCATTCTTTTTCTACATGTCCATACTTGTTACAAGAATAACATCTCATGTGTCCAGAGAAATAAACATAAGAATCATAATGAGTATTTCTATTCTTCCTCCTTTTACAATCAACTGCTTTATGTCCATACATGTTACATGAGAAACAATATCCCCTAAAGAAACTAGAGTACCTTTCTGAGTAGAACCTGTTTGTTTGTGGCTGAAATGATCTGCTCCTGCAATTTGCTGCAACATGCCCATAGTTATGACATTTAAAACATTCAACGTTCTTGAATGAATTCCTTTGATAATTCATGATTGTTGGTTGATCTTTTGACTCTTTCAACACTTCAGGTTTTTCATTGACTTCCTCTGAATTTTTAGCACTTCCTTGTGAGCTAGATTCTCCTTTAACAATTTCATGGAAACCAAGACCAAGTTTGATAGCAGGAGACCTTTGATTACTCAAAATATTGTCCAAGATATTAGTACTATCTTGAAACCTCAAAAGTTTAACCTTTTCTTCTAGTTTACCTTTGAGAATGTTTACCTCAACCTCCAAGGCTTGACATTGCTTTGTCATGCTTTCTTCTTTTCCTTCTTTGCCATGAGTACTTGTAGAGCTTCGTCAGAAACTTCTGGATCCATACTGTCACTTTCACTATCATAATCTTTTCACATGCAGTTAAGTAAGAGACAAGAACAACGATTAATACCTGGTTCATCTTCTTCAATTTTTGCTATACATGATTTCTGAGGTATCTTCTTGTTTCGAGTAGCCTTCTTCTTTTGCTTCTTAGCCATGAGCACTTTCAGATCTTGGTCAGAATCTTCTTCATCTTCACTGGACACTTCATCATCATCTTCTTTTGCATAATTACTCTTTCTCTTTTCAAATTGTTTCCCTTTACCATGTTTTTCTCTATAAGGACATTTAGCAGCATAATGACCAACTTTTCCACACTCAAAACATTTGAAGGGAAGCTTACCTTTGAATCTTCCAGTACCTAGTTGGAGCTTTCTTACAAAATTCGCTTCTTCTTCATCGGATATATAGCTGGATTCTTTGACAACTTCCTTTCCTTTTGTAGATGCCTTAAAAGCAGCTTCTCTTACTTGAGAAGGGCCTCCTTGTCTCATTTCAAAAGCAGTCAGAGTACCATGTAGTTGAACAATAGTAAGAGTTTGCAGATCTTGCCTTTCTTCAATAGCTGAAACTTTAGAGTCAAATTTTGAAGTCAATGATCTTAAGACCTTTTCCACCAGAGTAGTATCAGTTATGGTTTCACCCAAATTTCTCATTCGATTTACAATATCATCCAGACGAAGAAAGAAACTGGCAACACTCTCATCACTATACATCTTCAAATTTTCATATTCAATTCTAAGAGTTTGGAGTTTTGCACTTTTTACCTTTGTGTCTCCTTCATAGCTTAGAATGATTTTGTCCCATATGTCTTTTGCCGAATGTAGTTGCATCACTTTAGCAAATTCTGATTCAGACATTCTTCCCAATAAGACATTCACTGCTTTGGCATTGATTTCATACTTCTTTCTTTCAGCTGCATCAGTAGGAATACTTGCCGGGTATTGATAACCTTCTTCCACGATTGCCCATACATCTGCACCAAGACTTTGCAGATATGCTTTTGTACGTACCTTCCAGAACATCAGATTGCTTCCATTGAATAAAGGTGGCTTTATAGACATTACTCCTTCTTGACTTACCATTGCGACGGATCTCCTTTAAGCGATCAAGCTTCTGCACAAGGACCTCGCTCTGATACCAATTGTTGGGAAAAATACTGAGAGAGGGGGGGGTGAATCAGTATTTACTACATACTCAAAAATTTTCACTTTTTCATTCCTTAAAACCCATACGCTACTTTCCTTTAGTAAACTAGCGTATATACGCAGATACCTTTCATTCAACTAGCGTATACACAAAGATCTACATATGTCATTAGTTCATTGCTTAGATCATTCCATTATTCATTCATCAGATGTTCAATGAGAAGTAAACATGTGCAGTAAGAACATAATAAACGATCACACAAAGCATCACACATGAACACCAGGATTTTTAGGTGGAAACCCAAGTCGGGAGAAAACCACCGCTGCAGTTGCTCAGCCTTCAATATTTTATTATAGAGAAAACATCTTACAACGTATGTGCTGGCGCAGACTTGACCGGCACGCGAGGCACCCACTGCTGGCTCCTTTACCGACCTCACGGAAGGGAGCTACGACACACGACTCGTTTACCGACTCTCACGGAAGGGAGCTGGGCTGATCTCGTTTACCAGCCTCTCCTGGAAGGGAGCTACGACCCCCTGACTGAAGGCTACAAACCTCAGCACCACCTTGGACCACGTTTCATCAATTTTCACACTGGATCCAACCACTTCAATAGAACAACACTTGCGGGCCACATTTCATCATATTTTCATACTGGACCCTTTCCATACTTTTAAGAACAGACATACATCACCAACAGATACTTATCAACACAGATCAGATAGCAGAAACACAGCAGAACAGATCAGATATTTCATACCCCTTGCTTCAGCAAACCCTAGTTTGCATGCGCGCTTTCCCTTTACTGATGTCGCGTATATACGCGCTTCCGTCCACACAAACCAGCGTATACCTCAGTGTATATTTTATTGCGCATACGCGCTTTTACTTCAGCGAAGCCGCGTATATACGCACTTCCTCCGCGGCTAAGTAGCGTATAGATCTTCAATCATTACGAGCCAGCATACTTCATCAAATCGGATATTCAGTTCGGATCTACCCCTTTTGTGACACAGATGTTCGCCTAGATACTCGCCTCATCACGGAATCTAACCCTTCCATAAGCAGATCTAGTAGATACAAGTACATTTCAGATCTAGATCCCCTTCTTCATCATTGGTGCATCATACATTCAGATTTATCATTCAAGTGTAACCTTTTCCATTCAGATCTACTTCAGAGAGAAGTATTCATTCAAGCTCAGACATCTTGCACCCTCACTCATGATTTGCACAATGAATTTCTTCTCCTTATATAGGTTTATCCTTTTTCAATACCATGGGTTAAAGCAATACCATGAGCCTTCAATACCACGGGCCAAAGCAATACCATGAGCCTTCAATACCACGAGCCAAATCAATACCATGAGTCTTCAATACCACGGGCCCCTGTTTTTTCACTTTTTGAGCGCTTTTGCCCATACGCGACTTATCACGTTCTTTCCCGCGTGCATATGCGACTTCCCCTAGACATATCCGCGTATGCATAGAGACATAATTTTTCCATCATAGAATCTAGCACATGCTGAAATCCTTTCTTCATTGCCTTTTGTACTCACTGTAGATACATCAGATTTCCTTCATCAAGAACATATTCTATCAAGCACAACTTCATCAAGTAATATGTCATCATCTTTATCAGATGGGTTGCCTTTCAAGGACAACACTCAGCATCATATTGTCAACAAACATTATATCTCATCAGATTTACATCATTTACTAAGTCCATCAAGTCAAGCATAACTTCATCAGGTGGATTGCCATCAAGGACAACACATGTCAATAGTCGCATGTCTTCATCTTCATTCAATGGGTTGCCATCAAGGACAACACTCCGCATCATATTTCCAACAATGAAATCACGGATAGTGGAAGGATGAGGTGAATCCTTCCAAAATTTTCTACCAAAATTAAGGAATGTTTCATAATATAACTCAAATTCCACATGATAACGACAACAACAAGTGTCACGTATGGTGATAGGTTTTACATACAATGGTTTTTGTTGAACAAAAGCACTGATTGACACATGAATTTCACGATTCTCTTCTTTGAACTTGTTAAACAACTCTATCTGAGTGGTTTCCAAGAAATTTTTTTCATGTTCTTCGTACAAATTTCGTGCTATTCTTCTTCGCATCACATCCCTTGCATTTGGCAAAACATGTGAATTTTTCTTCCAATATTCATATATTATTTTTTTAACATGTTCTCCAAGTATATCTTTGTATGGTTTCCTAGAAATAGCTCTCTAACAAGCGAGTTCATCATTTACATCTATTTGCAACCAAAATTTCTGATGTTTATGCAAAGTTTTTCGTGAGGTTCCTAATGCTCGTGCCATAGATTTTACCAAGAGATTCTCTTTAGTACTTGATGAAACCACTGCCATATGTATTGCTCTACGTACAACTGAAACATCTTTCTTTCTAGATCCTCTAATTGAATTTACAGAACTATTTTTATTTTGTATTACATTTTCCTTTAGTTTTTTAATCTTTGGTTGATTTTAGAATACCCAATAAAGTCATAGATTCTTTTAATTTCCTTAATGATAGGATGCCTTTCACCATTTGGGCTTGAACTATCACATTTTCCTTTATGAAGTACGTATTAAAAATGCTGTAAACAAGATATCATATATAATGGTCAGATTTCTTATCTCCATATGTGTGAGTGTCGGCATTTTCTAACATCTCATCATCGACATTGATTTCATCTGTACATATTCGAATGAATAGTACATATAATAAGTTTACATATTCAATAAATAACTAAATTAATAAATTTATTTGTATAATTTCAATAATACGTGCATGTGTTCAACATATATATATATATATATACACCTTGTGATTCAATTTCTTCAATTGAATTTCTTTCAAAATTTTGTATCTCATCATCATTGTTTTGAGGAATATCTCTATCTATTTATATTGCAAAATATTTTCAAATTAGTTCATCAAATAAAAATCAAGCTTCACATTTTACACTAGGAAAATTTTAAATATATCAAACTCGTAATATTTACATTTACAAGCCTACTTCAACTTCTAGTTGAGGTTGATTTTCCCCTTCAATATTTGAGAGTGCTTCTATCTTTATTTTCTGAGATTGTCTCGTCTCTTCTCTACGTTCCTCAGGGTCTCTTTTTCGATCATATTTTTTCATACAATTCCTTTGATTTCCCATGATAATAGAATATGAAGTTCAAAATATTTCCTTCAAAAATTTAGACAAAAACTCAATTAAAAAAACATCACAAAAGATTTAATTTAAAAAAAACTCATATTAAAATTTTGCAAAAACTACATACGTCAATCCAAAACACTTACTTCAAAAAATCCGAGAAAAATATGTCTTATAAAAATGAAACGAAGCTCAAAATATTTCCTTCCAAGTCCTACAAAAATATTTCATTTAAATTTTAAACAAAAACTCATTTTAAAAAATCATTTTAAAAGATTTACTTCAACCCAAAACACATACTCTAAAAAAATGTCACTTCAAAAAATGCCTCCAAAAAATGTCTATTGAAAATCAATTCCAACTTCTTAAAAAATGCCACTTTAAAAAATACTTCAAAAAAGCCTCTAAAAAAATATCACTTTAAAAAATACTTCCAAAAAATGTCCTTTAAATATTAAGCCTAAAAAAGAGTCCTTTCGAAATTAAACTCAAATCCATACCTTCAAAAAAAAAGAATGTTGCCCAAAAAACATCCAAAAAATATATCATATACCTCCATGAAAATTAAGCCCAAATCCATACTTTCAAAAAAAATGAAGCCCAAAAAACATCCAAAAAGTGTATCACATACCTCCAAGAAATGTCCTTTGAATGCTCCTCCAACAAAGTCCTTTGAATGTTCCTCAAAGAAAAGTCCTTAAACCCAATGTTCTTTGAATGTACTTCCAAGAAAAATCCTTAAACCAAAACAATATAAAACCTAAAACAATTCTTTGCAAAATCAGAGCAAGACCCAAGACCTTTGTAAAATCAGATCAAATGTGCGAAAATATGCGAAAATAATGAGGGGCTCTGCGGTATTTTCCAGCTGACGTAAAGTCAGGTAAAAGTTCGGCTGAACTTTTATAAAAAAATCCGACCAAAATTTTATGTCGTTAGACTTGACGGGCTGTCGGCGCAAAACATAACTCGATCGAACTTTTTTTAAGAGTTCGGCAGAACTTTTATGTCGTTAGACTTGATGGGTCATCTGTACAAAACGTAATTCAGTGGAACTTTTTTTAATAGTTCGGCCAAATTATTACGTAGAGCCAAGCTCTGTATACATATCTGCAACTTTGGACTGATTAAACTCCATGAAACATTCTGAATTAATTATCGAAACCAACACAAGCATTTTAAGAATTGAATCTACTTTCAGGAAATATAATTTTTATGGAATTTCATAAATATTTACTAATTTTAATTAATTTTGTAATAAAACGGGTGCAAATAATTTCTGAAGGTCATTCTGATTCAGTGAAATCATAATTCTATATCTTCCAAAATACATTGTGAAAAAAATTGAAAAAATTATGGTGCATTACATTGGTCCATCGTCTCTAATGGCTAGCTTTTAGATTTTAGTTTATAACTTATATGTTAAGAAATTTCTTGCATCACAAAACATATTCAAAATATGCAATTTTTTCGTATTAGACCAATTCAAAAAATTCTAGTAATCATGATATGCATCCATTGGCTTTGTAAATATGACGAACCCGAAGTAGAATCTATCTAGATTATTATAACACATTATGTTTCTCAAAAACACAAATTTTCAAAGAATACAACATTGCGTGTTAACATGACTTTTTATGAATGCTTGGATCGTTAAAAAACACACACTCAAAGAAACACTAAGTTGACATATGAAATGTGTATAAAAAAATTTAAAAAAATAAGTAATAGAAAGCTAACAAAATTTTTGATAACTTTTTTTTTATTGCAAAATGAAATTCTAAACAGAAAAATTGTTCTAGCTTGCAGAAAGTTGAAGAACCGAAAAAATGAAATTTTTTTTCTCAAAAAAGGGCAAAAATTTTAACCCAAATTCACATTTTCACCCTCTTACATGTTATGTAAATAAAATAAAAGCTATTATAATAATCTATGGCAAAGAATAGCCATTGTGATATAGAGATATATTCTTTTCATGGATAGAAGAAATATTGAGTTATAATGTTTCTTTATGAAGAATTATTTGTGAGTGTTTTGTGCTATCATAACCAATATGTTAGTTTCATTTGGAATGACATCATGCAAATGTATGTAATATTTGTATTAGCTTTCATTGGAAAGAGTATACATATTTGTATTTGGGAAAAGATAGCATGTTGTGTAGACTACATTGTAAAGGATTGTTAGTATAATCTTTGAAAAAGAAGACATGCATTTGTATGCTTAATTGCATTAGTTTTACGGAAAAGAAACCACGTCTTTGCATGCCTATTATGTTATCTTTCCTCGAAAAGGAAACATGTGTTTGCATGCTCTATTGTGTTAAGTATTACTTTGGGAAATTATTGTAGAAACTTTATACATTGTATGCATAGGAACAACATTCATCATGTTAGCTTTAGCACCAAAGCAATAGTTGAAGGGTTGGTTCTTTTGCTAAAGTTTAAGTAACATGAATGCACATTGTTTCATTTTCCATTGAAGGAATTCCTAGACAGTTGTATTGATTTACCTTGTACGAATGTGAGCATGTGTGAGAAGTGTCATAATAAAGTGGGGATTATTTGACATGAATTGATAATTACTTGATCACACTACGGTAGAGAGGTTATAAGAAAGCATGTTGTGACAATGTATTCACATCTCATGTATGCTCATGAATAAGTGTTAAAGGATCACTTAAAGATTGATTATTTATTGATTAAGGCTTTATCTAATCATGCTATAAAAGCTTGTTGATGACATCAATGACAGGAAATGTTGGTGAATTATGAGAAGGAAATATTATGCTTAACATGGTGGCAGGTAAATGATTAATGGTTCATGCATACGAGTGTGAGTTGCATGATGGTCCATTGTATGATGGTACATTTTAGGTACATCCATGCCATGAAGATATGTAGATATGAAGATTCGTGGGTAAATTCTATCGTAATTATTGTAATGGATTTAAGCTATATATTTGTATATTCCTTGTAAGATTTATAACGATGGTTAAGGGATGGTCTCCCTTATAAGCCATAGAGTGAGGAATGAACACCCTCACAAGCGTTTAATAATAAAATTAAATGTTTGCTGGTTTTCGCCCTATGAGGTTTCCAGGGTATATTGGTGTTCAGTGATGTGATTGATTATTGTGTTAAGATGATGATGTTGATTCCTTTCTTGTTTTGATGTTCATAATGTCAAGTATGTGATGACTACGTGAATAAGGAAATGAATGAAAAGTATCTCATACAATTATATGTTAATGTACCATAGTAGAGGTTGTTAATGGTTAAGCAACTTACTATTCTTATGCTAAGGTTTCACTATGAACGGGTGAACATTCTATGTAATGATGAGTAAATAATATTAAATATTGATTTGGATAGTTACTCGTGAGTAATTTGTGTAAAAAATTTTAACTCCTTCAATTTCCATCTGAAGTTATTGATGTATGTTACAAGTGGTATCAGAGCTAAAGGTTGTAGCACTGGCACCTTTGGTATTTGTTAAGTGAAAATAAATTGAGGTATGCTACTAATGGACATCAGTTAAGGTATGATTCTAGAAATCTACATATTGATTGATATATGATTCTAGCAATCTACATATTGTATGATATATGCAATACTCTACTCTTGACATGAGATGTGTGATTCATGTTTATAACTACATTGAAGAGTAAAAAGTAATAAATGTTGTTGCAAAATAGTTTTCATAACATTTGGAGTCCTATAAAAGACAATAATACTTTTTTTGAACTTATGAAAGAAAATAAAACCCTTGTTGTACTTATGAACAACCTGAGTACTCGCTAGTGAAAGTGATAAGACAACAAAAACCTTTGTTGTACTTATGAACAACCTGAGTACTCGCTAGTGAAAGTGAGAAGACAATAAAACCTTTGTTGTACTTGTGAACAACCTGAGTACTCACTAGTGGAATTGAGAGTTGTTTATTAACATTGTGTATATGACATAATTACTCATACATTTAATAAACATAACTAAATCTACCATGCACTAATTGAAAAAGGATGAATGTGTATAGTGATGGTGTGCGAAACTAATGCCTGAATGAAAAATACAGGGAAATTCCTTGAAGAGGATGAGATTGTTTTAAAATGAAATTTAATGGACCCTTTCAGATGTTAAAAATACACAATGGATCAAGTAGTGAGACTTGAAAATAATGACTAGTTGTTGAATGACTAGTTTTTTATTTGAGTTGTGTCATGGATGCATTAAGTTTATTAGTGGCATTGATTAGTTAGTGTTGTATGACTAACTAATAAAACCTATATGCATGAATGGGTTTTTATTAAAGATTATTGCAAGTGGTGAACAAGTAGTTACCTCACATGTCACACTGTTTGTAAAATTACACTATTGGAATTGGAAACGTTGGACTATTACCCCTGGGACTGTTACCCCAATCATTATTGATGCATACACATTAATGAATATTTATATATAACTATATGCATGACAAAATTGTATGCATGAAACTAAAAAATTTTTGAAAGTGAATATTTTTTTTAACAATGCATATTTATGATTAGTGCCATTGATGAGATTAAGCATGGTTAGCTTAATGGCAACAAAAAACCTATGAAAGTAAAACATCACAAACATTGCAATGTGAATTGCAACAAGAAATACTAAACTATCATGTTAAAATGTGTATTATTGTGTTACTTGGGAAATAATAATGTATAAACACATGGTATCATGTTATAAAGTGGATGATTTTGTTATTTGGGAAATAATAATGTACAACACATGTATGTTGGTCATGTGTATGTTAGTCATGTTTCCTGTTAATATAGATATCATTGGACCGATGTTAAGGGTAAGTATGATGTATGATGTATATAAAGTTTCTTTTTCTCTATGTATAATGTGCATAAAGTTCATTGTGTAATTTACTATGGAAAAGAATGCTAAAAGAGAAATTTAACGTGCCAGATAGTTGTGAACAATTGTGAAAGGCTAAAAGGCCTTGGGTTTGATGGCACTTGCCTGCCCGGATTTCCTCTCCCTAGAGATATATGATCTCAGTAAGGGAAAAGAGTTGGCCAAGATGGTGAAGAGGGGAAAACCTGAGGCAACTCTATTGATTTTGGAGCCAGTTGGAGGAGGTACAAAATTCCTCATAGATAGGATGCCTTCAGAGGAATAAGAATGATATTTCCAAGAGGAATCCTATACTGGACGTTGAGTGGTCATTGGAATTCTCAAGCTGGTTTGCCAGTGTAATTCCATTATGGACCTGGAATGGTTTTTTTTCAAATAACTGTCTGGATGTAAAAATGACTCGATTTGGTTGTGGAAACCAACTCCCATGGGTTGGGAGGATAATTTTTTTTACCATTGTGGTTCTCATATCGGAACAAGTTAAGTAGTAAGTTATGCGTTATATTAAAATGAATTTTTATATGATTGTGTAAATATCTTATGTAGATATTAAGAGGAAAGGAGCTTAGTGCTCGGAAAATGAATTACTGAATATATAAGTTAATTTATTTTATTACCAATTTGTTTGAATGTCTTAGTAGAGGTTACGATATGCCCATGGTGCATTGACCGACCATTGGTACGATTAGAGAGCTAGGTGCTCTCTAAGTATTTTTTGAAGTACTGTGTGGATATCTTTAGCAGGAGCTAAGATAATGTGCATGTGATGCACTCATTAGAGGGTTGGTTCTCTTTGAGTACTTTTGGAAGTGCTCTGATTAAAATATCTCTTGATATTTCATGAATGTTTGATAGTTACAAGTATTTCATTTGATTGCACCTATGTTACTAATGTGATTGAATTTGTTAGTCATACATTACAGGATCTTTCCATGGAGTGTTGATGGGTTATTCAATGATTCTCAGAGAGCTTGTGTAAAATTCATCACTACTTCAAATAAGTAATTGGTAAGTAATGATAAGTTGGTATAGATATTTTTCTATATCTTTATGAATTAGAATAATGGATAAGTGGTTAAAAATGGAAATGGAAGTTTTTATTTTAGCTACACATGCTTATGACTATGGATAAAAACATAATTGTTTCAATTAATGGCATTTAAGGACATTAAATTATTTCCATTTGGAAGGGGAAGGACCCCCTTTGGGTTGCTTATATTATTATATCATGAGTATAAGTTCAAATTTCAGTGAGAGAAGCACACCGAGGACGGTGTTTTTTAAGGGGGGAGTACGTAACATCCCTGTAAACCATTGGAATTTACATTTTTTAATTACCATGTTTTACCAAAATAGTTGTAACAAGAATTTTTTAGGGCTTAAGCAGGTTTTAAGTAGCTTTGGCAATACTCTCAAAGGAATACACAACAGTGGCTCAGAGACTCCACTCTGGGTAAAATCCTAGCCTGAATGTGATTAAATGCCCTCTCAGACAGTTCGGCCATTAATTCACAGGCTCGCAATATTTACGTCGGGGCATTAGCCAAGCCATATATTGCCTGCTCAAAGACCATAACTTCCTCTGGTTCTCTAAGCTCTGTGTTGGCTTTTAAAAGGTTCCATGGGAACAACCGCGGTTGCTGTAAGGTTTATCAAATAGTACTGAGAACATATGACATATGGTGTTAGTACCAGTCCCAGCATTGCACAAAATAGGGCTTTAGGGACCAAAATTACATGAACCTTGTCATTTCATGGAGCATTGAGGCTGCGAGGCTCAAAAAGGGAGATAGAACTTTATGAGTGAAAAAGATAAGTAATGTTTTTTTATTTTCTCCCAAATATTTCCATGTTTATGTGTTTATGTGGAAAATTAGATTTTCTTAATATATACTATGTTATAAATTAATGGTGAGAGGAGCTCGATTCTTTGAGAGGTAAATATACCTTGTGCACAAACTAGATTTTACTTAAAAATCTACTATGCTATATTTCTTGGAAAAGAAATACTTTTTCCATGCACAAAGATTAGATGATTATGTTAAATACATGGAAAGAAACCTATAAATATTTATACAATATTTCATAAGCAAGAAAATAGAAGATGCATGCTCTTTATTTTAAAAGGGATTTTGTACTCATTTATTTTATGAAATGATAACAAATCCAAGATAATTTATTGAGAATGAATGTAGAATAAAGAGGGTAATTCGTGATACATTTTCATGGTTGGTGAAAAATAAAATGAAATGATAATAAATACAAGATATTTTCTTGAAAATGAATGTAGAATAAAGAAGGTAATTCATGATACATTTACATGGCTGGTGAAAAAGAAAATATATCACGGATGGTTAAAAAAATAAAAGATAAATGTTAGTTAGATTAATTTTCTTGGAAGGGTTTCCATGAATTTGTATGCAAATGTTACGTATGTTTTCATTTAAAGAATACATGAGTGCACAAATATTGGATAGCAATTTTGTGCATGAATTAAAGAAAATAAATAAATATTATTTTTATAAAAAGATGCATATGAATCTTGTTCATACAAGAACAAGAATGCATAAAAGTTTAAGTTAACCTTGTGAATGTTTCTTAGGTTTCATGCATAAAATATGGTCATTTATGGTCATTTCCTGAAAGGGAGGCATGGAAAAACTACAGGTATAAAGACAACAAAAATAGGTTATGTTAACTTCTTCTTGCAAATGAAGTATGCATTTGTTTATATGAAAGGAATAGTTAATGATGGTGTAATTCCAAGAAGGGAATATGTCCTATGTACATTAAATAAGAGTTGTTATGATAAGCTCTTGCATGCATAGAGAATAGTTATTGTCTTAAATGTTACATTAAATAAGAGTTGTTATGATAAGCTCTTGCATGAACAAAGAATAGTGATTGTGTTACAAGTTATGTACATTAAATAATAGCAAATATAATAAGCTATGGCATGCGCAAAGAATAGCTGTTGTGATATAGAGATATATTCTTCGCATGGATAGAAGAAATATTGAGTTATAATGTTTCTTTCGGAAGAATTATTTGTGAGTGTTTTGTGCTATCATAACCAATATGTTAGTTTCATTTGGAATGAGATCATGCAAATGCATGAAATAATTGTATTAGCTTTCGTTGGAAAGAGTATACATATTTGTATATGGGAAAAGATTGCATGTTGTGGTAGACTACATTGGAAAGTATTGTTAGTATCATCTTTGAAAAAGAATACATTCATTTGTATGCTTAATTGCATTAGTTTTACGGAAAAGAAACCACGTCTTTGCATTCCTATTATGTTATATTTCCTCAAAAATGAAAAAATTGTTTGCATGCTCTATTGTGTTAAGTATTCTTTTGGGAAATTATTTTAGAAACTTTATGCATTGTATGCATAGGAACGACATTCATAATTTTAACTTTAGCACCAAAAGCAATAGCTGAAGGGTTGGTTCTTTTGCTAAAGTTTAAGTAACATGAATGCACATTGTGTCATTTTCCATTGAATGAATTCTTGGACAGTTGCAGTGGCTTGTCTTGTACGAATGTGAGCGTGTGTGAGAAGTGTCATAATAATGTGGGGATTATTTGACATGAATTGATAATTACCTGATCACGCTATGGTAGAGAGGTTAAAAGAAAGCATGTTGTGATAATGTATTCACATCTCATGTATGCACATGAATAAGTTTTAAAGGATCACTTAAAGATTGATTATTTATTGATTAAGGCCTTATCTAATCATGCTATAAAAGCTTGTTGATGACATCAATGACAAGAAATGTTGGTGACTTATGAGAAGGAAATATTATGCTTAACATGGTGGCAGGTAAATTATTAATGGTTCATGTAGACAAGTGCGAGCTGCAGGATGGTCCATTGTACGATGGTACATTGTAGGTACATCCATGCCACAAAGATATGAAGATATGAATATTCATGGGTAAATTCTATTGTAATTATTGTAATGGCCTTAAGCTATATATTTGTATATTTCCTTGTAATATTTATAATGATGGTTAAGGGATGGTCTCCCTTATAATCCATTGAGTGAGGATTGAACACCCTCACGAGCATTTAATAATAAAATTAAATGTTTGTTGGTTTTCACCCTACGGGGTTTCCAGGGTATATTAGTGTTCAATGATGTGATTGATTATTGTGTCAAGATGATGATGTTGATTCCTTTCTTTTTGTGATGTTCATAATGTCATGTATGTGATGACTACATGAAGAAGGAAATGAATGCAAGGTATCTCATATAGTTGTATGTTAATGTACCATAGTAGAGGTTGTTAATGGTTAAACAAATTACTATTCTTATACTAAGGTTTCACTATGAACAGGTGAACATTCTATGTAATGATGAGTAAAGAATATTAAATAGTGATTTGGATAGTTACCCGTGAGTAACTTGTATAAAAAAATTTAACTCCTTACATTTCCATGTGAAGTTATCGGTGTATTTTACAATTGGTATCAGAGCTAAAGGTTGCAGCACTGGCGCCTTTGGGATTTGTTAAGCCAAAATAAATTGTGATATGCTACTAATGGATATCAGTTAAGGTATGATTCTAGAAATCTACATATTGATTGATATACGATTCTAGCAATCTATATATTGAATGATAGATGCAGTAGTATACTCTTGACATGAGATGTGCTATTCATTTTTATAATGACATTGAAGAGTAAAAAGTAATAATTTTTGTTGCAAAATAGTTTTCATAACATTTGGAATCATGTTGAGGATAAAAGGCAATGAAACCTTTGTTGAACTTATGAAATACAATAAAACCTTTGTTGTACTTATGAACAACCTGAGTACTCGCTAGTGAAACTGATAACACAATAAAACCTTTGTTGTACTTATGAACAACCTGAGTAATCGCTAGTGGAAGTGAGAAGACAATAAAACCTTTGTTGTACTTCTAAACAACCTAAGTACTCACTAGTAGAATTGAGAGTTGTTTATTAACATTGGGTATATGACATAATTACTCATACATTTAATCAACATAACTAAATTTACCATGCACTACTTGAAAAAGAATAAATGTCTATAGTGATGGTGTACGAAACTAATGCGTGAAGGCAAAATACAAGGAAATTCCTTGAAGAGGATGAGAGTGCTTTAACATGAAATTGAATGGACCCTTTCAGATGTTAAAAATACACAATGGATCAAGTAGTGAGACTTGACTATAATGACTAGTTGTCGAATGACTAGTTTTTTAATGAGTCGTGTCAAGGATGCATTAAGATTATTAGTGGCATTGATTAGTTAGTGTTGTATGAGTAACTAATCAAACCTATATGCATGAATGGGTTTTTATTAAAGATTATTGCAAGTGGTGAAAAAGTAGTTACTTCACGTGTCACATTGTTGGTAACATTACACTATTGGAATTGGAAACGTTGGATTGTTACCTATGGGAATGTTACCCAGATCATTATTGACACACACGCATTAATAAATATTTATATATACTTGTATGCATGACAAAACTGTATGCATGAAACTAAAATTATTTTGAAAGTGAATATTTTTTTTAACAATGCATATTTATGATTAGTGTCATTGATGAGATTAAGCATGGTTAGCTTAAGGGAAACAGGAAAGAGATTAAGCATGGTTAGCTTAATGGTAACAAAAAACCTGCAAAAGTAAAACATCGCAAACATTGCAATGGGAATTGCAACAGTAAATACTAAAGTATCATGTTATAATGTGCATGATTGTGTTACTTAGGAAATAATAAAGTATAAACACATGGTCTCATGTTATAAAGTGCATTATTTTGTTATTTGGGAAATAATAATATACAACACATGTATGTTAGTCATGTTTCCCGTTAATCTACATATCATTAGACCCGTGTTAAGGGAAAGTATGATTTATGATGTACATAAAGTTTATTTTTTCTCTATTTATAATGTGCATAAAGTTCATTATGTAATTTACTATGGGAAAGAATGCTAAAAGAGAAATTTAACATCCCAGAAAGTTGTGAACAATTGTGAAAGGCTAGAAGGCCTTGGGTTGATGGAGGTTGCCTGCCCGGAGGGGTTGATGGCACTTTCCTGCCTGTATTACCTCTCCCTAGAGATATATGATCTTAGTAAGGGAAAAGAGTTGGCCAAGATGGTGAAGAGGGGAAAACCTAAGGAAACTCTATTGATTTTGGAGCTTGCTGGAGGATGTCCAAAATTCCTCATAGACAAGACACCGTCAGAGGAATAGGCATGATTTTTCCAAGAGGAATCCTATACTGGACCTTGAGTGGTCATTGGAATTCTTGAGCTGGTTTGCCAGTGTAATTCCATACTGGACCTGGAATGGTTTTTTGTCAAATAATTGTTTAGATGTGAAAATCACTCGATTTGGTTGTGGAAAACAACACCCATTGGTTGGGAGGAGCATTTTGTTTACAATTCTGGTTCTCATAGTAGAACAAGTTAAGTAGTAAGTTATGTGTTATATTAAAATGAATTTTTGTATGATTATGTAAATATCTTATGTAGATATTAAGAGGAAAGGATCTTAGCACTTGGAAAATGAATTACTGAATGTATAGGTTCATTTATTTTATTACTAATTTGTTTGAATGCCTTAGCAGAGGCTAGGATATGCCCATGGTGCATTGATTGACCATTGGTAAAATTAGAGAGCTAGGTTCTCTCTGAGAAATTTTTGAAGTACTGTGTGGAGGTCTTTAGCAGGAGCTAAGACAATGTGCATGTGATGCATTGATTAGAGGGTTGGTGCTCTCTAAGTACTTGTGGAGCTACTCTAATTAAAATTTCTCTTGATATTGCATGCATGTTTGATAGTTACAAGTATTTCATTTGATTGAAACTATGTGACTAATTTGATTGAATTAGTTAGTCATACATTACAGGCTCTTTCCATGGAGTGTTGATGTGTTGTTCAACCATTCTCAGAGAGCTTGTGTAAAAGTCATCACTACTTCCAATAAGTAATTGGTAAGTAATGGTAATTTGGTATAGATATTTTCCTATATCTTTATGAATTATAATAATGGATAAGTGGTTAAAAATGGAAATGGAAATTTTTTTTGAGCTATACATGCTTCTGACTATGGATAAAAACATTATTGTTTTAATTAATGGCATTTAAGGAAACAAAATTATTTCCATTGTGAAGGGGAAGGACCCCCTTTGGCTTGTTTATATTATTATATCATGACTATAAGTTTAAATTTCAGTGAGAGAATCACACCAAGGACAGTTTTCTCTTAAGGGGGGAGTATGTAACATCCCTGTAAACCATTGAAATTTACATTTTTTAATTACCTTGTTTTACCAAAACAGTTGTATCAAGAATTCATTAGGGCTTAAGCAGGGTTTAAGTAGCTTTGGTAATACTCTCAGAGGAATACATAGCAGTGGCTCAGAGACTCCACTCTAGGTAAAATGATATCCCGAATTTGGTTAAATTCCCTCTCCGACGGTTCAGCCATTAATTCACAGGCTCACAATATTTCCGTCGGAGCATTAGCCAAGCCATATATTGTCTGCTCAAGGACCATAACTTCCTCTAGTTCTCAGAGCTCTGTGCTGGCTTTTAACAGGTTCCATGGGAACAACCGTGGTTGATGTAAGGTTTATCAAACAATACTGTGAACATATGACATATGGTGTTATTCCTAGTCCTAACATTGCACAAAAAAACACTCTAGGTATCATAATTACAAGCACCTTGTCATTTCATGAAGCGTTGAGGTTGCGAGGCTCGAAAAGGGAGAAGGAACTTGATGAGTGAAAAAAGATAAAATGTTTTTTTATTTCTGGTGTTTGATTATTTTCTCCAATATATTTTCCATGTTTACGTGTTTATGTGGAAAATTAGATTTTACTTGATATCTACCATGTTATAAATGAATGTTGAGAGGAACTCAATTCTTTGCGAGGTAAATATACCTTGTGCACAAACTAGATTTTACTTTAAAATCTACTATGCTATATTTCTTGGAAAAGAAATACTTTGTCCATGCACAAATATTAGATGAGTATGTTAAATATATGGAAATAAATATATAAATGTTTATATAATATTTCGTAAGAAATAAAATAGAAGATGCATGCTCTTTATTTTAAAAGGTATTTTGTACTCAGTTAGTTTATGAAATGATAACAAATCCAAGATATTTTTTTGAGAATTAGCGTAGAATAAAGAGGGTAATTTGTGATACATTCTCATGGCTGGTGAAAAAGAAAATGAAATGATAACAAATCCAAGATATTTTCTTGAAAATGAATGTAGAATAAAGGGGGTAATTCGTGATACATTTTCATGGCTGGTGAAAAAGAAAATATATCACAGGTGGTGAAAAAAAATAAAAGATAAATGTTAGTTAGATTAATTTTCTTGGAAAGGTTTCCATGAATTTGTATGAAAATGTTACCTATGTTTTCATTTCAATAATACATGAGTGCATAAATATTGGATAGGAATTGTGTGCATGAATTAAAGAAAATAAATAAATATTATTTTTATAAAAAGATGCATATGAATTTTGTTCATACAAGAACAAGAATGCATAAAAGTTTAAGTTAACCTTGTGAATGTTGCTTAGGTTTCATGCATAAAATATGGTCATCTATGGTCATTTCCTGAAAGGGAGGCATGGGAAAAACTACAGGTATAAAGATAAGAAAACTAGGTTATGTTAATTTCTGCTTGCAAATGAAGTATGCATTTGTTTACATGAAAGGAATAGTTAATGATGGTTTAATTCCAAGAAGGGAATATGTCCTACGTACATTAAATAAGAGTTTTTATGATAAGCCCTTGCATGCACAAAGAATAATGATTGTGTTAGGTGTTACATTAAATAAGATTTGTTATAATAAGCTCTTGCATGCAAAAAGAATAGTGATTGTGTTACATGTATTGTACATTAAAGAAGAGAAATTATAATAAACTATGGCATGTGCAAAGAATAGCCATTGTGATATAGATATATATTCTTTGCATGGATAGAAGAAATATTGAGTTATAATGTTTCTTTAGGAAGAATTATTTGTGAGTGTTTTTTGCTATCATAACCAACATGTTAGTTTCATTTCGAATAAGATCATGCAAATGTATGCAATATTTGTATTAGCTTTCGTTGGAAAGAGTATACATATTTGTATGTGGGAAAATATAGCATGTTGTGTTAGACTACAATGGAAAGTATTGTCAGTATAATCTTTGAAAAAGAAGACATGCATTTGTATGCTTAACTGCATTAGCTTTACGGAAAATAAACCACATCTTTGCATGCCTATTATGTTGTATTTCCTCGAAAAGGAAACATCTGTCTGCATGTTCTATTGTGCTAAGTATTCTTTCGGGAAATTATTTTAGAAACTTTATGCATTGTATGCATAGGAACAACATTTATCATGTTAGCTTTAGCACCAAAAGCAATAGTTGAAGGGCTGGTTCTTTTGCTAAAGTTTATGTAACACAAATGCGCATCGTGTCATTTTCCATTGAAGAAATTCCTCGACAGTTGTAGTGATTTGTATTGTATGAATGTGAGCGTGTGTGAGAAGTGTCATAATAATGTGGGGATTATTTGACATGAATTGATAATTACTTGATCACACTACGGTAGAGAAGTTAGAAGAAAGCATGTTGTGATAATGTATTCACATCTCATGTATGAACATGAATAAGTGTTAAAGGATCACTTAAAGATTGATTATTATTGATTAAGGCTTTATCTAATCATGCTATAAAAGCTTGTTGATGACATCAACGACACGAAATGTTGGTGACTTATGACAAGAAAATATTATGCTTAACATGGTGGTAGGTAAATCATTAATGGTTCATGCAGATGAGTGTGAGCTGTAGGATGGTCCATTGTACAATGGTACATTGTAGTTACATCCATGCCACAAAGATATGAAGATATGAAGATTCGTGGGTAAATTCTATCGTAATTATTTTAATGGCTTTAAGATAGATATTTGTATATTTACTTGTAAGATTTATAATGATGGTTAAGGGATGGTCTCCCTTATAAGCCATTGAGTGAGGACTGAACACCCTCATGAGCGTTTAATAATAAAATTAAACGTTTGTTGGTTCTCACCCTACGACGTTTTTTGGGTATATTGGTATTCAATGATGTGATTGATTATTGTGTCAAGATGACGATGTTGATTCCTTTCTTGTTGTGATGTTCATAACGTCAAGTATGTGATGAATACGTGAATAAGGAAATGAATGCAAGGTATCTCATATAGTTGTATGTTAATAGAGGTTGTTAATGGTTAAGCAACTTACTATTCTTATACTAAAATTTCACTATGAATGGGTGAACATTCTATGTAATGATGAGTAAAGAATATTAAATAGTGATTTGGATAGTTACCCGTGAGTAACTTGTATAAATTTTTTTAACTACTTACATTTCCATGTGAAGTTATCGGTGTATGTTACACATTATGATAAAAAACATAGAAATGAACTAGTTTAAGAAGTATATATATTAATTATAGGAAAAACATTCAAAATAAATGAGATAAATGGAAAACCGATTATAGAAAAAACATTCAAAATAAATAGAGTTAATAAGGAAAAAAATTTAATATAAGAAAATTGAGTTTGAAAAAATGATTGTAAAATCAATTATAAAAATGCTAAATCATTTATAATTTTAGAAAATGATTTAAAAGAAAAATTATACGAAACACATTTTAAAATTAACTATAAAAAAAGTGAAATGATTTAATTATAATAAAGAAATAACTTGAAATAAGGTTAACATGAAAAACATTTAAAATAAGAAAGTTGTTCAGTAAAAAAATAGAATATGTTAAAAGTAATAAGTTTTAAAAAAATTAATAAGAAAAATGATATGGAAAAATAGTTCAAATATATTAAAGGAAAAATGGCATTGAAAAAATTATTATGAGGAAGAAATAAACTTAAAACTAAAGTAACATTAAAAATTATTTAATAAAGTCAAGTCCCACTAGCATAATCTGTTGAGGATGGGAGGATAAAACCTCACTAAGGCTGTTGTACCCGTGCTAGGGGGAGGAGACAAGTTAAACCCCAGAGAGAAGTTAAAATCAGTTAGCTTAGCTTAGATTTCCCTGGGTAGCAATTTCTCAGGCCACAGGTCAAGCCTGATGCAATCTCTAATGAACTTAAACCACTTGACAAAAAAAATTATTATTTAATAAAGAAATACAAACAAGCTTAATAAGAAAAATGGTATGGAAAAACACTTCAAATAAATTTGAAAGAAAAATCACATTGAAAAATTAATTATAAAGAAGAAATGAAATTAAAAGAAAAATAACATTGAAAATTATGTAATAAACAAATAGAGACAAGATTTTAACTTTTTCATATAGAAATTAAGTTTATATGCCAAAAAAACTATTTAATTAATAGAAATACATTTTTTATTTTTCTAAGAAAATTAGTTTTATTTGAAAAAATTAATATAATCAATTAAATCAATCTCACAATTATATGAAAATGTTTGGGTGTGATGTCTAGTTATGGCTTTAGCTTGAGTGTTTCTGCATCAGTTGCAATGAAAAAAAAAATTCTTTTGATATATTTTGATCAATAATTTAGGATCTACAGAGATCCAGTCTTTTTGTGTCATCACATGAGCATTGTGGAGGGGAGGGAAGAGACCCCCTCCTACTGGAACACCATTAGAAGGAAACAATTGAAACCCTAAAATTCACATGGAAGTCAAACAGGGAACAATGAAAGTCTCGTTCTACTGGCCCAACGGAAGGCTCATATGTAGAGTCATTGCCTTCCCAAAGCCATTGGCAATATGAAGTTTGTTACACCAAACAATCGCTTGGGGGATTCTCTTAGCTACAGGAAGGGCCATACCCTGATTTTTAAGTTCATGGGAATTTGGCCAAAAGAACAAGAAATAATCTAATTTATTCAACTGAAATGACAACCAAAAGTAGTAACAGAATTGTGACTTAGGTCAAAAGGATTCTTCATAGTGATTTTTGAAGACCTGGAGGATAGAAAAAGTGTTTTAGAAAATGGGCCTTACTTCATGAAAAATTTTGGTTTGTTTATGTGGTTTTGGGAGGAGTGTAACAACCAAGAAAAGGATTTCCTGGCGGCCCCAATCTAGGTTTGAATATTTTCGCTCCCGGATGACTTCTAGAAATTCGATATCTTGGAAGGGATTGGTAATGCTATAGGGAAATTTTTCAAGGCTTTAGAGGTAAAAAAGCAGTGCAAGAATGCTTCCTATGCTAGAATTTTCATTTACATAAATATTGCGGAGCCCATCCCTATTGCGATCGATATAGAGTACCATAATGTTGTTTGGACCCATCCTTTGGACTACGAGAATGTCCCCTTCAAATGTTGTTGTTGCCACAAAAATGGTCACATGATTCATGATGTCTCTCTTACTATAGTAGAGAAACAAGAGTGAAGGGATTGGAAAGAAACAAGGGTTTCCACGAGGTGTCACACCACCGTGGGAACCAAGGAAGACCAGGACAAGGAACTAACATAAGCGAGATGTCAGGAGAAACCAATAAGTGATAAGAAAATATAGGGACATCCACCTAGGAAATACTCAAAGGAATTTATTCATAAACATAGGATATCCGACCCTAAAGCAGTCATTGAAGAGAATCCCTTAACCATCCTTTCATGGGTAGAACCCCTAGATAATACTCCAGTGCTTGAATAGGTCACTCCTCTGGAAAAAATAATGGAAATGGAGAAACTAGCACTGATGAAGTATATATCACTAGAAGAGCCATGTAGAGACTCACTCCTGAAGGAACTACTGGAGAAAATGACCTCAATTATGGAGGCGAAGGACTAACAAGACAATCTGGAAGCCAATGTGAAAACAATGTTGGGATTTCTAAGGACATGGGCAAAGGTAAAAGTGAAATTGATCCCAGCTAAACAACTCCACCATTTTTGACATTTATATGGGCAATGGCAGCAATCTAATCTTCCCCTAATGGGAGCTCCTCATGGGAGAGATGCAAAGGGGCATGACAACCGCACAAATCCAAAGAGTAGGCTACGAAAAATCATAGTTGCAAGGGGCATAAAACATCACATAAATCCCTCCAGGCCACAAGTGAGTTTTTGTTCAACTCTAGGAAAATTAATAAGATAACGACGTATTTACTCCCTGATACATAAGATAATTCATGAAGTTGGCTTCATGGAATATATAGGGCATGAGTAGTTCAGGTAAGCAACATTATTTAAAATAAAATATCATGAAAGAGAAATTGGATATAGTATTTCTTTAGGAAACCAAGGTTCACATTTCGGCATTGGGAGATATTCTAGTTCGGTGTCAGACAATATGTTAAGCTATGGCCATAGATTCGAAAGGTAGTGCAAGAGGGTTGGCAGTGATTTCGGACCCTAGAGAAATTCTCTTGAATCACTAGATGGCTACCCCAAGTATACTTATAGACCACTTTCGCTACCTCATTTCGGGGGGAAATTTTGGATCTTTATGTCTTATGGGCCCACCTTTTTGGATAGAAAAGAGGGATTTCTCAAGGAACTCTAATCCCTGCACCAAATTTTCCAAGGCTAGGGTGGATTATCAAGGGGGGAATTTAATTTGATTCAAAGTTTGGAACAAAAAAAGGAAGGATACAGAAGTTGGATGCAACACCATATAAACTCCAAGACCTAATACAAGATCTCCACTTGGTGAATGTGTATCCAGATATAGAGTCTTTACCTAGAAAAACCTGCGAGGAGGTACCAATTATATCACAAGCATGTTGGATTGTTTCTTGTGATTGAAGACATCATGAGTAGGGAAGCTTACCTAGAAGTAAAAATCTTACCAAGCCTCGGATCAAAACATTGGCCCATTAGGCTCCAAATCAACCTCAAATGATATCTTAAGAACTAACCTTTTAGGTTCGAACGGTTTTGGCTCCAATGTTAGGACTTACTCCCAAAAGTCGATAATTGATGGAATGAAATTCAACTACAAGGGAGAAACTGGATAAACATTTTATAACTCAAAGTAATGGAATTGAAATTTCACACCAAACAATGGAACTAGGAAAAATTTGGGATATTTCTAAATAAAAATATTTTTTTGAGCAAAGAATGGATGAGGTACAAGCTACTGTGATTGAAAATGGGGAAAAAATCTATGGTGGAGGAGGAAGGTCATGTAATGATAGATATTGAAGTTAGAAGGAAGAAGGAAGAGATGTATTGAAGATAGAAATCCATAGCCCAATGGTTACGCGAGCGTAAAAGGAACACTCACTTCTTTCAAAAGGCCCTAGTCCATAGAAGGTCTGTGTGATGTGTTTCCATCAATTCCACTTCCTTAAGGTCACCTAGGAGGTTGAATCTCATTATAGTGGCCTCTCGTCGCATGTTTACCCTAGTTGGCCGATTACTTGGGTAGATGTGGGAGGAGGATGTTACAACTCGTTGCAGGTGATATCTGTAACATTGTTGTGATTTTTCTTTTCTAAAGTTGAGAAATTATTGATGAGTTCTCATTTGTTGAGCAATTTTATCTCGTGCCAAAAGAAACTTACAAATATGGTCGATGCTTGGGTTATATGATTCTACCGGTTAATGGTCCAGGTACCCAAATAGTTTTTTTGGAGCCTGTAGCTACCAATTTTCATTGTTTCCTTTTGTCTCATATTCTAAGGGTTTTCTCATTTTATTTCACAATTTTGGATTGGGTTGACAGATGTGTCAATTTACCTTCAACTAATTACTATACCTTTAATGGTTTAGTTCTCTTTAACTATACAAAGGCATGTTTTTTTAGCTTATACTCGGTGCCCTTATCTTTTTCTTTTCTTTTGCAAGTATTTCCCCCTACTCTTCCTCATGGTCATGCCGTTCCTAGTTTGGGTTCGTTGCTAGAAAAATAATTAACCAATTTCCCTCTATTCTTTTGTAGGTTCACTTGAAACTCTCAAGGTCTAGCCTAGAGGCCTTGTGATATTTTAAATCAGTTAATATTTTATTTTCCTGGGGTTCATTTCATGTACTCATGAGTTTTTAGAAGTAGTAGTTATGTTTGAGAATTTGAGAACCCTAGAGTCGGTCAACTTTCCATATGTTGTAGTTTGTAATCCTTGTGATGAACTCCTCCTTATTCAAGTGAGGTCAAGCTCATCTGGTCGTGTTGTTTTTATTTGAACAACATTTCATTTTTTTGGAAATTTTGTGTTGTCTTTATGTATGTATTGTAAATATGCTTCCTCTTTCCTTGAGGCGAACTGAGTTTATATTTCACTTGGCGACCAAAACTTATGTTCCATATTTATTTTTCCTTATTGTTAATTTTGATAAGCATGGTTTCAAAATTACTAAGAAAAATTATACTCTTAGTACTTTCCTTTCATATATGATTACTTATTCAATGTTAATATAAATGTTTATAGTGTGGAATTTGTTCTCTATAGTTCTCGTCGTCATAATTTTTAATTTGCTACATTTTTCTTCTACAACTTTCTTATATTTCTAGGCATTTTAATAAGATCTTATACATCAATTGTTTTAGGTGGTTACCATTTTGTGGATGAATGTTTGTAATTCTTTTTTAATAATACCCACTAGTGTTTCTATAATGAATTAGTTAAACTCATTCTTCCGAGACAATGTGTCGAGAAGGACACTTGTTTTCCACTTTCTCTTTCTCATCTTTCTAGATTCCTATATTATTTTTCTCTAAGGTATCAGACTGTCTAGTCATTGGCTTACCATCCATTGGTCAGCCTAACCTAAACAGACAGTAAGTCCTCTCTGGTTAAAAATTTGTTGGTCATTTTGTCATAACCTACAGGGCTATTTCTCTGTCTACTGAAGCATAACCAAGTATACAAGTAATATTTATTATTTCATTCATGTTATTGATGAAAACCTAGCATACTCATTGTTTCCTATTATAGGCATGTTAATGCTCCTTATGTTAGTGTCAATATTTGCATACTTCCACCAGGGATCAAAACAAATTTTCATGTACATCTTTGGTGTCCCATTCTGAATAATTTTTTCATCATTCCATTAGGTCATTATATAAAATTGTTCCACTGGTGGTTGTCCTGGTAAAATAAGTTTCCTTCTCCCTCAGAAGATAATATTGACTGACTCATTCTCATATCTCTGTAAGCATAATAACACCTATTGAAATTCTCTATTCACCTGGAAGTCTTTAAAGTCAAAGGTCAAAGTCTCATTCAAAATTCAAGTCAAAAAGTAGCCCCATTAGGTCATACAGTCAAAATCATGAAAATTGGTCATTTCACCATCAAATTCATCTTTTCAAAGAGTATTAATAGTCAAATGTATTCAAAAATTTCAGGCTCTAAATTATAATTTCCAAGTAAGTGGCTTTGTGTTTACCATATTTGTTTCTGAGTTGTGTTTGGAAAGCTCATTTCCCTCTCCTAGGGTTTTGAGGGCATTTTTATTGGTCTCATGACTTCCATGGTTAAACAATCAACAGGACTTGTATCTCAATGCTCTTACACTTTTCCCTATCATTAATATACCTTCCTAAATGCTTCCCATCACTCCTATCCCTAAAAATCATCATTTTTCCGGAAGCCCTAGCCTATTGCTACAATTTGACAATTTTCGAGACTAGGCATGTGTTTTTTCCTTTTGGATCCCTTCCCCTCACTCAATCCTTGAAATTCCACTTTCCCCTACTCTCTAACGTCTATCCCTATCCCCCAAAATTTCCCCAAGAATTTAGACACCCCCTAACCCCTTCATTCCCCTCCCTCTACAAGGCAGTCCTAAATCCCCTATTTTGCCTACACCAAACCCTATTTTCCTCTCCCATTGAGCTAGGGTTTGCTATGGAATCAGAGACATATAAGTAGAGGAGGCATACGGTAGGTAATTTTAGCAATTATAAAGCCATCCCAACTCATAAACATCATTCCTCCATCATTTTCCAAGAAATCGTTCTAAGGGACAAATCGTTTGCCACACATAGAGCCAGTTTTGCTTCAAACTATGTTTCCTACCAAAAAGAGATGAATTTGATAAAGTGAGAGATTATTTTTTCCCTAATAGGACAAGGGACAAAAATTTCATTCAATTTTTACATAGGTGTCATGGTTTTAGAGCAATGTCAAAAATATAGGTGTCATGGGAGAATTGCTGCACTTCTGGAGTGATCTTGGGAAAATCTCGTTTTCTGATATCTAGAGTGTCTAAATGAATTTCTTGATGATTCAAATGATAAGTAAACATAGATATATTTCCAATGAGCTATCATGAGCTCAATTTAGAGTTGAAGAAGGCCTCCAAAAGATTTATGGACCAGCACTTTGCATTTATGCACCCTCATTCAACACTTTTTTACCAGTATTGGGAAAATCAACTTTTGACAAGCCAAATGAACTCCAAACAGAAAACCAAAGATTGATTTGGAAATTATACAAAATAAAATTTCCAACGATCTATCCTAGTCCCAATTTGGACACCGAATTGGGCTTAAGCAGGTTACCAAACTTACCAAGTATCTCTCGAGCATACTTGCCTTGAGACAAAAACAGTTCACCATCTCGCTGCCATATTTCCAATCCAAGGAAATATTGAAGGTGGCCCATATCCTTCATCTCAAAACCTTTGCAAGGTCCTCCTTGCATGAGCGTATTAGATGCTCATACTAGTCAGTATTAAATCATCAACATAAAGAATAATGATTAAAAGCTTACCCTCCACCACATTCTGGTATAGGTTTGCATCCGCCTCACTCTTGGTTAAGCCAAGTCCAGTGAAATAGTTGTCGATCTGAGTGTACCAAGCACAGGGTGCTTGCTTCAGCCCATACAACGCTCTTTTAAGTCTGCACACATGCGACTCGCTACTGAACATCTTAAATCCTTCAATCTACTCAATGTACACTTCTTCCTCAATGATCACATTAAAGAACGTTGTCTTGACATCCATCTGTACTGAGAGAGAAAGGATGGTCCTTATTCAAGGCGACAGGTGCAAAGGTTTCTTCATAATCAATCCCCTTGATCTGTGAGAAGCCCCAGACAACAAATCTTGCCTTATACTTCTCAACACTCCCATCAGCAGCTTGCTTTACCTTGTAGATCCATCTTGATCCGACCACTAATTTATCAATCGGCCTTGGAACAATTTCCCAAGCACTATTTCTGACAATGGAGTCATACTCCTCCACCATGGCATCTACCCATGTTAGCTCCTACACTGCTTCCTGAAAGGAATATGGATTTGTCACAATACATTTGCTCATGAAATCCATGTATCCAGTGAATCGATGAGGTGAATGTCTTTGTCTGCGCTATGAAGTAGGGACTCATACATTCTGTTCTACATCAAGCTTCAGCCTCTCAGCTTCTGTGGTACGCCTTTTACTTGTTCTGATGTTTGGCTCTGCATGAGTGGACTCGTCCACTCCATGAATCTCCTCCTATGGTTGATCCACATCTAGAGGCTCATCTTTGGGAACTAAAAGTTCCTCCTCTACATGCAAGTGTAGCTCCCTCTCAAGTGAAAACTTCATGGCTTTCTCCTCATTGAATTTTATATCCCATCGCCCCACAGTCATCCGAATGTTTGGAAAATACACACGATAATTATGGGGTGTTTTTGTGTACCCCACAAATATCCCAACTTCAGCAGTCGGCTCCAGCTTCTTCCTGATGTTCTTGGTCACATGAACATAAACAAATGAGCCAAAAATCTTAAAGTGAGAACCATCCGGTTTCTTACCATAAAAAGCTTCTTCAGGTGTACTCATGCGAAGTACTCTATGAGGACAACGATTTGCACATAAACCGCAGTGTTGCATGCTTCTGCCCACAAGTGCTGTTGGAACAGGGTCTCGTACAAAGTTGCAAAATTGATCCATTTTGTATATATTTTTATTATATTTAGTCTAACGTGGGGGTTTTGGGGTGGGTCAAATCCCCTAAAGCATTGTAAATGGGTCAAGGGTAGACCAAGAGTCCACAAACCATGGTTTGCGGACCATTGGATGCATATGATAAAATAGTATAAGTAGTTGAACCTTTTGGAGTTGTATGGGGAGACTAAGAATGAGAAGGGATTGCTACTAAGTGTGAATCAATATATCTGGTCAGGGTTGTTGGGTAAGGACTCCTGCTACTGTGTGCATGGATGGCCTTTTGTCTTGCTATGTGCAGACCCTGCTACTGTGTGCATAGGTTGGGTTTTGGGGTATTGTAAGTGTATCTGAAAGATTAATGAATGCGGAAGTATTGTTGACTATCTGAGTCCACTGTAATTACTGTGATATGAATATGTGATGTTTGATTACTTAATATATGCTGCTGTGTTATTGATTTAAGCTACGAACATATTTGTGTTACTTATTTATGCTGCAATCTAGGTTTTTTCTGTTTTACTTCAGACAGTAATATTTGGAATAGATGTGTTATCATTATGTCAGTTCATGATCTCTTGATTTCTGTGATTGTCATTGCTGTTGTGGACGTGAATGTGAAGGGAATATGTAGATATAGGCTCTATGATACAAGATTTGGTCATTAAAAGGGTCAATGCTTCTCTGCTTGACTTACCTACCCTCTCCTAGGGTGCGGAAACTTGGTTCCAGCACCCACCCATACTACTTCGGGTGAGACTTTGGCCTGTACAAGCAGGTCACTGCCGAAAGGGCTAGTAGTATAGGGGTTTGTTGGAAAACCTTGAACCTCTGAACCTGGGTCAGGACCCCTCAAGCCAACAAATGGTTCCATTGTCGGGACCTAGAGCATTTTTGAGAGAGGTATAAGGTAATGTCAAGGCTGTACTGGAAGCTTGAGAGAAAGGAAATTGATAAATGGTTTGAACAACAAGTTCAGGAATTTTCTGTAAAAGAAAACCGCAGTGAGAGGTTGACTACCGAAAAGTGGAAGAATAAGTACATTTTCACAGATATCTATGAGATCTTGTTTGTAATGATTGCGATCGAGCTCCAGGAGTGGCTCGCAAGACTGGTAGAATTTCAGAAGTGTTGTAAGGATGAGCGGGTCATAGAGTGGACCCCCAAACTAATCTAGCAGATAGAAACGACTGATAACACCATCACTCGCACAATGGACAATTGGGTAGACAGTGTGTTAGGAGGATTTTTTAGGAGAATTGGGCTTAAGCAGGTTTTCAGTAGCTTTGGAAATACTCTCAAAGGAATACACAACAGTGGCTCAGAGACTCCACTCTGGGTAAAATCCTAGCCTGAATGTGATTAAATGCCCTCTCAGACGGTTCGGCCATTAATTCACAGGCTCGCAATATTTACGTCGGGGCATTAGCCAAGCCATATATTGCCTGCTCAAAGACCATAACTTCCTCTGGTTCTCTAAGCTCTGTGCTGGCTTTTAAAAGGTTCCATGGGAACAACCGCGGTTGTTGTAAGGTTTATCAAATAGTACTGAGAACATATGACATATGGTGTTAGTCCCAGTCCCAGCATTTCACAAAATAGGGCTTTAGGGACCAAAATTACATGAACCTTGTCATTTCATGGAGCGTTGAGGCTGCGAGGCTCAAAAAGGGAGATAGAACTTTATGAGTGAAAAAGATAATTAATGTTTTTTTATTTTCTCCCAAATATTTCCATGTTTATGTGTTTATGTGGAAAATTATATTTTCTTAATATATACTATGTTATAAATTAATGTTGAGAGGAGCTCGATTCTTTGAGAGGTAAATATACCTTGTGCACAAACTAGATTTTACTTAAAAATCTACTATGCTATATTTCTTGGAAAATAAATACTTTGTCCATGCACAAAGATTAGATGATTATGTTAAATACATGGAAAGAAACCTATAAATATTTATACAATATTTCATAAGCAAGAAAATAGAAGATGCATGCTCTTTATTTTAAAAGGGATTTTGTACTCATTTATTTTATGAAATGATAACAAATCCAAGATAATTTTTTGAGAATGAATGTAGAGTAAAGAGGGTAATTCGTGATACATTTTCATGGTTGGTGAAAAATAAAATGAAATGATAAGAAATACAAGATATTTTCTTGAAAATGAATGTAGAATAAAGAGGGTAATTCATGATACATTTACATGGCTGGTGAAAAAGAAAATATATCATGGACGGTTAAAAAAATAAAAGATAAATGTTATTTAGATTAATTTTCTTGGATGGGTTTCCATGAATTTTTATGCAAATGTTACGTATGTTTTCATTTAAAGAATACATGAGTGCACAAATATTGGATAGCAATTTTGTGCATGAATTAAAGAAAATAAATAAATATTATTTTTATAAAAAGATGCATATGAATCTTGTTCATACAAGAACAAGAATGCATAAAAGTTTAAGTTAACCTTGTGAATGTTTCTTAGGTTTCATGCATAAAATATGGTCATCTATGGTCATTTCCTGAAAGGGAGGCATGGAAAAACTACATGTATAAAGACAAAAAAAATAGGTTATGTTAACTTCTTCTTGCAAATGAAGTATGCATTTGTTTATATGAAAGGAATAGTTAATGATGGTGTAATTCCAAGAAGGGAATATGACCTATGTACATTAAATAAGAGTTGTTATGATAAGCTCTTGCATGCACAGAGAATAGTTATTGTCTTAAATGTTACATTAAATAAGAGTTGTTATGATAAGCTCTTGCATGCACAAAGAATAGTGATTGTGTTACAAGTTATGTACATTAAAGAATAGCAAATATAATAAGCTATGGCATGTGCAAAGAATAGCCGTTGTGATATAGAGATATATTATTCGCATGGATAGAAGAAATATTGAGTTATAATGTTTCTTTCGGAAGAATTATTTGTGAGTGTTTTGTGCTATCATAACCAATATGTTAGTTTCATTTGGAATGAGATCATGCAAATGCATGAAATAATTGTATTAGCTTTCGTTGGAAAGAGTATACATATTTGTATGTGGGAAAATATTGCATGTTGTGGTAGACTACATTGGAAAGTATTGTTAGTATCATCTTTGAAAAAGAATACATTCATTTGTATGCTTAATTGCATTAGTTTTACGGAAAAGAAACCACGTCTTTGCATTCCTATTATGTTATATTTCCTCAAAAATGAAAAAATTGTTTGCATGCTCTATTGTGTTAAATATTCTTTTGGGAAATTATTTTAGAAACTTCATGCATTGTATGCATAGGAACAACATTCATAATGTTAACTTTAGCACCAAAAGCAATAGCTGAAGGGTTGGTTCTTTTGCTAAAGTTTAAGTAACATGAATGCACATTGTGTCATTTTCCATTGAAGGAATTCTTGGACAGTTGCAGTGGCTTGTCTTGTACGAATGTGAGCGTGTGTGAGAAGTGTCATAATAATGTGGGGATTATTTGACATGAATTGATAATTACTTGATCACGCTATGGTAGAGAGGTTAAAAGAAAGCATGTTGTGATAATGTATTCACATCTCATGTATGCACATGAATAAGTTTTAAAGGATCACTTAAAGATTGATTATTTATTGATTAAGGCTTTATCTAATCATGCTATAAAAGATTGTTGATGACATCAATGACAAGAAATGTTGGAGACTTATGAGAAGGAAATATTATGCTTAACATGGTGGCAGGTAAATTATTAATGGTTCATGTAGACAAGTGCGAGCTGCAGGATGGTCCATTGTACGATGGTACATTGTAGGTACATCCATGCCACAAAGATATGAAGATATGAATATTCATGGGTAAATTCTATTGTAATTATTGTAATGGCCTTAAGCTATATATTTGTATATTTCCTTGTAAGATTTATAATGATGGTTAAGGGATGGTCTCCCTTATAAGCCATTGAGTGAGGATTGAACACCCTCACGAGCATTTAATAATAAAATTAAATGTTTGTTGGTTTTCACCCTACAGGGTTTCCAGGGTATATTAGTGTTCAATGATGTGATTGATTATTGTGTCAAGATGATGATGTTGATTCCTTTCTTGTTGTGATGTTCATAATGTCAAGTATGTGATGACTACATGAAGAAGGAAATGAATGCAAGGTATCTCATATAGTTGTATGTTAATGTACCATAGTAGAGTTTGTTAATGGTTAAACAAATTACTATTCTTATACTAAGGTTTCACTATGAACAGGTGAACATTCTATGTAATGATGAGTAAAGAATATTAAATAGTGATTTGGATAGTTACCCGTGAGTAACTTGTATAAAAAAATTTAACTCCTTACATTTCCATGTGAAGTTATTGGTGTATTTTACAATTGGTATCAGAGCTAAAGGTTGCAGCACTGGCACCTTTGGGATTTGTTAAGCCAAAATAAATTGCGGTATGCTACTAATGGATATCAGTTAAGGTATGATTCTAGAAATCTACATATTGATTGATATACGATTCTAGAAATCTATATATTGAATGATAGATGCAGTAGTATACTCTTGACATGAGATGTGCGATTCATTTTTATAATGACATTGAAGAGTAAAAAGTAATAATTTTTGTTGCAAAATAGTTTTCATAACATTTGGAATCATGTTGAGGATAAAAGGAAATGAAACCTTTGTTGAACTTATGAAATACAATAAAACCTTTGTTGTACTTATGAACAACCTGAGTACTCGCTAGTGAAACTGATAACACAATAAAACCTTTGTTGTACTTATGAACAACCTGAGTAATCGCTAGTGGAAGTGAGAAGACAATAAAACCTTTGTTGTACTTCTAAACAACCTAAGTACTCACTAGTAGAATTGAGAGTTGTTTATTAACATTGGGTATATGACATAATTACTCATACATTTAATCAACATAACTAAAGTTACCATGCACTACTTGAAAAAGGATGAATGTCTATAGTGATGGTGTACGAAACTAATGCGTGAATGCAAAATACAGGGAAAGTCCTTGAAGAGGATGAGAGTGCTTTAACATGAAATTGAATGGACCCTTTGAGATGTTAAAAATACACAATGGATCAAGTAGTGAGACTTGACTATAATGACTAGTTGTCGAATGACTAGTTTTTTAATGAGTCGTGTCAAGGATGCATTAAGATTATTAGTGGCATTGATTAGTTAGTGTTGTATGAGTAACTAATCAAACCTATATGCATGAATGGGTTTTTATTAAAGATTATTGCAAGTGGTGAAAAAGTAGTTACTTCACGTGTCACATTGTTGGTAACATTACACTATTGGAATTGGAAACGTTGGATTGTTACCTATGGGAATGTTACCCAGATCATTATTGACACACACGCATTAATGAATATTTATATATACTTGTATGCATGACAAAACTGTATGCATGAAACTAAAATTATTTTGAAAGTGAATATTTTTTTTAACAATGCATATTTATGATTAGTTTCATTGATGAGATTAAGCATGGTTAGCTTAATGGAAACAAGAAAGAGATTAAGCATGGTTAGCTTAATGGTAACAAAAAACCTGCAAAAGTAAAACATCGCAAACATTGCAATGGGAATTGCAACAGTAAATACTAAAGTATCATGTTATAATGTGCATGATTTTGTTACTTAGGAAATAATAATGTATAAACACATGGTCTCATGTTATAAAGTGCATTATTTTGTTATTTGGGAAATAATAATATACAACACATGTATGTTAGTCATGTTTCCCGTTAATCTAGATATCATTAGACCCGTGTTAAGGGAAAGTATGATGTATGATGTACATAAAGTTTCTTTTTTCTCTATTTATAATGTGCATAAAGTTCATTATGTAATTTACTATGGGAAAGAATGCTAAAAGAGAAATTTAACATCCCAGAAAGTTGTGAACAATTGTGAAAGGCTAGAAGGCCTTGGGTTGATGGAGGTTGCCTGCCCGGAGGGGTTGATGGCACTTTCCTGCCCGTATTTCCTCTCCCTAGAGATATATGATATTAGTAAGGGAAAATAGTTGGCCAAGATGGTGAAGAGGGGAAAACCTAAGGCAACTCTATTGATTTTGGAGCTTGCTGGAGGAGGTCCAAAATTCCTCATAGACAAGACACCGTCAGAGGAATAGGCATGATTTTTCCAAGAGGAATCCTATACTGGACCTTGAGTGGTCATTGGAATTCTTGAGCTGGTTTGCCAGTGTAATTCCATACTGGACCTGGAATGGTTTTTTGTCAAATAATTGTTTAGATGTGAAAATCACTCGATTTGGTTGTGGAAAACAACACCCATCGGTTGGGAGGAGCATTTTGTTTACAATTTTGGTTCTCATAGCAGAACAAGTTAAGTAGTAAGTTATGTGTTATATTAAAATGAATTTTTGTATGATAATGTAAATATCTTATGTAGATATTAAGAGGAAAGGATCTTAGCACTTGGAAAATGAATTACTGAATGTATAGGTTCATTTATTTTATTACTAATTTGTTTGAATGCCTTAGCAGAGGCTAGGATATGCCCATGGTGCATTGATTGACCATTGGTACAATTAGAGAGCTAGGTTCTCTCTGAGAACTTTTTGAAGTACTGTGTGGAGGTCTTTAGCAAGAGCTAAGACAATGTGCATGTGATGCATTGATTAGAGGGTTGGTGCTCTCTAAGTACTTGTGGAGCTACTCTAATTAAAATTTCTCTTGATATTGCATGCATGTTTGATAGTTACAAGTATTTCATTTGATTGAAACTATGTGACTAATTTGATTGAATTAGTTAGTCATACATTACAGGCTCTTTCCATGGAGTGTTGATGTGTTGTTCAACCATTCTCAGAGAGCTTGTGTAAAAGTCATCACTAATTCCAATAAGTAATTGGTAAGTAATGGTAATTTGGTATAGATATTTTCCTATATCTTTATGAATTATTATAATGGATAAGTGGTTAAAAATGGAAATGGAAATTTTTTTTGAGCTATACATGCTTCTGACTATGGATAAAAACATTATTGTTTTAATTAATGGCATTTAAGGAAACAAAATTATTTCCATTGTGAAGGGGAAGAACCCCCTTTGGCTTGTTTATATTATTATATCATGACTATAAGTTTAAATTTCAGTGAGAGAATCACACCAAGGACAATGTTCTCTTAAGGGGGGAGTATGTAACATCCCTGTAAACCATTGGAATTTACATTTTTTAATTACCTTGTTTTACCAAAATAGTTGTATCAAGAATTCATTAGGGCTTAAGCAGGGTTTAAGTAGCTTTGGTAATACTCTCAGAGGAATACATAGCAGTGGCTCAGAGACTCCACTCTAGGTAAAATGATATCCCGAATTTGGTTAAATTCCCTCTCCGACGGTTCAGCCATTAATTCACAGGCTCGCAATATTTCCGTCGGAGCATTAGCCAAGCCATATATTGTCTGCTCAAGGACCATAACTTCCTCCAGTTCTCAGAGCTTTGTGCTGGCTTTTAACAGGTTCCATGAGAACAACCGTGGTTGATGTAAGGTTTATCAAACAATACTGTGAACATATGACATATGGTGTTATTCCTAGTCCTAGCATTGCACAAAACAACACTCTAGGTATCATAATTACAAGCACCTTGTCATTTCATGAAGCGTTGAGGCTGCGAGGCTCGAAAAGGGAGAAGGAACTTGATGAGTGAAAAAAGATAAAATGTTTTTTTATTTCTGGTGTTTGATTATTTTCTCCAATATATTTTCCATGTTTACGTGTTTATGTGGAAAATTAGATTTTACTTGATATCTACTATGTTATAAATGAATGTTGAGAGGAACTCGATTCTTTGAGAGCTAAATATACCTTGTGCACAAACTAGATTTTACTTAAAAATCTACTATGCTATATTTCTTGGAAAAGAAATACTTTGTCCATGCACAAATATTAGATGATTATGTTAAATATATGGAAATAAATATATAAATGTTTATATAATATTTCGTAAGCAAGAAAATAGAAGATGCATGCTATTTATTTTAAAAGGTATTTTGTACTCAGTTAGTTTATGAAATGATAACAAATCCAAGATATTTTTTTGAGAATTAATGTAGAATAAAGAGGGTAATTTATGATACATTCTCATGGCTGGTGAAAAAGAAAATGAAATGATAAGAAATCCAAGATATTTTCTTGAAAATGAATGTAGAATAAAGGGGGTAATTTGTGATACATTTTCATGGCTGGTGAAAAAGAAAATATATCACAGGTGGTGAAAAAAAATAAAAGATAAATGTTAGTTAGATTAATTTTCTTGGAAGGTTTTCCATGAATTTGTATGCAAATGTTACGTATGTTTTCATTTAAAGAATACATGAGTGCACAAATATTGGATAGCAATTTTGTGCATGAATTAAAGAAAATAAATAAATATTATTTTTATAAAAAGATGCATATGAATCTTGTTCATACAAGAACAAGAATGCATAAAAGTTTAAGTTAACCTTGTGAATGTTTCTTAGGTTTCATGCATAAAATATGGTCATCTATGGTCATTTCCTGAAAGGGAGGCATGGGAAAAACTACAGGTATAAAGATAAGAAAACTAGGTTATGTTAATTTCTGCTTGCAAATGAAGTATGCATTTGTTTACATGAAAGGAATAGTTAATGATGGTTTAATTCCAAGAAGGGAATATGTCCTACGTACATTAAATAAGAGTTTTTATGATAAGCTCTTGCATGCACAAAGAATAATGATTGTGTTAGGTGTTACATTAAATAAGATTTGTTATAATAAGCTCTTGCATGCAAAAATAATAGTGATTGTGTTACATGTATTGTACATTAAAGAAGAGCAATTATAATAAACTATGGCATGTGCAAAGAATAGCCATTTTGATATAGATATATATTCTTTTCATGGATAGAAGAAATATTGAGTTATAATGTTTCTTTAGGAAGAATTATTTGTGAGTGTTTTTTGCTATCATAACCAACATGTTAGTTTCATTTCGAATAAGATCATGCAAATGTATGCAATATTTGTATTAGCTTTCGTTGGAAAGAGTATACATATTTGTATGTGGGAAAATATAGCATGTTGTGTTAGACTACAATGGAAAGTATTGTCAGTATAATCTTTGAAAAGGAAGACATGCATTTGTATGCTTAACTGCATTAGCTTTACGGAAAATAAACTACATCTTTGCATGCCTATTATGTTGTATTTCCTCAAAAAGGAAACATCTATTTGCATGTTTTATTGTGTTAAGTATTCTTTCGGGAAATTATTTTAGAAACTTTATGCATTGTATGCATAGGAACAACATTCATCATGTTAGCTTTAGCACCAAAAGCAATAGCTGAAGGGCTGGTTCTTTTGCTAAAGTTTATGTAACACAAATGCGCATCGTGTCATTTTCCATTGAAGAAATTCCTCGACAGTTGTAGTGATTTGTATTGTATGAATGTGAGCGTGTGTGAGAAGTGTCATAATAATGTGGGGATTATTTGACATGAATTGATAATTACTTGATCACACTACGGTAGAGAAGTTAGAAGAAAGCATGTTGTGATAATGTATTCACATATCATGTATGAACATGAATAAGTGTTAAAGGATCACTTAAAGATTGATTATTATTGATTAAGGCTTTATCTAATCATGCTATAAAAGCTTGTTGATGACATCAACGACACGAAATGTTGGTGACTTATGACAAGAAAATATTATGCTGAACATGGTGGTAGGTAAATCATTAATGGTTCATGCAGATGAGTGTGAGCTGTAGGATGGTCCATTGTACAATGGTACATTGTAGTTACATCCATGCCACAAAGATATGAAGATATGAAGATTCGTGGGTAAATTCTATCGTAATTATTTTAATGGCTTTAAGATAGATATTTGTATATTTACTTGTAAGATTTATAATGATGGTTAAGGGATGGTCTCCCTTATAAGCCATTGAGTGAGGACTGAACACCCTCATGAGCGTTTAATAATAAAATTAAACGTTTGTTGGTTCTCACCCTACGACGTTTTTTGGGTATATTGGTATTCAATGATGTGATTGATTATTGTGTCAAGATGACGATGTTGATTCCTTTCTTGTTGTGATGTTCATAACGTCAAGTATGTGATGAATACGTGAATAAGGAAATGAATGCAAGGTATCTCATATAGTTGTATGTTAATAGAGGTTGTTAATGGTTAAGCAACTTACTATTCTTATACTAAAATTTCACTATGAATGGGTGAACATTCTATGTAATGATGAGTAAAGAATATTAAATAGTGATTTGGATAGTTACCCGTGAGTAACTTGTATAAATTTTTTTAACTACTTACATTTCCATGTGAAGTTATCGGTGTATGTTACACATTATGATAAAAAACATAGAAATGAACTAGTTTAAGAAGTATATATATTAATTATAGGAAAAACATTCAAAATAAATGAGATAAATGGAAAACTGATTATAGAAAAAACATTCAAAATAAATAGAGTTAATAAGGAAAAAAATTTAATATAAGAAAATTGAGTTTGAAAAAATGATTGTAAAATCAATTATAAAAATGCTAAATCATTTATAATTTTAGAAAATGGTTTAAAAGAAAAATTATACGAAACACATTTTAAAATTAACTATAAAAAAAGTGAAATGATTTAATTATAATAAAGAAATAACTTGAAATAAGGTTAACATGAAAAACATTTAAAATAAGAAAGTTGTTCAGTAAAAAAATAGAATATGTTAAAAGTAATAAGTTTTAAAAAAATTAATAAGAAAAATGATATGGAAAAATAGTTCAAATATATTAAAGGAAAAATGGCATTGAAAAAATTATTATGAGGAAGAAATAAACTTAAAACTAAAGTAACATTAAAAATTATTTAATAAAGTCAAGTCCCACTAGCATAATCTGTTGAGGATGGGAGGATAAAACCTCACTAAGGCTGTTGTGCTCGTGCTAGGGGGAGGAGACAAGTTAAAACCCAGAGAGAAGTTAAAATCAGTTATCTTAGCTTAGATTTCCCTGGGTAGCAATTTCTCAGGCCACAGGTCAAGCCTGATGCAATCTCTAATGAACTTAAACCACTTGACAAAAAAATTTATTATTTAATAAAGAAAAACAAACAAGCTTAATAAGAAAAATGGTATGGAAAAACACTTCAAATAAATTTGAAAGAAAAATCACATTGAAAAATTAATTATAAAGAAGAAATGAAATTAAAAGAAAAATAACATTGAAAATTATGTAATATTCAAATAGAGACAAGATTTTAACTTTTTCATATAGAAATTAAGTTTATATGCCAAAAAAACTATTTAATTAATAGAAATACATTTTTTATTTTTCTAAGAAAATTAGGTTTATTTGAAAAAATTAATATAATCAATTAAATCAATCTCACAATTATATGAAAATGTTTGGGTGTGATGTCTAGTTATGGCTTTAGCTTGAGCTTTAGCTTGAGTGTTTCTGCATCAGTTGCAATGAAAAAAAAATTCTTTTGATATCTTTTGATCAATAATTTAGGATCTAGAGAGATCCAGTCTTTTTGTGTCATCACATGAGCATTGTGGAGGGGAGGGAAGAGACCCCCTCCTACTGGAACACCATTAGAAGGAAACAATTGAAACCATAAAATTCACATGGAAGTCAAACAGGGAACAATGAAAGTCTCGTTCTACTGGCCCAACGGGAGGCTCATATGTAGAGTCATTGCCTTCCCAAAGCCATTGGCAATATGAAGTTTGTTACACCAAACAATCGCTTGGGGGATTCTCTTAGCTACAGGAAGGGCCATACCCTGATTTTTAAGTTCATGGGAATTTGGCCAAAACAACAAGAAATAATCTAATTTATTCAACTGAAATGACAACCAAAAGTAGTAACAGAATTGTGACTTAGGTCAAAAGGATTCTTCATAGTGATTTTTGAAGACCTGGAGGATAGAAAGAGTGTTTTAGAAAATGGGCCTTACTTCATGAAAAATGTTGGGTTGTTTATGTGGTTTTGGGAGGAGTGTTACAACCAAGAAAAGGATTTCCTGGCGGCCCCAATCTAGGTTTGAATATTTTCACTCCCGGATGACTTCTAGAAAGTCGATATCTTGGAAGGGATTGGTAATGCTATAGGGGAATTTTTCAAGGCTTTAGAGGTAAAAAAGCAGTGCAAGAATGCTTCCTATGCCAGAATTTTCATTTACATAAATATTGCGAAGCCCATCCCTATTGCGATCGATATAGAGTACCATGATGTTGTTTGGACCCATCCTTTGGACTACGAGAATGTCCCCTTCAAATGTCGTTGTTGCCACAAAAATGGTCACATGATTCATGATGTCTCTCTTACTATAGTAGAGAAACAAGAGTGAAGGGAGTGGAAAGAAACAGGGGTTTCCACGAGGTGTCATGCCACAATGGGAACCAAGGAAGACCAGGAAAAGGAACTAACATAAGCGAGATGTAAGGAGAAACCAATAAGTGATAAGAAAATCTAGGGACATCCACCTAGGAAATACTCAAAGGAATTTATTCATAAACATAGGATATCCGACCCTAAAGCAGTCGTTGAAGAGAATCCCTTAACCATCCTTTCATGGGTAGAACCCCTAGGTAATACTCCAGTGCTTGAATAGGTCACTCCTCTGGAAAAAATAATGGAAATGGAGAAACTAGCACTGATGAAGTATATATCACTAGAAGAGCCATGTAGAGACTCACTCCTGAAGGAACTACTGGAGAAAATTACCTCAATTATGGAGGCGAAGGACTAACAAGACAATCTGGAAGCCAATGTGAAAACAATTTTGGGATTTCTAAGGACATGGGCAAAGGTAAAAGTGAAATTGATCCCAGCTAAACAACTCCACCATTTTTGACATTTATACGAGCAATGGCAGCAATCTAATCTTCCCCTAATGGGAGCTCCTCATGGGAGAGATGCAAAGGGGCATCACAACCGCACAAATCCAAAGAGTAGGCTACGAAAAATCATAGTTGCAAGGGGCATAAAACATCACATAAATCCCTCCAGGCCACAAGTGAGTTTTTGTTCAACTCTAGGAAAATTAATAAGATAACGACGTATTTACTCCCTGATACATAAGATAATTCATGAAGATGGCTTCATGGAATATCTAGGGCATGAGTAGTTCAGGTAAGAAACATTATTTAAAATAAAATATCATGAAAGAGAAATTGGATATAGTATTTCTTTAGGAAACCAAGGTTCACATTTCGGCATTGGGAGATATTCTAGTTCGGTGTCAGACAATATGTTAAGCTATGGCCATAGATTCGAAAGGTAGTGCAAGAGGTTTGGCAGTGATTTCGGACCCTAGAGAAATTCTCTTGAATCACTAGATGGCTACCCCAAGTATACTTATAGACCACTTTCGCTACCTCATTTCGGGGGAAAATTTTGGATCTTTATGTCTTATGGGCCCAACTTTTTGGGTAGAAAAGAGGGATTTCTCAAGGAACTCTAATCCCTGCACCAAATTTTCCAAGGCTAGGGTGGATTATCAAGGGGGGAATTTAATTTGATTCAAAGTTTGGAACAAAAAAAGGAAGGATACAGAAGTTGGATGCAACACCATCTAAACTCCAAGACCTAATACAAGATCTCCACTTCGTGAATGTGTATCCAGATATAGAGTCTTTACCTAGAAAAACCTGCGAGGAGGTACCAATTATATCGCAAGCATGTTGGATTGTTTCTTGTGATTGAAGACATCATGAGTAGGGAAGCTTACCTAGAAGTAAAAATCCTACCAAGCCTCGGATCAAAACATTGGCCCATTAGGCTCCAAATCAACCTCAAATGATATCTTAAGAACTAACCTTTTAGGTTCGAATGGTTTTGGCTCCAATGTTAGGACTTACTCCCCAAAGTCGATAATTGATGGAATGAAATTCAACTACAAGGGAGAAACTGGATACACATTTTATAACTCAAAGTAATGGAATTGAAATTTCATATCAAACAATGGAACTAAGAAAAATTTGGGATATTTTTAAATAAAAATAATTTTTTGAGCAAAGAATGGATGAGGTACAAGCTACTGTGATTGAAAATGGGGAAAAAATCTATGGTGGAGGAGGAAGGTCATGTAATGATAGATATTGAAGTTAGAAGGAAGAAGGAAGAGATGTACTGAAGATAGAAATCCATAGCCCAATGGTTACGCGAGGGTAAAAGGAACACTCACTTCTTTCAAAAGGCCCTAGTCCATAGAAGGTATGTGTGATGTGTTTCCATCAATTCCACTTCCTTAAGGTCACCTAGGAGGTTGAATCTCATTATAGTGGCCTCTCGTCGCATGTTTACCCTAGTTGGCCGATTACTTGGGTAGATGTGGGAGGAGGATGTTACAACTCGTTGCAGGTGATATCTGTAACATTGTTGTGATTTTTCTTTTCTAAAGTTGAGAAATTATTGATGAGTTCTCATTTGTTGAGCGAATTTTATCTCGTGCCACAAGAAACTTACAAATATGGTCGATGCTTGGGTTATATGATTCTGCCGGTTAATGGTCCAGGTACCCAAATAGTTTTTTTGGAGCCTGTAGCTACCAATTTTCATTGTTTCCTTCTGTCTCATATTCTAAGGGTTTTCTCATTTTATTTCACAATTTTGGATTGGGTTAACAGATGTGTCAATTTACCTTCAACTAATTACTATACCTTTAATGGTTTAGTTCTCTTTAACTATACAAAGGCATGTTTGTTTAGCTTATACTCGGTGCCCTTATCTTTTTCTTTTCTTTTGAAAGTATTTCCCCCTACTCTTCCTCATGGTCATGCCGTTCCTAGTTTGGGTTCGTTGCTAGAAAAATAATTAACCAATTTCCCTCTATTCTTTTGTAGGTTCACTTGAAACCCTCAAGGTCTAGCCTAGAGGCCTTGTGGTATTTTAAATCAGTTAATCTTTTATTTTCCTGGGGTTCATTTCATGTACTCATGAGTTTTTAGAAGTAGTAGTTACGTTTGAGAATTTGAGAACCCTAGAGTCGGTCAACTTTCCATATGTTGTAGTTTGTAATCCTTGTGATGAACTCCTCCTTATTCAAGTGAGGTCAAGCTCATCTGGTCGTGTTGTTTTTATTTGAACAACATTTCATTTTTTTGGAAATTTTGTGTTGTCTTTATGTATGTATTGTAAATATGCTTCCTCTTTCCTTGAGGCGAACTGAGTTTATATTTCACTTGGCAACCAAAACTTATGTTCCATATTTATTTTTCCTTATTGTTAATTTTGATAAGCATGGTTTCAAAATTACTAAGAAAAATTATACTCTTAGTACTTTCCTTTCATATATGATTACTTATTCAATGTTAATATAAATGTTTATAGTGTGGAATTTGTTCTCTATAGTTCTCGTCGTCATAATTTTTAATTTGCTACATTTTTCTTCTACAACTTTCTTATATTTCTAGGCATGTTAATAAGATCTTATACATCAATTGTTTTAGGTGGTTACCATTTTGTGGATGAATGTTTGTAATTCTTTTTTAATAATACCCACCAGTGTTTCTATAATGAATTAGTTAAACTCATTCTTCTGAGACAATGTGTCGAGAAGGACAGTTGTTTTCCACTTTCTCTTTCTCATCTTTCTAGATTCCTATATTATTTTTCTCTAAGGTATCAGACTGTCTAGTCATTGGCTTACCATCCATTAGTCAGCCTAACCTAAACAGACAGTAAGTCCTCTCTGGTTAACAAGTTGTTGGTCATTTTGTCATAACCTACAGGGCTATTTCTCTGTCTACTGAAGCTTAACCAAGTATACAAGTAATATTTATTATTTCATTCACGATATTGATGCAAACCTAGCATACTCATTGTTTCCTATTATAGGCATGTTAATGTTCCTTATTTTAGTGTCAATATTTGCATACTTCCACCATGGATCAAAACAAATTTTCATGTACATCTTAGGTGTCCCATTCTGAATAATTTTTTCATCATTCCATTAGGTCATTATATAAAATTGTTCCACTGGTGGTTGTCCTGGTAAAATAAGCTTCCTTCTCCCTCAGAAGATCATATTGGCTGACTCATTCTCATATCTCCGTAAGCATAATAACACCTATTGAAATTCTCTATTCACCTGGAATTCTTTAAAGTCAAAGTTCAAAGTCTCATTCAAAATTCAGGTCAAAAAGTAGCCCCATTAGGTCATACAGTCAAAATCATGAAAATTGGTCATTTCACCATCAAATTCATCTTTTCAAAGAGTATTAATAGTCAAATGTATTCAAAAATTTCAGGTTCCAAATTATAATTTCCAAGTAAGTGGCTTTGTGTTTACCATATTTGTTTCTAAGTTGTGTTTGGAAAGCTCATTTCCCTCTCCTAGGGTTTTGAGGGCATTTTTATTGGTCTCATGACTTCCATGGTTAAACAATCAACAAGACTTGTATCTCAATGCTCTTACACTTTTCCCTATCATTAATATACCTTCCTAAATGCTTCCCATCACTCCTATCCCTAAAAATCATCATTTTTCCGGAAGCCCTAGCCTATTGCTACAATTTGACAATTTTCGAGACTAGGCATGTGTTTTTTCCTTTTGGATCCCTTCCCCTCACTCAATCCTTGAAATTCCACTTTCCCCTACTCTCTAACGTCTATCCCTATCCCCCAAAATTTCCCCAAGAATTTAGACACCCCCTAACCCCTTTATTCCCCTCCCTCTACAAGGCAGTCCTAAATCCCCTATTTTGCCTACACCAAACCCTATTTTCCTCTCGCATTGAGCTAGGGTTTGCTATGGAATCAGAGACATATAAGTAGAGGAGGCATACGGTAGGTAGTTTTAGCAATTATCAAGCCATCCCAACTCATAAACATCATTCCTCCATCATTTTCCAAGAAATCATTCTAAGGGACAAATCGTTTGCCACACATAGGGCCAGTTTTGCTTCAAACTATGTTTCCTACCAAAAAGAGATGAATTTGATAAAGTGAGAGATTATTTTTTCCCTAACAGGCCAAGGGACAAAAATTTCCTTCAATTTTTACATAGGTGTCATGGTTTTAGAGCAATGTCAAAAATATAGGTGTCATGGGAGAATTGCTGCACTTCTGGAGTGATCTTGGGAAAATCTCATTTTCTGATATCTAGAGTGTCTAAATGAATTTCTTGATGAGTCAAATGATAAGTAAACATAGATATATTTCCAATGAGCTATCATGAGCTCAATTTGGAGTTGAAGAAGGCCTCCAAAAGATTCATGGACCAGCACTTTGCATTTATGCACCCTCATTCAACACTTTTTGACCAGTATTGGGAAAATCAACTTTTGACAAGCCAAATGAACTCCAAACAAAAAACCAAAGATTGATTTGGAAATTATACAAAATAAACTTTCCAACGATCTATCCTAGTCCCAATTTGGACACTGAGAAGACCTTCAAATGTGGTCTCCAAAAATGTGTTGCAGTGGCGCTGAGCATGCAGGAATGGGTATGCACGTTTAGAAGATGCTGCCTCCTTTTTCACATTGGCACTATGCATTTACCAGTCTTGGGAGAAAAAGTTTTTGACAGGGTATGTGGACACCATTTTGGAAACTGGAGGAATATTTTGAAACTAGACTCAGAGAGCTTTCTAATGAGCTATCATGGAGCTGATTTGGACATCAGGAAGGCCTCCAAAATTTTCCTACAAGACATTTTATTTTTTCTATCATGGTGCTATGCATTTAGCAGTAAAACGTAATTTTCATCATCTTCAGCAAAATTTTGACTTTTGACTTTTTACTTGGGAAAATGAGAAAATTACTAATGTAAATGGTCATGGTGAATGTAAATGTCATGTTTTGACTTTCATCTAAGGTAGATACATTGAGTAAATCATTATTTGAAGTCAAATGTATCAATTCATAAAGATAGGAATGAGTCACTTTCCTCACCCTAGACTCTAGCTTTCAGTTCATTTTTTGATGTAACAACTCCATCACCTCATGAATTCGACTCCTGAGGATGAGAGGAAGTGGTTTTGAGGTCTATAAGGTGTATTTTTTAAGTCATTGTAATGGTTGGACTCACTTGAAGCTTTCAGCATCTCAAAGACACTTTTGTATCATTTTGGCTTGGACATTAATAGAAATTTACATCTATTTCTTTTGGATCCATGTGGTATGTAGTGTTTGACATAGTTTCCTCTTTTTTACCATTTTTATGAATGTATTGTAAGCTCATAAATCATTTTCATGTCTATGATATTCTTAATTTCAAGTTGAAAGGCAGAATTCATGTTTCATGCTCTGTTTTGGGAAATTTAGCATAATTTGTTTATTTTCTTCAGTTTAGGGAGAATTAATTTCAGGTGCTTTTCCTAATTCCTCACCAGTCCATTCACCTCACCATAATCATCTTTAATGTCAAACCTTATACCTACCTTGCCCGTTAGAACCCCTTCAAATTTTGACCTAATTTCCTTACCCTAGCTGTTTGATGCCTCCTGATTCAGAAAACCCTATACAATCAAAATCAAAACCCTGAGCTACTATATCTAGCCTAAAATCTTCTTTCCTGAGTCATCTTGGCTGTGATCTATATGGAGAGAGCCATCTCCTAGCCTAGTAGGGCTAGCTACTTGGCTAAGCGTGGTTTGAGGTTACCTCGAGATCGCCTCTCTCAACTTGAGGTTCAATCTAAGTGATAACACCTTATTCATAATTAACATTGTATAAAATGACAAGAAAACAGATTTAGCATTCAACTCAACATTCACATCATATTATTTTCAACAACCAAAATAAAATTCTTATATGAGCTTAATGGATAATCCAAGAACTCACTCAGAAGAGTATCCTCCAGCCTTCCAATGAGATAGACAATCACATTTTGATCTCCCCCCAATCTTCCCCAACTACAAAAGAAATTTAGTGATAATGAACATCGAGGTCACCTTGCAACCCTCAAGACCCTTCCCAAGTCAAGTTTGAAGTTTTTCATTGTGGAATCTTCCACTAGGTCCGACCCAACTCAAGAATTTTCTTCAAGTGCAGCATACTATTGCACTCATCTTGGTATAGTCTCCTCTCTTCCTTTTCCTCTCTCAAGTGAAAAAAGTAAGCAAGAAACCTACCTCTTCCCACTGAGACCCATTTATCTTGAAGGAAGAGAGAACCAAGAATCATAACTGCCTTAATTGACTGTTTCCTCTTCCCACTCAGATTCATTTATCTCCAAGGAAGAGAGAACCACCTTCTTCCCACTGAGACCTATTTATCTCTAAGGAAGAAAGAACCAAAAAAGATAACTTCCCTAATTGATTTTTTCTTATTCCCAATGAGTTTCATTTAGCTCCAAGGAAAAGAAAACCAAGAATCATAACCGCCCTATGTGACTTGTACTTAGACAAACTCGTTCAAAGTCCTTCCTCAAAGTTCCTAGCCTCATCCATGTATTAAAAAAATATGCATCTAAATATATTCATAAAAATATTTTTAAGATTTGTTTAAGTTTCAGTCGGCTTTCCTCTAATCCTGTATATTAGAAGTCTCAATAACTAAATAATTAACCCAAGGTAAAGTAAAGAGAAATAGTAAACTTGTAATAACAAGGTGTTACATTTACATTATTTTCTCTAATAATATTTTACATTATTTTTTCTAATAATATAATGTAATACTTTATTTTATTGTTCTTCTTTTTTATCCATAAATTATATGGTTCAAAGAAACCATCTGACATATTTTTGAAAACAATTTATTATCCATATAATTATTACTATTTTGGATTTTTTTTTCCAAAAATGTTTATATACATATGAATTTGATAGATTTTTTAACAAAAAAAAGGTGTTATATTGAAATAAGGATAAGTTTAAAAATATTAGCAAACTAAGAAAAAAACTAAAAAGGAAAGGACAAAAGAATGGACTTGTCAAACAGGGAAAGGACAAAGGGAAAAAACTAAATTCTTAAAATATTTTACAATAATAATGAATTTGTATTAAGAAAATTTACTCCCAAAAATTATCACAAGAATTTTTGGAGCAAATATATTTTTTTGGTAGCTACTCAAAGGTTTATTTAATTTTCTTCCATTATTGGAGTTCTAAATATCTACAAAAATTTTATGACCACTAGAAAGTATATCTTTTTGTGGCGGCTACTCAAGTTTTATTTAATTTTCTTCCATCATTGTAATTCTAAATATGTGGGGTGACTTGATTTTTTTTTAATTTCTAATATTATATATAAAAATAAAATATCACGCTTAATAACTATTTAAGGTTTATTTTAGTATAATATTTAAATATCTTAAATTGAGGTGTTAATTTCAAATTTTTAAATAAAATAAATATATATTTTTAATGTTATTAACTAGATTTACATTCATTTATAATTTTATGTTTATTAATTATTTACACTTTTAGATAAAGATTTATGATTATTTATTCTATTAAAAATATTTCCAACCAAATAAGTAATTTTAAAATTTAATCTCTTTCCAATTTTATTATTACAATCATATTCATTAATATTATCTTAATGAAAATAATATTAATTTCTAGTATTATATATCAAAATAAAATATCATGTTTAATAACTATTTAAAGTTTATTTTAGTATTTTTTTTAAATATTTTAAATCGAGATGTTAATTTCAAAATTTTAAATAAAATAAATATATATATTTTAATGTTATTAACTAGATTTACATTCAAGTTTTCCCAATTGTAAATCCTAGTTGGGAGCTCTGCAAAAAACCCTAATGGCTTTCGCCGACTCCTTTACTCCCTCGACCCTGTTGAGCTATGACGCCGCCGTCACCATAGCAGGGCACACTTTCAATAAGGGGTTCAGCGACGCAGGCCTTCGTGGTCTCTCCTCTCCGACATTCCACCGAATGCAGCATCGGATCTTTGAACCGGCAACAAATCTCATCCAGGTTGCAGATCGAAGGTTTAACCCCATTTGGATCTACGCAGATCTTGCTGCAGGGACTCTCGACCCCAAAAATGCCCCTCTCTGCCAGCGACTTGGCTCAGGAACATTCTCCAACGCCAAGGGGCACAAAGACTTCGGATCAGATCTCATTGCGGGCACGCGCAAGAAGAGGATCTTCTTATCGCATCCGCCAGAAAGGCCTGCAACGGCACCAAGGATGGGAATACACACCAAATGTGTCCGGGCACCTCGTCCTGCTTTGGCCACTGCTCAAAGCCTGATGATTCTGGACATGGATCGGTCCACTGCTTCGCGCAAGCAGGTTTCTTTTTTGAACCAGCCAGATCTGCCAGATCTTACAGAAGAAGCACCTGCTTTTCAAATTCAAGTCGCACTCTCGGGCAAGACGAAAATGCATTAGGTGCATGCAACAGATCTGGTGCAGAATCTTCTACAAAAAATCGAACGACGGATGGGGATCCCCTCAGTTCACCTGAGATTGCTATATAAGGGTAAGAAACTTATGAACACCCTTCCCCTCTTCTTTTACAGCATTTAAAAGGACGCTTATATTACAGCTACCTTTCGTTTAAGAGGTGGTTCCATAGGGCAGACCTCCTCTGGCCCTTCTTTATCTTTCAAGGATGCAGTCCGAAAAAACACTGCCCACCCTCAGGCTTCTCCGAAAGCAACTCAACCATATATGGCTCCAAAGCCATTTTTGGTAGATAAATCAGAGGAAGTTCCTTCTCTCAATTTCACTCATCCTGGGGTTGACGAACGCTACCAGTTTTTTGCAGAATCTGCAATCATATGCAGATTTAATGGGCTTTGGCCTCGCACAGCAGATCTTTATCAATGGATACATACCAATTGGACTAAAAGAAGTCAGATCTTCTTATGTTCAAAAGGATTCTTCATAGTGGCTTTTGACTCAAATGAAGACTACCAGAAGGCCTTAAAAGGAGGCCCTTGGTTTTGGGGTTCGACAGGACTTTTCCTCACCCCTTGGTTTCCAGACTTCGACCCTTCTACAGCTGTCATCACCAAGCTTCCCATTTGGGTCCAGCTCCTGAATCTTCCGGCTCATCTTTGGCATGTTTCTGTCTTCATCGCCATTGGAGACGCCCTAGGATGCTTTCTAGCTACTGACTCTTCAAGAAAGGAAAATGGACTCTTCACCTATGGCAGATTATGTGCAGAAATAGATATTAGCAAAGGGCTGCCGGATCAGATCAACCTTAAGATTGGAGATTTCCACTGGACACAAACCTTGGATTACGAAAATACAGCCTTCCGTTACCGACATTGTCATCAAATAGGGCACCTCCAGAGTACATGTTCCCAGTTCCTCGACAAAAAGAAGAATCAGAATCGCAAACCCAAATCCAAGAGTTGGAATCCCTGTGTCCCTCCCACTCCTATGGACGACACAGATTCCTCTAGTTCGGATGAGGAGGCATTTTAAGCTGATGGGAAGAATGATGAGACTCCGCTGGATGCTCCCTCGGTTAGTCCGGCAGTCCCCTCTGCCTCGCCGATCTTTCAGAAACGTTCTCATGTATCTTCGTCTTCAGATTCTGACAAGGATACTCCGCTGCTAGAGAAGAATAGTCTACAACTTGTTATGGCTCATCCAAATTCCACTAGCTGGGTCAAAGTAAGCAAGAAAAAAGGCAAGAAATGTCGTGTGGCAGAAACTGCCCACGCTGGGTAGTTTCCTTTGATCAGAGCCTGCTTTTTTGTATTCCAGTGTTCTCTTTTGCTCATTCCCGGATTGTTTATCAGGAGCGAGGTTGATAGCCTATCACCTACAGCTCCCATGCTTATCTGATTCGCTTGCATGCAAGCTTGATTGTACTAGACTTTTCTTTTCTTAATAGAATTAGTCTTACAGAGAAAGAAAAAAAAAACTAGATTTACATTCATTTACAATTGTATATTTATTAATTATTTGCACTTTTAAATAAACATTTATTATTATTTATTTTATTAAAAATATTTTCAACAAAATAAGTAATTTTAATTTTTTTCTTCAATTTTATTATTACGATTATATTCATTAATACTAAATTAAACATATCAAAACTAAATTAAACATATCAAAACCAGGTTATTACCAATTGTTAAATTATACAACTTCATAAAAAAATATCTTATCCTTATTAAATATCATATTTTGAAAGGCTTGCCCAATTAAATTCAATAGAACAGACCCATAAAAAAGTTATCTCCACACCAATTCATAGATGTCAAGCTTTAGCAAATCCCAAAGAAATACCTTCATCTAAAAATGTCTCTTATGAAAGGAGGAGCTTTAGAAGTTTGAAGTTCGGCTGATTCGAGAAATTACACCTATAATTTGGCATTCAGGAAAACAAATCATAAAAATATTATTATGCTAAAATACTCTACAAACAAAAATTCAAATTTGGTAACATTTACAAAGCCAAATGTTAATATTACGCAAAATACATTATAAATAAAAATTTAAATAAAGTAACATTTACAAAGCTAAATGCTGATATTTTCCTGACAGACCTGTACGTTCTTGATAAAGTGTTGTTTGGAGGAGAAGAATCTAAATTTATTGTAAACCGTCATAAGCTATATAAATCCTGCAACTAAGCATGTATTAAAAGTGGATTTCATGAAAAATGAGGACTACAAAGCTCTGCATTAAAAGTGTAGTATAAAGATTTGTGCATCTCTCCCATCCTAAATCCAAGTTTACATTTATGAATCTTTGCCAATTACCAATGTGGCAAAATGACTCTAAATAATACATACGGAGAATCTGTGTTCACTGGTTGGTGATCCCATCTATTTACACCAATCATAGCACACAATTACAAAAAAAAACTATGTTGTACAACCATATAGATTTATTTATTTTTTATCAATATAAATCCAGTGCTCCTATCAGCAACATTTCTCGCACAACCAACAACATAGTCTCACACAAACAACAATAGCACAGAGCCGCAAGGCTGCAAATCCATAAAGAAAAAACAGAAATCATAACCCTATATACCTGCAGAATAGTGAAAATTTGCAATTGAATTGATACCATCCTTCTCGAAATTCTCTCTTTTTTTATAGGGTCAGATGATTCAGCGTACTGGAGATGAGGAGCTTGCATGGGATACCCTAATAACTAAATCAAAATCTTTTTATTGCAAATTCAAATGATTTGTGATCGTTATTTAAGAAAATAAATGATGAGAAGAGAAAAAGAGGACAAGAGAGCCGAACTTAGCGGAGGAATACCTTCAGGGTAGACTGCAGCTGGTGATGAAAACTTGTGGTCAGACATGCCTGCTCAGATTCACTTGAAACTCACAAATGTGAAGAGAGGATGAGCAATAATAACGAAGCCCATTATTATGAATAATTTGAATATCTTGTTGTGTCCATAGTCAATAATTTGAATATTGATTATAAATAAATATAGGAAGTGTATTTTTTTTATTCGCTATGAAATATTAAAAATATAGTTTTTTTTTAAGAAAAATAAATAATTTTTTTTTATTTTTTTTGTTTTGTTTTGTTGGTGATGAATTTTGTGTATGTTAATTTAGTTTGTTTAACTTGGAAATAGAGATAAATTAGGATCGTTCATGTATGCCAAGTCTCAACAATTTTATTTCAGCTAATTTTTAGTAATTTTGTCTTTTTCAAAATTCATAATTCATTTTGTTTAGGTCTCGATCCTCTCTAGGTCTCTATCTCTGTGTTTTAGATAGATAAATATAGTTATTTATTTTGGTTTATAAGTTGCTATAATGTAATCCTAATCCTTTTGTATGCCAATTTTTTTTATAAATAAATAAAATTTATTAATTTTCTCTTTTTCTTATATATATATATATATATATATATATATATATATATATATATATATATATATATATATTCTCACATGATTAATTACTTACTTATAATAATAATAGAGAAAGTATTGAATTAATTCATTAAAATTAAAAAATATATAAACCAATTTAAATAGAAAAATATTTATGTTAATATAAAGTAATTAGACTTTTGTATATTAATTCAACTAGAAAATATTTTTGTATATTGATTTACTTAAGAAATTAGAGCAATCAAAGAAATTTAATTATACAATATGATTTAAATTATTTTATTAATTAAAAATTATTTTGCCTTTATTTAATATCATAATGACGCTCATTCAATAACATAAAACGGATGTTCAAATTACTAAATATTTTAAATTTAATATCTTATCCAGAAACACAAAACATGTGAAAAAATACATAATGATAAAGTCATCTCTACTGCTTGTAATTCAAATCTTTTGAAGCCCGAAATATTTTTGGCATCTACCTCCGTGTGTATAAAATCATACAGAGACAAGTATTAAATTGGTGAGGTTCAATGTTATCAGAGAATAAACTGAGAGCAGGAATAAACTGTAATGAAGTAAGAAAAAAAACTGAGAGCAGGAATAAACTGTAATGAAGTAATACGTTATGGAGAATGCAGTGATTATATCTGTTAAAAAGGGGAAGGCATCCTCTTCTGCAATTTTTTGAATGTAAGGCGCCAGATCGGAATTTGACACGAGAAGGAGAAGAACACAAGACTTTAAATGGTAAACTGGATCTGGGCGTACATATAAGAAAACGCGCAACTTTTTCAAATAATCAATTTCGCCATTACGTTGGATGATGGCTTCTATAATCTTTTGTTGTTCGAAGTCTTTATGTCAATGCCTCTAATTCTTTCTTTAATTACTTCCTGGTGGTTATGACCACTTTCCCACACATTTCTTTTTCTCGAGATTAAGCACTGCAATTGTGCTTAATCTGTCTTCACATTCATGGGTGACCATTATAGATTTTAAATTTTGAAAACATTTCAAAATGAGATAGATAAGAATCAGACCATGAATGAGGTAAAATAATACATTTTCCTTTTATAAATAACATTTTTCCACAATGTTACCAAAATCTTCAATTAAATAAAATCCAGATTTCATAAAACCCTTTCTGCCCAATGAGCGACTAACAACTCCATTAGATTATATCATATCTTGAAAACTGACCAATAAATTGCCAGACTGATAAATGGATTTTCTTATATATGCACACGATGCCTCAGAGAATGCATGACACATAGAAACACCTGACGACCATGTTATTTCGCTCCTTTAACTATTCCATTCCTTATAATACCACCATTACGATTACATTATGAGGAAATGGAACCGAAAGAAAAAGAAAGGCCAATAAAAGGCATAATGCGTATGTGCTCCCTTGTGAAAACATGGTGGTGATGTTTTTTAAACTATCTTTGTAATGCATTTTTCAGAATTACATTGATTCTTGAAGTTCTTCCTTGAGTGTAACCAGGAACATTATCAGTACATTTATCTTTGAAAGTTTTTCTTTTCGTGGAAATATAACGAGGAAACAAAGTAATTGATAGTGAAGAGGGTATATATTGAGAGCTCATGGTGTGTGACTACATGAAGAACTTAAAAATGAAAGATGAATTAAACATGAAAGAAATGTGTAGCTGAAATCCTAAATAAGCCCAACAACTTAACAGAGACACCATAATCTCAACAAACATCTAATAATAATAGTGTAGAATAATCTACATTTGTCCATCAATTCCATGTTCCTCTCTTAGTGGAGAAATGGATCAAAGCATAACATAGAAAACATGCCTGCCGGTTTGAGTGCGAGTCAGGGATACAATTTGACCTTAACGATTTCATTTTTACTTTTCTTGCTATTAAATAATGATGTTGTTTCCTTAATTTCTTCAATTGCATGATGTAACTTGGAAATAATCCATCACATTCAGGAGACCAGAATTTGTCTTCAATAGTTGCAAATTCTTCAATGCATGTATAAGTGGGTTGTTGTGCTTTAACATTACCTTTGTCTATACCTTGTTCGGTGGATTGTTGCCACATTAACCTATAGTAATGCATAATTTCTTCAAGACTCCACTGCATAAGAATCCCATGAGCTTCTTCAACTATACCAGTTGTTATTTTAATCTCTATGTCACCTGCATCATTCGTGGATTCTCCATTTTGTTGAGTTTCAAGGTTCTTCACCATTCTAGTTGCTTTTTTCAAACCTTCATCAATATGCTCAAAGGATTTCTCAACCATCCTTCAATTAGCTTTATCTATGCATCATAATCAAGCTTGACATCTCCAAACTTGTTTGTTCCTTTAATTGCTGCTACAATTTCCTCTTCATGTTCTTCAGCTGGATCATCAAAGGCAAACAACAATTTATCAACCAATTTCTTTTCAGAGATAACATGTAATTCATTTTCATAACACAAAAATCCATTATCAAATTTAATTACAAATTCCTCTTTCTTTAATTCATCAATGGTCTTTGAGTCCTCCATAGCTTTTCTCTCTGCAAAAGATCCACCTTCATCTTTAGCTATCTCATTGCATTCCATTTCGAGATGGTTCAAATATGTATTTACCATTTCATATTTTCCCTCTGCCAAATAAAACTTCCTCCTTAATTATTTAAATTCTCTTCGGAATTGTTTGATTTTACTTTTCCTACCCATTATTTCCTTCTATAATTTTTTTTTTCTTCTTTAAATATGATGTGTGTCTAGTGTTCTCAACTTCAATAGCAACATATACAATTTTTAAAATTGCTAGCAACATATATCAGTATACAATTTAATTTGCATCGATTGAGGACTCCTCATGAGCAGTTACTTACCAGCGCTATTCCTCGCCAATATATGGGTTCTTTGTTGCTCTAGGTGATAGATTGGATCACTTAACATTGGTTTCGAGAAACTAATCAAACATACTTGTCTTCAAACAACTCTCGCATTTCCTCATCATAGCAAGCTTCTCCTTCTCTTGTGGTTGTACCTCCTCAAGCACAATCGACCACAAATTTGGAATCACTTTAAAATAGGTCGCACCAAGCACCACAAGTCGCACAAACTCAACTTGAAGTACCACATACAATTTTCAATGGGTCATAGCTCCTCATGTAAACAGTCTAAAGGTCTCCACACATGGCTAGGCTAGTCGCACATATGCTCACATCCACACTCACTACAACATGCTTCCGTTGCGCAAAACCAGACATATATTTGGTCTACTAATCTCGCATGAACAGTTTACCAATCTCAGAGCCTCTATCACGAGACTCTATCTATTTTTTTCTCACTGCACTACTAATTTCCGTAGCCACATATACTACAGAACTTCAACAGGGTTGAAGCTAGGCAATGTAACAAGTCTATAGCTCCAGCTCAAACAAGATCCCAACCTTTATTTTAACCAAAAAATAATAATAATAATAATTAAAGATATCACAAACAATAAAGGCTGGTTCATTCTCAAATCTCGATCCGGATCCTTTTGTTGGAATATTGAAAAATTCTAGAATAAGATTGGAGAGAATAAACTCCCCTCTATAACACAGAGAAATTAATAAAATTTCACTCACAGGAGACAAAATTTCAACTCAATAAAACAAACATTTATTTCATAAAAAATGTGTTACAAGTTCTTCCTCTAACAGAGGGATTTACAAAATATGATTGACTGCTACAGACGCAGTGCTTCTCAAAACAAATCTCTGTCTCTCTCTCTCTAAAAAATACGTTGCTATGTATTTTCAATTTCGCACTGCTGTGCATAAAAAAAACGACTCTGTTCTTTTTAAAAATAAAACATTGTGTTCAAATAGGCTCTCGGGCCTTTCTTTTATAAGTGGCGCGCACATTATATAAAAAAACATAAAATATAAATGCATCGGGTCCGCGTGTTAAAACATAACAAACGACCTTTTAAAATTGCGATTGTGTGATATTGCGATGTGCGATGGGATCGCATCGCAAATATCTGCGATCTAACATATGGCAGAACACAATGGATGTGCGATATTGCGATCGTGCGATGGTGCGACGATCGCACATCACAGATAATCAACGGAACTTTGCTGTGGGCAGAGAGCGTTTATGTGATATTGCGATGTTGCGATGGTGTGATGATCGCACATCGCAAACATCCACATCAACAAAATCACTTATACTTAAACAACTGTGATTCTGTGATTTGCGCTTTGCGATCGCGTCGCAAATATGTTGTATAATGCCACGTGGTCTATGGGACCCACGGGCCTCACGCTTTATGGGAGGGATATTGTTTATATATAACATATATATATATATATATATATATGTTCGTTCCGCTCGCGGGACTCGCCATATCAACAAGACACTTTAACATAAAAGTCCTTCACTACCTCTGCCATTTAACTCCACCGTTTTGTTGGTAAGGCTTTAAAGCTTGATCCAATCTGTAATCAAAGCTCTTCCTGCTGGCGTGACTTTGATTCTTGGCCTTAAACTCTGCTGTTAATGAAAACGGCTACCGCCTTTGATAAAATATCAAAGGGATCAAATCCCATCTGCTCTTTACTACACCTGTGCGCTTTCCAATCCTTTTGCAATTTGTTCAAGATTGTAGGCAACCACCTTAGCATTGGCTTCAATGTGCCGCAGATCTTTCACTTCTGCATTTACTGCTGATTGACTTCAACAGTTGGAATTAATTTACAACACTCCCCCTTAATTTCAACTGCTGGGTTTTTCTGCATACCCAGGCATTTCCTGAAATGTTCAAAGCTTTTCTGCGCAAGTGGCTTTGTGAGGATATCTGCATATTGATCCTCTGTTTCACAATGCTGTAAAACTATCTCACCATTGTTGACCAATTCACGTATGAAGTGAAACTTAGTGTCAATGTGCTTTGTTCTTTTATGAAAAACAGAATTTTTAGACAATGCAATAGCTGAGCTATTGTCACAAAATATCATTGTCCCTTTTACCTGTTCTTGACATAAGCTTCTCAACATTTTTCTCATCCAAACTGCTTGACACGTTGCTGCTGTAGCTGCCACATATTATGCTTCTACTGTAGACAATGCTACAATGGGTTGTTTCTTAGAAGACCATGAAATGGCTCTTCAACCTATGTGAAAAACATAACCGAAAGTACTCTTCCAATCATCAACACTTCCAGCCCAATCACTTTCAGTGTAACCAACTAAATCTAAACATTCTGAAGTAGTATAAAAAATACCAAAACTTTTAGTACCTTTAACATACCTCATAATTCTTTTTGTTGCCTGCCAATGTGCATCCTTTGGCTTTTCCATGAATCTGGAAATCAAACTAACAACATGCATTATGTCCAGCCTAGTTGCAGTCAAATACATGAGGCTGCCAACTATGCTCTTGTATAAACTAGGATCAAAATCCTTGCTGCTGTCCTCTCTGCTGAGCTTTAATCCCATCACTATGGGAGTGATCGTTGATTTTCTTTCCTGCATGTTAAATCTTTCAAGCACCTCATTAACATACTTTGCCTATGAGATGAAAATACCATTTTCATCTTGTTCTACTTCTATTCCCAAGAAGTATCTCAACAAACCCATATCAGTCATTTCAAATTCTTCTTTCATGACTATTTTAAAATGTTCAATAAGGCAATCATCATTACCTATAAAAATAACATCATCAACATATAAGACTACAATCAAGATTTTACCATCTTTTTATTTGATGTAGAGGGTGGGTTCTCCCTCACACTTTTCAAAACCATTTTCCAGTAGATAGGAATCTATCCTACTGTACCACGCTCTTGGCGCTTGCTTCAGCCCATAAAGAGTTTTCTTTAACTTGCATACTTTGTGCTCTTGGCCTTTCTTTTCATAGCCAAGAGGTTGTTCAATGTAAACATCTTCCATTAACACTCCATTTAGGAATTCTGACTTCACGTCCATTTGGTAAACTTTCCACTTGTTTTGTGCTGCTATGGACAACACTGCTCTCGCAGTTTCCATTCTGGCAACCGGTGCGAAAGTTTCCTCATAATCTATTCCATGCTTCTGCTTATAGCCTTTGACAACAAGTCTTACCTTATGTCTCTCTATTTTGCCTTCAGCATTACTCTTGATCTTGTAGACCCATTTAACTCCTATTACATCTTTACCTTTTGGGAGTTCAACCAAATCCCAAGTTTTGTTCCTCTCTATGGCATTTATTTCCTCATCCATAGCTTCTATCCATTTCTCATTCTTGATAGCTTCTTCGAAATGAACAGGATCATCAACATGACAATATAAAGCAAACGAAGAATTGATACCTTCATTTGTTATATCTTGTTCATATATTTCTTTCAAACTTCTGAATTTCTTACCTCTTTCATTAGGTCTACAAATGTTTGAAGAAGCACTTGAATTTCCTCCTTGTGGTGTGCTTTGCTGCTCTCTTGTTGGTGTTGTTGTTTGGGGATGTATTTCAGCCAAATCATCATCATTTTCATCATGAGATAAGCAGTGTTTAACATTAACTGTCTTCTCTATGCTTCCATCCCAAGCTTCCTCTTCAATGAACTGAACGTCTCTGCTCACAATAAACTTCTTGGTGGATGGGTTATACAACCTATAGGCCTTGGATTCCTCACTGTATCCAATGAAAATACATTTCTCCCCCTTGTTGTCCAACTTCTTTCTTAGCTAATCTGGAATGTGTTCATAAGCCACACATCCAAAAAATTTCATGTGTGTGACACTTTTCTTTGCGCCACTCCATGCCTCTTCCGGCACTTTGTTCATAACTGCCTTTGTAGGACATCTATTCAAAATACACGCTGCACAATGTACAGCTTCAGCCCAATAATCATTAGGCAAATGCTTTGCCTTTAACATACTCCTTGCCATGTCCATCATGGTTCGGTTCTTCCTTTCATCTACTCCATTTTGCTGCGGAGTATATCTTGTGGTAAACTGCTTTTGCATACCATTTTCTCTACAAAAACATAGAAAATATTTAGAGATATACTCACCTCCTCTGTCAGTCCTTAAGACTTTGATATGCAGCCCACTCTGGTTTTCAACAAGTGCTTTGAAATTGCAAAATTTTTCAAACACTTCACTTTTGTTTTTCAAAAAGTAAACCCAAGTTTTTCTGGTAAAATCATCTATGAATGTTAACACATAGTGGTTGTTCACAAGTGATGGAGTTTGCATTGGTCCACATACATCTGAGTGGACAATCTCTAAGGGTGCTTTTTCCCTTATGCTTTTCCCGGAAGGAAAACTTTCTCTGTGTTGTTTCCCCAAGATACAACCTTCACAAAGGTTGTCTGGTTTCTCTATCAATGGTAAACCACTTACGATTCCTTTTCTGTTCAATAAATTAAGACCTCCAAAGTTGAGATGTCCAAATCTCAAGTGCCATAACCAATTATCATCTTTTGGTTCACTTTGGAAAGTCTCCTGTGCAATTGCTGCTTTCTCTTCACCAGTCTTCAAGTCTTCTCTCATTCTGAGAGGGAACATCCTGTTCCTTGTCATCTTCACTTCAGCAATACATTGATTACTGGGTGGTTTGTCCATGATGGTACAAACATCATCCTCAAAGACAACATTGTACCCCTTATGGACAAGTTGTCCAATACTTAAGAGGTTACACTTCATTCCTGGAACATAATAAACATCTGCTATGGTTTTCTTTGCACCTAATCTTGTTAAAACATTTACATCTCCTTTTCCCATAACAGAAACTTTGCTATCAGTTCCTAGTGTGACTTGTGACTGCACACTTTCATCTAACATGGAAAACATTGCTAAGTTTCCTGTCATATGGTTACTACAACCGGAGTCTAGAAACCATAAATCCTCATTCTTTTCTTCAGCCATATTACAAGCTAAAAACAAATTGTTTTGGCTGCTATTTTCTTTAGTGAAATTTGCACTAGTTCTACTTGTCATATCATTCTGCTTCTTTCTACATTCATTAGCATAATGACCATATTTTTTACAATGGTAACATTGGACATTGGATTTATCATACCTTTGTCCTTGAGAATTCTGCTGTCCACTTTGCTGGCTGCCTTGGCCGTGGCTGTGATTTGGATTGTTGCCCCTTCCTTGAGCATTTGAAGGACTGTTCCTTCCACCTCTGTTTTGGCTTCTGCCTCTTCCTTTTCCTATGCCTTGCCCTCTTCCTCTTCCGAAAGACATCTGGGTCTTAAAGGCATGTTCAAGAGATGAGTTTTCACTCCTACCCAATCTCTGTTCATGGGTCATCAGTGATGCGTGTAACTCATCCACTGAAAACTTTGTGAGATCTTTAGTCTCCTCTATGGTGGTGACAATCACATCGAATCTTGAGGGTAAACTTCTCAAGAGTTTTTCCACAATCCTCTTGTCTTCAAGAGTTTCTCCATGAGATCTTATTTGTGTGACCATTCCAATCACATGAGTGAAGAATGAGTCAATAGTGTCCGACTCTTTCATATAGAGAGTTTCAAAGTCTCTCCTCAGCAACTAAAGTTTTTTTGTCTTCACTTTTTCCATACCTTGATAGGTTGTATTGAGAGTTTCCCATGCTTCTTTGGATCTGTTAGCTGCTGCTATCCTCGGAAACACACTCTCATGCACTGCTTGATATAAAAAGAAAAGAGCCTTAGCATATTTCTTCTTATTGCTCTTCAGCTGTTCTCTTCCTGCTTGAGTTAAAACATAAAACTCTGCTTCATTTGCTGGCTCTTCAAAGCCATCCTCAACAAATTCCCATAAGTCTTGGGAGACAAATAATGCCCTCATAGTTATTGACCAGTAGTCATAATTTTTCCCATTAAACATTGGGAGATGAATATTTCCCATACCCATACCAGTGCTGGCTCCTGCCATTCTGCACTCTTAACTATGATTCAAAAACACTTGACTGTGTGTTTAAAATAGCTCATTGTTATGCAACAGTAACACAAAAACTGTATAGAGAAATACCTTTGGATACTTTTTGGCTGAGTTTTCACACTGCTGGAGAAGTTGCTGCAACAAAGAACTCCTTTCCTTCGGCTTATTTGATCTTCAAAGAGCCTGGACTAGCTTTGATACCATGTTGTAATATTGAAAAATTCTAGAATAATATTGGAGAGAATAAACTCCCCTCTATAACACAGAGAAATTAATAAAATTTCACTCATAGGAGACAGAATTTCAACTCAATAAAAAAAACATTTATTTCATAAAAAAATGTGTTACAAGTTCTTCCTCTAACAGAGGGATTTACAAAATATGGTTGACTGCTATAGACGCAGTGCTTCTCAAAACAAATATCTGTCTCTCTCTCTCTGAAAAATACGTTGCTGTGTATTTTCAATTTCGCACTGCTGTGCATAAAAAAACGACTCTGTTCTTTTAAAAAATAAAACATTGTGTTCAAACAGGCTCTTGGGCCTTTCTTTTATAAGTGGCGCGCACATTATATAAAAAAAACATAAAACAAAAAAAATATATATATATAAATGCATCGGGTTCGCGTGTTAAAACATAACAAACGACCTTTTAAAATTGTGATTGTGCGATATTGCGATGTGCGATGGCACGACGATCGCACATCGCAGATAATTAACGGAACTTTGCTATGGGCGGAGAGCGTTTATGTGATATTGCGATGTTGCGATGATCGCACATCGCAAACATCCACATCAACAAAAACACTTATACTTAAACAACTGCGATTCTGCGATTTTCGCTTTGCGATCGCGTCGCAAATATGTTGTATAATGACACGTGGTCTATGGGACCCACGGGCCTCGCGCTTTATGGGAGGGCGATTGTTTATATATAACATATATATATATATATATATATATATATATATATATATATATATATATATATATATATATATATATATATATATATATATATATATATATATATATATATATATATATGTTCGTTCCGCTCGCGGGACTCGCCATATCAACAAGACACTTTAACATAAAAGTCCTTCACCGCCTCTGCCATTTAACTCCGTCGTTTTGTTGGTAAGGCTTTAAAGCCTGATCTAATCTGTAATCAAAGCTCTGCCTGTTGGCGTGACTTTGAGTCTTGGCCTTAAACTCTGCTGTTAATGAAAACGGCTACCACCTTTGATAAAATATCAAAGGGATCAAATCCCATCTGCTCTTTACTGCAGCTGTGCGCTTTCCAATCCTTTTGCAATTTGTTCAAGATTGCAGGCAACCGCCTTAGCCTTGGCTTCAATGTGCCACGGATCTTTCACTTCTGCATTTACTGCTGATTGACTTCAGCAGTTGGAATTAATTTCCAACACCTTTCCCTCTCAACCCTGACTTTCTGCATAAAGTGAAACCTCTACAACAGTTCATTCCAGTGACCAGATTTTAAAAAATACAGCCTAATCCTTCTAGACCTTCACACCATCTCAGCTCTTACCACATTTGGCTGGGCCCTCCAACTCGATCAGGGAACAATCAATGTAGGGTTACACAATGCAACTCGCTCTTGGCCTTACACTGGAAGGCCACGAGACTGCCAACACAACTCGCTCTCGGCCTTACACATACACAACTCACTCTTCTTGACCAACACTCCTCCTTTGAAAATCCTCTCTATGTATCTCCCTTGAAGAATAGAGAGTAGATAAAATATGCAGTGTTGGCTTCACTTCAAACTCGAGCACATGGTTTTTCACTTTAACGGTCAATACAGTGCAAAGGGTGGTCGGATTTTTTTGAGGAAGACCAACAATTTTATGGACTGTGTCTCCTTCCAATGACCTCACACAACATTTAATCACCCATGGGTTGAACACAATAGAGGTCAAAACCTCTCTCACCTACACCAAACACAGGTTGACTGGAAACAACTCCTTCAACGGTTTTAATCACACCTTGACTCCTCGGTCCAAGCTCGACCACACCTTCACCCATAAGCTCAATCGCACCAACAACTTCTTCAAACAACTCTCGATCAACAACTTCTTCAAACAACTCTCGATCAACGAAGCTCGTGCACCTCTCCCAACAACAACAAATCCACGATTGTCAAACCATCTACACAACAGGCATTGCTCTCTGTATCGAACAGATCTTAAACAATGATCTCTGTAATTCTCAAGGTGGCAGAGTCCTAGTAGGGGCCTAATCGGCGACTCTAAACATTCTAGGCTACAACTTCATGCCATATTCCACTCTTGCATCAAGTACCACGATCTTCGACAGTGATTAAAATGGTGAACCCGCTAATAATTGTTCCTAGATTATCACTATTTCCAAAATCCAGGTTGCAGCCACCCCTTTACAATAATATCTCCACACACAGTGATCACCACAGTTTTCAGTGCTACCTCACAGCTTTCAAACGACAGATCCACGATCATAGAAGGTTTGCGCCCCCAACACAGGACATGTCCAACAATAGTTCCAATCATGTTTCTCCAACAATCACAAGCACGAGCAACACCAACAATTCTCAGTCTCTCATCAAGGCTAACCTGCTGAAACTCACCCAACTTTCACGTGACTCTCCGATACCAACTTAAATATTTAAGATGAACCAAACATGAAAGAAATGTGCAGCTCCAGGTGAGACCAGCTCAACCTGAAGAGTTTTTACACTCAACACACTCTGCATACATTAGCAATAAATTACATACATTTAAGGTATTACAAATATATTGAGGTTTTGGAACAACTTCCTCATAAATAGGATCTAAATCCTAAATACATCCCATATCTTGACTGAGACACCATAATCTCAATAAACATCTAATAATAACACTCTATAATAATCTACATTTATCCATTAATTTCAAGTGAAGAGAAGTGTAAATTTGGTGGTGGTAACCAGGGACATAATCCACTACATGAAGTAGCCAAAGAATGCAGGGCTAAAGGTGTTGTTTGCTTGGCTGATTTAACCAAACCCCAAGGTTGCAAGAGGATTTTGGAATTCATAGTTTCCACCTTTGGACGGTGTATGGATTTATTTTATGTTTTCTTTGTTTATCGATTTATGTAGTCATCACTCATTTGGGTGAATGCATGAAGATAGGTTACACCTATAAGCCAAATATGGAGATGAAATTTCAATTTTTTCCTCTTTTATCGAATTGAAGCCCTCAAAATTCATATAAGAACTATGAATTTTGATTAGGAATGAAAAGAGAAATTTTGGAGAATTATGTTTTATCCTAATAATATTTTTTGCAAAAAAATTAGTGTCCTATAATGTGTCAATTTTCCATTAAATAAAATGTATTTCCTTCCAAATTTCCACACATCTTAAGAGTTATGTGTGTTTTCACCTAACATAACTTAGTCTAAAATGTGCAATTTTTAATATATATATATATATATATATATATATAGAGAGAGAGAGAGAGAGAGAGTTATAAATAATGTGATGTATTTCCAGACTCTCTTGATCTAAAAATTTTAATCCACTGTTAAATACAAATTCCTTCCACTTAATTCTTTGCGGAAATTAAATCACCAATTGCAAAAACATGAAGAAAAATCAATCACACATAACAAGATGTTTTACGGGGAAAGCTTAAAGCTAAAAACCCCAACTATAATATATTATGTATATCAATGGATAATGAAACAATCTCATACAAAGCTCAGCTCATAGAGCTCTTAGTACAATATACAATCGTCTGACACTATCATAAAAAGGTTGGTCCATACATGCACCAATTTACTGCCCCCTGACAGCCTGCCTCCACTGCGCAATCCCTACCGAAGAAGATCCCTAAATGAATGCAATCTTTCCTTCCTTGACTGTGAAATCCTCATTGGCATCTCCAATGTGTGTGTAGATGCATTGAACGCATCACTATAGTCACAACTGATAGTCAACCATACCCTTTAACCTATCTCTACACTGGGTCTCCACTAGATCTGACATGCAAGTAGTTAACAAATGTATTTTGATGCAGCCAAGGGCTACAAACCCACATTCTCCATATTAAAACTGCATGGTTCATTCATAAACCAAAATAATTCTCATATTGGGAAAACTCTAATGCGGAAGCTACCTGTTCAACCCATGGTTAAAACCATATAATAAAACCCACTTTATGGAAATTTGAATCAATATATGTAACCTTGGTTACGTACCCATTTCATGAATATATCGAACCAATATTAGACTTTGCATTTAAAACCCAAAATATAATGGCCACAGCATACCAACTCACCTTGTGGAAATTTGTATCCATACATCTGACTTTGGTTAAATAAATACCAAAGATAAATATTAAATTAAACCTTGGAGCCCACACCTTAATACTCATCAACCAATATTATATCCGGACCATGTTTAACACTCCATACTTTGGTTTAAAACCCAACATATCAACATAATCTTTTATTCGGGTCCCACAGCGTTGAAAATTTACATATTCATTTGAAAGTTCCAATCTCCGTCGTCCATTTTAATGCTCCAGATCCAACGGACAGCACATAACAAACTTGCATTTCATTTAACATACCTTTTTTAACACCATCAGGTCCACACCTTGCTAACCCTTGCGCAACTTCTGACGCAAACACCATCAGATCTCCAGCTCCAATGATCGAACGGTTATCGCGTTCAATCAACCCTCGTACTTTATCACTCAAAAGCAGCGCGAAATTGGCGGTTTTACGAGCGTGACGTGTCACGATTTGATTTGATCGCGTTCAAATAGAACAAAACTACTTACCACTCCAAACCTACGTGAAAACCATTAGTGGTTTTCAAAAACCACCTCTGTGTTCCAATCACCTAATTTCACCACACTTCTTCTGTGCCTTCGTATCTACTTCCCTTAATTTGGGTTTCTAAATAGAATTATAGTTCCAACTTTAAAGTATTCCATCACGGCTAAGCCATACATCTTCTGGTTTAAAGATATCAACCAGTTTTCAAACCCTCTCTGGCATTCATCCTCTGGATCTCCTTTCGACATTGATCCAAATTTTCTTGCACATTCCAGGATCAAACCTTCAGCATAATTTATATCAATTTGAAGGATTACCCTTTTAATGGGTCGCCATTGATCCATTCTGTGATCGATGATAGCTCGTTATTACTGATTCAAACCCAAGTTTGAATATCATTATCTTGCAATCGAATACTCTGTGTGTATTTCAATTTCCAATCTCCTGCATATAAATATGATGCCAAATCCTCTGCTTCACATACACATCATGCTTTTATTAATCAAAACATACACACTCATTTCAACACCGAATTTCTCTGTACATATATAAAACTCAATTAATTACAAAAGATTTCTTTTCTAGCCTGATATTCAAATCAATGGCCCTTTTCTCCAACTGCCCGTAGGCTTAACAAACAAACCTCTGTTTGTCCAAACCCCACTCTAATTCTTCTGCATACCTCTACTGCCTTGAGGCTTTAAAATTTATACAAAAGATTATGAACCAATTTAGGTTCAAATCCTCCATTATCTCAACAAAATCCTCTAATTCCTAAAATCTATCCTTTATCCCTAAGGATACTCTTTAATCCCAAATCATGAAACCAATTCTAATTTAGGATTTACATTAATTACTAAATCTCTCAATTCTTATGCACTCTCAACTAGCCTAATTCTCTCATGTTCTCCAACATTCGAGAACATTTACAAAATTTCTCACAATATTAAATTAATTTTCATTAAAATCGCTCAAATCATTACATAAGAAACCAACTCCCTCGAAAACACAAAACCCCTAAGTCTAATAAAATACAAGGAATTTTCTTGAGCCTAATGCCCCTGCATCAAACTCCCAAGGTCAAAAATAATCATGATCTCTTGATCATGTGCTTTTAATATTTGTCCTCCTAGATCCCATACACTGTTTTGCTATTGTCCATAAGTTGCATTATTCTTTTGTTGCACTTCTCTAGGTTTCCATATTTTATTCTGCATCTTGCCACTTGCTATGCTTTTACAGTCTATTCTTTTCTTCTCCTTGCTGTCATTTATTTTCTCTCTTGCTGCTGTCTTTTTCTGAGACACCTTCATCATTAATCTCCTTATGCTTTCAATTTCTATGTCCAGTTTATCTTCTGTCTGGAAATTACTCTGCCTTTTGTTGCTGCTTCCAATTTTTGTTGCATATGTTTCTTTTGTTGCTGCAGATGTTGCTGCTACCTCCCAAACTTCCTGAATATCTCTTAAGATATCTCCCTCTACAAAATTGTTCTTCTGCTCACTACCTACAAATTCACTTTCAAAAAATAAATTATCATTTGATTCTTTAGTCACAATAGCATAACCATTCAATGTTCCTTGTATACTAGTAAGCATAATCAAATTTGACAAACTAGCATCTATTCCTGATTCTTTCACAACTTCAGGCATTTCCATTTTAGTGTCTGCAATTTCTTTCTCTTGGTCAAATTTTTCCAGCAAACATTTTAGCCATTCCCCTTGCACTTGTTTCATCTCAAGCACATCATCAATATGCTGCAATTTAGTTTCAGCATATCCTTCTTCTTCTTCTTCTTTGACAATCTTCAGTAATTGTCCTTTACCTTCTTGATTGATTCTGTCAATCAATTCAAATTCCTCAAACTCTGTATCTTCATCCTTTATCAGAATATAATTTTGATTCTCCATCACTGTGGCAATTCTAAGAGTCTGTTCCACAGTCTTCTCTTGGCTAATCAGACAAGCCAATTCCTCCCTGTCATCAATATTAACAAGTTTCTTCATATGAGACATGACTGTCTTACATTCCTTGGAATTTATGAGTTCCTTCTTCTGCAACAATTCATCTTCATTCAAGACAACTCCAAGAGATGGATTGTCTTCTGCAACACCTGTAAACACAGTTAAATTATCAATTTCAAAATTACAAGACCCGATGGTCTCATTTGATGATCCAGTCACCAAATCTTCTTTTTGCAGTTCTAAGACTCTTTCAAGACTTAGAAAATCTCCACTGTCTTTCTTCTCAGCTTCTAGGGTTATCTCCATTGTGCCAATCACCATAATAGAATGATGACCCTCCACTATGTTTTCATCTAACATATTTTCCCTTTCATTAAATTCTCTGACATTTTCCATTTGTTGTCCTTCTTTGCCTGCATAATTAACACATGAATCATCAATATTAAAAATACAAGGTTTCAATGCCTCTTCCTCCTCTGGCAACATTTCAGTATGCTTCTTTGAGTTTTCTTCTAAATCCTTTGTCAGCACATCAGTATGCTGATCTAAATTCTCCATGAGACTGTCAGCTAGTCTCTTCTTCTCATCATCTGTTTCATGAATGTCTCTTTGCTCTGGTTCACAATAATTAACTTCTTCAATTTGCTGAATCATTCTTACATCCTTATTCTCTGTTTCCTGACTGTCATTCATGAAAATTTTCTTGCCTTGCTTCTTCAACAATTTATCCTGTGTATAGATCCTCTGCTTTTCCAATTCTCTTCTCTGAAGATCTAACTTTCTATATAACTCAACAATTTCAATTAGTGTAGAATTTGGAAAATTTACACAACTTTCCATACCTTCACTTTTTGTTTACCAATCATTAAATGGTCCTTCTTCCTCTGTTTCAATATTTTGCTGAATATTCTCATGGGACCCCTCTATCTCCTTTTGTTTCTAAGATCTTGCTATCTCAGCATCCTTTTGAACATATTTCAGATTCAACTTCTTCTCCTTAACAAACTCTAAAGCTTGTTCATCATCCTGTGATGTACCTATAATCATACACAATTCATTAGTTTTAAAAACACAAGACTTTTAAGTCTCATTTTCTTCTTCAAGCATTTCTCTTTGAACAGATTTGCATGTGGAATCCTCAAATTCCATTTTTGACTCAAAAAAATTGAGTTCTTCCTTCCATAAGGCAATCTCCTTCTGCCTCCACTTCATTTGCAATGGTTTCCAAATTACTTTTTTTCCCTTCAGTGGAAAGATCCATCCTCCTCTCTGGTTTTCCTCTTCTTGTAGCCATTCCTTTAGTACCTCCAGTTGTACTTTCATCACTGCAATATCTCTTTCTCTATCCTTCATCTTATCTTTGTGGCATTATTTAGAACCTCTTCTCTAATCCTCCATGATCATCTTCTTCATGAGCTCCTCACTTACTATGAGTTGCACTAAGCCTCTGCAACAACAAGTTCTCCATGCTGCCACTTACCTCACCAATCCCTTCTATGGACTTGGTCTTTTGGCAAGCATTGGCTCACTATTTCTGGAACCTTTTGAGCACTCTCTTCTGCTCTCTCTAGGCTTATATCCTCAACTTACCTTCTCTTGAGAAAATTTCAGCTATTTTCCCTATCCAACCTTTAGCTAGAATATTTAAGTTCACTGCCATCATCATCAAACTTTGTCTTCATCTTATCTACAACCAAAATTCCGCAATCACAATTTTCAAGCCAGATTAAAATTATGTCACCTTCAAGATCTCTGCACGAACTTGTTCTCTTCATTCACTTGTACTTTGAATGTACTGTCTTCATTCATTTTTGCAAATGCATGTTCACTTCAATTCTGTGTATCTACTGCTTGTTAGATTTAGAATCTGATTTTCTCTTTCTTCTCTCATTGCACATGCCTAAAAAAAAAAAAAAAAAACTCAAAAGAGCCTTTCCTACTCTGATACCACAAATGATGCAACCAAGGGCTGCAAACCCACATTCTCCATATTAAAACTACATGGTTCATTCATAAACCAAAATAATTCTCATATTGGGCAAACTCTAATGCGGAAGCTACCTGTTCAACCCATGGTTAAAACCATATAATAAAACCCACTTTATGGAAATTTGAATCAATATATATAACCTTGGTTACGTACCCATTTCATGAATATATCGAACCAATATTCGGCTTTGCATTTTAAACCCAAAATATAATGGCCACAGCATGCCAACTCGCCTTATGGAAATTTGTATCCATACATCCGACTTTGGTTAAATAAATACCAAAGATAAATATCAAATTAAACCTTGGAGCCCACACCTTAATACTCATCAACCAACATTATATCCGGACCATGTTTAACACTCCATACTTTGGTTTAAAACCCAACATATCAACATAATCTTTTATTTGGGTCCCACAACATTGACAATTTACATATTCATTTGTAAGTTCCAATCTTCATCGTCCATTTTAATGCTCCAAATCCGACAGACAGTACATAACAAACTTGCATTTCATTTAACATACCTTTTTTAACACCGTCGGGTCCACACCTTGCTAACCCTTGCACAACTTCTGACGCGAACACCGTGAGATCTCCTGCTCCAATGATCGAACGTCTATCGCGTTCAATCAACCCCCACACTTTATCACTCAAAAGAAACACAAAATCAACGGTTTTATGAGCGTGACATGTTGTGATTTGATTTGATCGCGTTCAAATGGAAGAAAACTGCTTACCACTCCAAACCTATGTGAAAACCATTAGTGGTTTTCAAAAACCACCTCCATGTTCCAATCACCTAATTTCACCACACTTCTTCTGTGCCTTCGTATCTGCTTCCATTAATTCAGGTTTCTAAACAGAATTATAGTTCCAAATTTAAAGTATTCCATCACGGATATGCCAGACATCTTCTAGTTTAAAGATATCAACCATTTTTCAAATCCTCTCTCGCATTCATCCTCTGTATCTCCTTTCTGACACTCATCTAAATTTTCTTCCGCATTCCAGGATCAAACCCTCAACATAATTTATATCGATTTGAAGGATCACCCTTTTAATGGGTCACCATCGATCCATTATGTGATCGATGATAGCTCGTTATTATTGATTCAAACCCAAGTTTGAATATCATTATCTTGCAATCGAATACTCTGTGTGTATTTCAATTTCCAATCTCCTACATATAAATATGATGCCAAATCCTCTGCTTCACATACACATCATGCTTTTATTAATCAAAACATACACACTCAATTCAAAAACGAATTTCTCTATGTATGTAAAACTCAATTAATTACAAAGGATTTATTTTTTGGCCTGATATTCAAATCAATGGCCATTTTCTCCAACTTCCCGTAGGCTTAACAAAAAAACCTCTGTTTGTCCAAACCCTACTCTAATTCTTCTGCCTACCTCTACTATCTTGAGGCTTTGCAATTTATACAAAATATTATGAACCAATTTAGGTTTAGATCCTCCATTATCTCAACAAAATCCTCCAAATCCTCTAAGTCCTAAAATCTATCCTTTATCCCTAAGGATCCTCTTTAATCCCATAAAATCATGAAACCAATTCTAATTTAGGATTTACATTAATTCCTAAATCTCTCAATCCCTATGCACTCTCAACTAGCCTAATTCTCTCATGTTCTCCAACATTCGAGAACATTTACAAAATTCCTCACAATATTTAATTAATTCTCATTAAAATCATTAAAATCATTACATAAGAAACCAACTCCCTTGAAAACACAAAACCCCCAAGTCTAATAAAATACAAGGAATTTTCTTGAGCCTAATGCCCCTGCATCATATTTCTTCAGTTGCATGTGAGACACTGCTTGTGAATTAATTAAATAATTAATTCAATGATATCTTATTATTGTATCATGAGTTAAAACTAGCACAACTGAGTTTAACTCACTTAACTGAGTTAAACTAAATAAAAACTCGCATAACTACTCTTCCAACTCTGTTACAACTTTGCCACAATCAGTTACAAGGAAGTCCACCATGCATGTCTCACCAACCAACCTTGGAATGCGTAATTCGTTCAGCTAACTGGTTTGCCACATCATTTAACTAAATTCAAGTGCTTCAAGAGAATAAGTTATTATTTATTGTCTGATTATCATTAAGGGCTAATAATAATCAACATGCATTCTATTTTTAGATATGCGATCTATAAATAGACTTCGTCCATATCTCTAAAAATAGAAACTCATCTAAAGATATAATTTTCTCAACCATCTAGAATTAGACTCCTACTAATTTTAGAATATGCTCACCATTCTAAAAATATACATACACCTAAAAATAGCTTGCGGGCCCCACCTAGTGAAGGTGCTTAATTTTCACTAGGATCATCATCTTGTTGAATCTCAACACTCCCTCTCAACAAGAAAGGGATTATCCTTCACCCCGATCCTACCTCTATGGTATTCGAATTTTCTCCTGGTGAACGTCTTTGTCAGAATACCTGCATCTTGATATTCTGCAGCACACAATCTCTGATATGATGATATTGGATATCTATATGCTTAGATCTATCATGAAACACGGGATTAATCGAGAGTTTACTGCAACTCTAATCATCACAATGAATCACTGTAGGATCTAAATGAGAAGCAAACAAACTGACTGGGATCTTCCTCATCCAGATAGCCTCACATGCATCTTGACTTGCTGCCATGTATTTCGCTCCTGCTGAACTGATTTCCATGGATCTCTGTTTCCTGTTGTACCAAGAAAAAACTGTAGATCCAATAGTGAAAACCCCTCTTGATATGCTCTTTTTGTTCCTTGGGTTGCCTACCCAATCTTCATCCATGAAGCCATGCAACTTCACCTCATTCGTCTGTCTGTACCATAAGCCATACTCAGATGTGCCCCTGAGATATCTTAGGACATGCTTGCCCGCCTTCCAAAAGATCTTGGTAGGCTTAACCATCGCTTGACTATGCTGGTTCACCGCATAGCATATGTCATGTCTTGTATTAAATAAATACATGAGAAAATCCACCAATCGCCAATAGACAATAGCATCCACTACCTCTGCTGATGTAGCATCCTATTTCCTCTTGTTTCCTGGAAGAGGAATATCCATGGGTTTGCAGTCCTCCATGTGAAACTTACCAAGTATCTCGGAAGCATACTTGCCTTGAGACAAAACAGTTCACCATCTCACTGCCATATTTCCAATCCAAGGAAATATTGAAGGTGGCCCATATCCTTCATGTCAAAATCCTTTGCAAGGTCCTCCTTGCATGAGCGTATCAGCTGCTCATCACTAGTCAGTATTAAATCATCAACATAAAGAATAATGATTAAAAGCTTACCCTCCACCACATTCTGGTATAGGTTTGCATCCACCTCACTCTTGGTTAAGCCAAGTCTAGTGAAATAGTTTTCGATCTGAGTGTACCAAGCACAGGGTGCTTGATTCAGCCCATACAACGCTCTTTTAATTCTGCACACATGCGACTCGCTACTGAAGATCTCAAATCCTTCAATCTACTCAGTGTACACTTCTTCCTCAATGATCCCATTAAAGAACGTTGTCTTGACATCCATCTGATGAATGTGCCAGCCCATCTGTGCTAAGAGAGCAATGATGGTCCTTATGCAAGGCAACAGGTGCAAAGGTTTCTTCATAATCAATCCCCTTGATCTGTGAGAAGCCCCAGACAAAAAATCTTGCCTTATACTTCTCAACACGCCCATCAGCAGCTTGCTTTACCTTGTAGATCCATCTCGATCCGACCACTAATTTATCAATCGGCCTTGGAACAATTTCCCAAGCACTATTTCTGACAATGGAGTCATACTCCTCCACCATGGAATCTACCCATGTCGGCTCCTACGCTGCTTCCTGAAAGGAAGATGGATGTGTCACAATACATTTGCTCATGAAATCCATGTATCCAGTGAATTGATGAGGTGAATGTCTTTGTCTGCGCTATGAAGTAGGGACTCATACATTATGTTCTGCATCAAGCTTCAACCTCTCAGCTTCTGTGGTATGCCTTTTGCTTGTTCTGATGTTTGGCTCTGCGTGAGTGGACTCCTCCACTCCATGAATCTCCTCCTATGGTTGATCCACATCTAGAGGCTCATCTTTGGGAACCAAAAGTTCCTCCTCTACATGCAAGTGTAGCTCCCTCTCAAGTGACAACTTCATGGCTTTCTCCTCATTGAATTTTATATCCCATCGCCCCATAGTCATCCGAATGTTTGGAAAATACACACGATAATTGTGAGGTGTTTCTGTGTACCCCACAAATATCCCAACTTTAGCAGTCGGCTCCAGCTTCTTCCTGACGTTCTTGGTCACATGAACATAAACAGATGAGCCAAAAATCTTAAAGTGAGAAACATCTGGTTTCTTACCAGAAAAAATTTCTTTAGGTGTACTCATGCCAAGTACTCTATGAGGACAACGATTTGCACATAAACCGCAGTGTTGCATGCTTCTGCCCACAAGTGCTGTTGGAACAAGGTCTCGTACAAAGTTGCGAAATTGGTCCATTTTGTATATTTTTTATTATATTTAGTCTAACGCGGGGGTTTTGGGGTGGGTCAAAGCCCCTAAAGCATTGTAAATGGGTCAAGGGTAGACCAAGAGTCTGCAAACCACGGTTTGTGGACCATTGGATGCATATGATAAAATAGTAGAAGTAGTTGAACCTTTTGGAGTTGTAGGGGAGACTAAGAATGAGAAGGGATTGCTACTAAGTGTGAATCAATATATCTGGTCAGGGTTGTTGGGTAAGGACTCCTGCTACTGTGTGCGTGGAGGGCCTTTTGTCTTGCTATGTGCGGACCCTGCTACTGTGTGCACAGGTTGGGTTTTGGGGTATTGTAAGTAGATCTGAAAGATTAATGAATGCGAAAGTATTGTTGACTATCTGAGTCCACTGGAATTACTGTGATATGAATCTGTGATGTTTGATTACTTAATATATGCTGTTGTGTTATTGATTTAAGCTGCGAACATATTTGTGTTACTTATTTATGCTGCAATATAGGTTTGTTCTGTTTTACTTCATACAAGAATATTTGGAATAGATGCATTATTGTTATGTGAGTTCATGATCTCTTGATTTATGTGAGTGTCATTACTGTTGTGGATGTGAATGTGAAGGGAATATGCAGATATAGGCTCTGTGATACAAGATTTGGTCATTATAAGGGTGAATGCTTCTCTGCTTGACTTACCTACCCTCTCCCAGGGTGCGGAAACTTGGTTCCAGCACCCACCCATACTACTTCGGGTGAGACTTTGACCTGTACAAGCAAGTCACTGCCGAAAGGGCTAGTAGTATAGGGGTTTGTTGGAAAACCTTGAACCTCTGAACCTGGGTCAGGACCCCTCAAGCCAACAAATGGTTCCATTGCCGGAACCTAGAGCATTTTTGAGAGAGGGATCGGGTAATGCCAAGGTCGTACTGGAAGCCTGAGAGAAAGGAAATTGATGAATGGTTTGAACAAAAAGTTCAGGAATTTTCTGTAAAAGAAAACCGCAGTGAGAGGTTGACCACCGAAAAGTGGAAGAATAAGTACATTTTCACAGAGATCTATGAGATCTTGTTTTTAACGATTGCGATCGAGCTCTAGGAGTGGCTCGCAAGACTAGTAGAATTTAAAAAGTGTTGTAAGGACGAGCGGGTCATAGAGTGGACCCCCAAACTAATCCAGTAGATAGAAACGACTGATAACACCATCACTCGCACAGTGGACAATTGGGTAGAAAGTGTGTTAGGAGGATTTTTTACAGAATTTTCCATCGATCAGTTTGTCTCCTACTTTGAAGTAGAGCGAATATTATTCAAGGGGTTCCAAGGTACGTTTCTGAACATTGCTGATCAAGATATTACTATGCCAAAAGAATATTCTATGTAGCCATACCGAGTGAATGACCTCTGATCTGGACGGGATACTACAGAACCAACCTAGAAGGAGATAGATTGGTCTACAGTCTGGTAAGAGAAGCAGCTTCATAGAGTCCTCCAACCACACCTCTTTCAAACCATCCTAGAGGTAAGAATTCACCTTCACCTCCGCCACCGAAAGACGACATGGCTACACACATGAATTTTTCGACCTTTAAGGGTGTGGGGGATGAAGACATGGATCAGTTCTGGTTTGTCACAGGATCGGTATGGACTGCGCAGAATGTAGCTAGTGATGCGGTGAAAAGGGCATAGCTGTCCCTTGCCTTCGAAGGAAGAGCTTTGGACTGGTACATGGGATACATCGGCCAAAACGCAAATGCAACCATTGAAGATATTAAGAACACCTTGAAACAGCAGTTCAAGAAACCTAAGTCTTACTCGCAAATTGTGGTTGACCTAAAATATTTCAAGAAAGGGCCTTTCGAATCTGTGTGGGAGGTCGATCAGCTACTAAAGAAGGTGATCAGAGAAGGGGGATTCTAATATGAGGACAGATAGCACACAGAATGGTTCATTGCTATGTTGCTACCTCACCTGCATGTACCTATGGGGCACCAAAATTTCGAATCGTAGGAGAAAGCATTGGAAGGTGCCATGAAGTTAGAAGCTACACCTCGGGTTGAGACTCAGCTGGGCATCCAACAGATCCAGGGATAGCTGGAAGCGATGCACGTAGAGATCCAGAACCTACGGAAGGAACAAGCGGCAAAGGCTAACCCCGAGAGATGGTGCATACGATGTCGAGTGAATGGCCATACTAAGGATAACTGCCCTCTATTAGCAGACTATATGCAGGTGGGGGAACCTAGCCCATTGCACCCTAGGGAAGCTACGAGACCCAGTGGGCCAGTGCTATGGTGCGATGATTGTCGCGTCACAGGGCTGCACGATACCAACCACTATCCCCCGCTTGCTGCATACGTTCCAGAGGTAAAGCAGCAATGGTGTAGGTTCTGCAGATTAGTGGGACATGATGAACAAAACTACCAGACGTATGATTTTATGATTGATCGAGGAAACTTATACAAAGTACAATCAGACCCTGCATCACCAAGAACCCCCGCAAGTATAGGTGGCTCCCCATCAAGGGGCATGGGAGGAGGGCGAGGTGGAAGTGCAGGATGGGGACGAGGTCAACTAATCTGTTATAATTATGGAGAAGCAGGACACTTTGCAAGGGACTGCCCGAACCCCACTAGGCAATCCTTCCAATAATGTAGACAACTGGACCTGTGATTGAAGATTTCCCAATCTTGATAGAAAAAATGCAGGAAAAGTAGTCAACACCTACACAAAATGTGCAGAGAGTTAAGGCTAAGCTGCGAGACAAAGGTCCAAGTGTGAATGTGGTGACACACAGTGGGATGACCACTAGAGGGCGTGAGTAGGAGGCTGCAATGGAACCTCTGATCTGACAAGTAGTTTTGAAGAAAGAAGGCATGGACCCAAAAAAGGGGAAAGAAACATTTGTCACAGCTCACAAGGACTTTGCTGATGCAGAGGCAGCTACTGCTCAGCCACCTGCAAACCTCAAGGGAGATGAGGAGGTCGAGCCCTTTTTGTAGGCATGTATGAAGCTTCTGTGCAACCCAAAGGTTGTGGAGAATCTTCAGGCATTAATAGATTACTGCGCAGTGCAACCCAAACTAACCCCAGAGGTTAAGGATGTGCACAATCTATATAGGTATAAGAAACACACCAGAAGAGAAATGCGGCTGACTGCGCAGATTGGTGACTACGAAATGAGTTAGGTTATTTTGGACCTAGGATCAGATGCGAACATGTTACCTAAACAGACTTGGCAACGAATGGGAGAAACTAGGTTGGAATGGTCCACTATTCAGCTACGCATGGAAAATCAGTAGAAAATTATCCCACTAGGAAGATTGTCTAAAATTACGGTGGATATCGCTGGAGTAAAGGCCCAAGCTGACTTTGAAGTATTTGAAATTGTAGAAGATGCGGACCCCTACCCTACGCTCTTAGGGCTGGACTGGGCCATAGATATGGACGCTATCATCAACCTCAAGAGGAGAAGCATGGTGTTTGATAATAACAGTACAAGGGTGATAGTACCATTAGATCCAGCGGAATGTGAATGATACACAAAGCCGGTGCGCGATGAAGAGGAGGTGGATCACATTTACAAGTTGACAGCATGGGATGAATATTAGATCAACCCCACGGCGGAAGGAGTACTCTGTTGGGAAAAGGATAGTGAATGCTTCTCTGACTCTGATGGGGAGATGGAGAATTGGAAAAACCGATTGCACGATGTCTCGGCGCTGGGATGTCTTCGAGTCACAAGGGAATTCCACTGCATTTCCTCAGAGGTAAGAGACCTACCCTACTTTGATAGTTCTGGTAACATTAAGGAATTTTTGTGAGCATTCGAAGCAGAGGTTCCCAAGGGACGAAGGCTATGTGCCCTTAAGCTAGCCATGCACGGAACACCTATGCACTGGTGGGAGACACATGAGGAGGCATTCTAGGATTGGGAGGAATGTCAGGATATGATGATCCTACGATTTGAAGCCCCAACTGGTGTGTGGGTCAAGACATTCCTTGGATCGGACGATCCAAGTGAATATCTGTTTGCATGGGAAGAATAGTGGTGTGATAGGACGACTAAGGAGTGGGTTCACCTGTTGATTCATGACCTAGGGCTGCTTCCATCTACATGTTACTTAGATGTGGAGCTACATCGATGCACTTACCACTAGGGGACGTTGAAGGACAAGTTCCTGGGAACATTTGGGTTAGTAGGCAGGACTGGGGCGCTTGACGCAGTCCTGCGAGACATTGACACTATTGTGTGGGGTAAATCACACCTTTTTATCACACTGGAAATACCCACATGGGAATGAAGATACCAAGCATGGTCAGCTACCATAGGCTAGCCCCAACAGAGGGTAAGGATGATTTGCGAGATGCGTCGGACTCAGAATTGGAAGGGGTGCATACGATTACCGAGCCGCTCAGGCTACGAATGGGTAGCAATGGGACACACCCTACGTTGGCTAAGAATGAGGATGCAAATATAGAAGGTAGAGTTATCATATATGCGGTGACTCTCACAACAAGGAAATAGCTACGGTCACTCCTCGACCATGCAGGGTATTACAGAATTTTTTTTTGGGAATATGCGCTACTTATAGCGTCTTTAAGAGACTTTTTTACGCAAGGGGTCTAGGTCGGTTGGGAGGACACCTGTCGAGAAAATATATCTTTGGTTGTGAGGTACCTTAGGAACAAGCTTGTGTTGGGGAAGGATGTGCAGAAGACACAAGTGTTTGACCCAAGCATAGTAGGAATTTTGAGTGCACAGGAGATGCAAAAACTAGCTGTTGGCACACTAACAACTGCTAGGAAGAGAAAGTTACAGTTGGAAGGTGCAGCCCCCTGGCATTTAATGAGGCAAATTTTGGGGAATTTTGACCATTTATTTGATGGTAAGTTCGAGGTGAAGTTTACCCTACCGTTGGATGACCACAAGCACTATAAAAAGAGCAAGGTAGCTCAGATAAGGGATCCACCTCACTTGCATAGCCTGTACTTATCACCTTTGTCTCAAGCAAACTTGAGATATATGATTCTCCTAGTCTGCACTATCCCTTTCATTTCTGATCAGCCTACTCCTTCTGGCAGTATCCATCCAGAGTTGGGATTCCATTTTTGCGCTAGGATGATGGCCACGAACCCTGCTGAACCCTCAGTACCAACAAAGATGGAAAGTGAGGATGTTATGGAGATTGGAGCTAAGGATGAATAATTTCTCAACACACCAGTCACAAAGAAGGGAAAAGAGAAAGCACAGGGCTCAGGGAAGCCCCTAAAAGCTGCAAAATGGGCTGCAGGGAGACCTAGGACTTCCCCGAGGCATGCCAAATCCCCATGAACAACACTTTAGGATCAGGATGCATAAGAGGAAGCCCAGCCCGCCAATCCGATCAATTGGTTACCCCCCTTCATCTGACCACGCCGACCTTCAATGCGCATGCCCAACAACTTGGATGGTTTGATCACTTATGTGCAAACACCGCTAACCCCAGGCGAAGTCCCTGTCATCAATGATCCTTGCAGGTAGCTCCACGAAGTTAAATTCGATGATCATGACTTGGAAAATTATGAAGCCTTCCCTGAGCTGGCCCCCACGCTATACTTCGACACAGTTTATGTGAATGATGGGGTCACAGTCATTCCTCAGCGTTGGATATGTGGATTGGTCGGATCTGTGCTCTTGAACCTGTTGCAGATGCCCCATTTTGGCCATTACAATGTCACGGACCAGTTGGCTTGAAAGTTGCTCGCCTTGATTCACGAGGGCTTCTTATGGATTCGAGACCGAGTCCCCATTGATGCTGCACTAATTCACCATATTACAGGCCTTCCCATGCAGGGGCCGCACCCTCTGGAGTGGGCGGGCAAGAAATATGAAGGCAAGACTATTGAATTTGTGCGCCGAAAGTATAAGGTGGAGTGGAATACCTGGGGCTTTATCATCAAATCCATCAGCGACCGTACTACGCAGATGGGTACCATGCTATTAGCATACAAGCTAATGCGGAAGTGTGGGGTTGCAACTGTCCCTGCCTATGCCATTCGATTAGTAGGCCAGTGTACGAAGGGGGTCTGCCTTAATTGGGCCCAATATTTGTGTGACGAGTTCTTGACCAACATTCGCGAATCTCAGGAACAAGGGAAGGCCTTTTTCTATTCTTGGCTACTGCTCCTTATAACACTAGTTGCATGGGAGGCCCCTGAGGAGTCGGTCCTCCCCGAGCTCACTCCAGAAGTGTGCGAAGGAGCTCACTTCGCCCATCTATGGGACTCCAAGGACGCACAACGTGTGGAAGATAACCAAGTTTTTGGGTCGTATTCCAGAGTAGCTTGGCCATAGCCATCAACTCTCGACCACAGTTGTCCCAAACAATGTACAACAGGTACAAAAGTATTGCAACATTCCAGGTTATGATGCACCACATACAGATCTGCGGTCTCAAGAGTAAAACCTGGACGTCTCTCCCGTATATGGTAGCAGATGAGGACATTGACCGTGTGATTGAACTATGGCCTCCTCCCTAGAAAATAGGCTTCAAAACCTCCACCAAGGAGACCATAGGACCAAGCAAGCAGGGCTCGGACGCAGCCACAAAGAAGAACGCATCGCCAAAAAAAAAACCAAGGCCGAAATCCAAGTAGATTCACCACCAGAAGTAAACCTTGGAGGAACAAATCAAACAGGTGAGCCAGACAAGGGGCCCCAAAAGAAGCAACACGCGCAACAGGGAGAATATGATGCGACGGTCACACTAACTAATGGGGACCTCGAACAAATAATAGACGCCATCGCAATGGCCATAGAAGATAAGTGGGTAGCCCTAGAAGAACTCTAGAAGGATACCATTGACACCCTCTAGGTTGAGCTCTGCACCCTACAGTTAAAGACAAACACACTAGAGGCCAGCGTGACTCAGGTACAGCCTCCCTTGGTACCCAGCTGTATAGTGCTCTCCATGAAGGAAAGTCATCTTTGCGGCATACCTAGCATTGCCCTCGTGATTAGTCCACCGGATCAAGCAGTCCAACTCCATGCAGACATAGGGGTTCAATTGAATCTGGCCACGCTACCCCAAGATGCATTACAAGGCCTCCACACCGCTGTATTATAGGAGATTCGCCATCGGGACCAGCAGGTGCAGCAACAACTAGGGGTGGCCGAGCATACCATCGTGCAATAGAATGCCAAAGTACTCCGCGCTGTCGCACAGTAGGTGGAGCTCGAAACATTAATCCACCAGCTTTGCACGAAGGTTACAGAGGAGATCCCAGCCGCAGCCACCCCTCAGGCTAAAATTGAAGGGTTGGTTGCAGCATTAAAGGTGTCTGGGATGCAGGGGTAGGTCGTGAAGACATAACTGGAGCAGCAAATCACTGACTTACAGGCCAATTTGCAACCCAATACACCTTCGTAGGTACAATCCTAGTGCGCTGCGCTAGTGACCGAGGCCACCAACACCATTATAGGATAGGTTGCTCAGGGTGCTCGGTTACTCGAAGACGTCATGCAGCTTTGGACCAAGATCCAGCGCGATCCAGTCCTCTAGAGAATCAATCAGGACTTGCGGCAAAAGGAATAAGCTTTCAATTAGGTCGAAGCTACATTGCCCTCCTTAGTCCCTGCACAGCGTCTCGCATGCTTCAAGACTAGCAACGCACTCCAAGATGAGATTGAGGAACTCTGGCGCAAGAAGCATGCCATCGCGGAACGATTGAAGCCTTGGGCCAACGTAGTCCTCCAGCTATCACAGGATACCGATGTTGAATTATACACTAGAGAGTGTCACCACGGTGACTGAAGGACCCACATCCCAGAAGCTCGTGAATATTGCGCAGAGTGCTGTTGATTAGAGTCAAGAAGTGCTGCCCCCACTAATCGTCACTGTCAACACACTACGCGTACAGGTGGAGACCCCACCACCACAGTGACTCGGGACGAGTCACAAGATTGTGTTGGGGAACTGTTGGAACAGGGTCTCCTACAATTCTGTGAAACTAGTCCATTTTATATATTTTTTATTATATTTAGTCTAACACAGGGGTTTTGGGGTGGGTCAAAGCCCCTAAAGCATTGTAAATGGGTCAAGGGTAGATTAAGAGTCCGCAAACCATTGTAAATGGGTCAAGGATAGACCAAGAGTCCACAAACCGTGGATGCATAGGCTAAAATAGTATAAGTAGTTGAACCTTTTGGAGTTGTAGGGGAGACTAAGAATGATAAGAGATTGATGCTAAGTGTGAATCGATAGATCTGGTTAGGGTTGTTGGGTAAGGACTCCTGTTGTTGTGTGCGCGGAGGGCCTCTATTCTGCTGTGTGTGGACCCTGCTGCTATGTGCGCAGGTTGGGTTTTGGAGTATTGTAAGTAGATCTGAAAGATTAATGAATGCGGAAGTATTGTTGGCTATCTGAGTCCACTATAATTACTGTCATATGAATATGTGATGTTTGATTACTTAATATATGTTGATGTGTTATTGATTTAAGTTGTGAACGTATTTGTGTTGCTTATTTATGCTATGATCTGGGTTTGTTCAATTTTACTTCATACGAGAATATCTGGAATAGTTGCGTTATCTTTATGTGAGTTCATGATCTGTTGATTTCTGTGAGTTTCATTGCTATTTCACATGTGGATGCGAAGGGAATTTGTAGATATAGGCTCTGTGATACAAGATCTGGTCACTATAAGGGTGAATGCAGCTCTGCTTGACTTACCTACCCTCTCCCAGGGTGCAGAAACTTGGTTCCACCACCCACCCATACTACTTCGGGTGAGACTTTGGCCTGGGCAAGCAGGTCACTACCGAAAGGGCTAGTAGTATAAGGTTTTTTTAGCAAACCTTGAACCTCCAAACCTCGGTCAAGACCCCTCGAGCCAACAAGTGCATTGGTAGGCCCTGATCATGTAGCATAGCTCGTGCAGCACCCACGATCATTTTGTTCTTCCTCTCCATGACCCCATTCTGTTGTGGGTTATGAGGCGCTATGAGTTCTCTTCGAATTCCTTCTTTGCTACAAAATTATTTCAATTCATTCGAGATATATTCACCACCATTATTGCTTCGCAGAGCATCCACTTGCTTCCCCGACTCTTTCTCCACCAATGCTTTAAACTCAAAAACTTTGAGAATGTTTGATCTTTCTTCTGCATGAAGAAGATAGAGCATCTACGAGAATAGTCATCAACAAAAATAACATAATACCTGTGTTTTTTTGTTGAAGCAACCGAGAATGGCCCACACACTTCTGTGTGAACTCTCTCCAGGATCACCGAAGCACGGTTCTCATTTTCATGAAAGGTGGTCTTCACAAACTTACCCATTGTACATCCCTTGCACTGATCTAACTGCACAAGTGTATCATTGGGAAGTCCAATAGAAATCTGCTGCAAAATCTTCAAGGCGCCATGGTGAAGATGTCCCAATCGCCTGTGCCATAATTCGCCCTCATCCCAGCTCACCACTTCTTCTGCTTTTCTCACCATTGTAATGCAGCCATCGACCTTTAGCTTGTAGAGGTTCTTGACTTGAATCCCTATCTTCTTGGTTTCACCCATTTTTTTATGTCATGGGAAAGCTTTTCCATCGCTGAAAACAATGTCATAACCTCTGTCTTCCAACATCGCGACTGAGACCAAGTTCTTCTTTAGACCTGGAACATGCATACCATATTTCAACAGAAATGGTTTACCTGACTCCCTCTCAAAGGTAATGGTACCAGTGCCGGTTGCACTATATTGTCCATCATCACCCATCTCTATATGCAATTGGAGATCGTTCTCCTCCAAGTTGCTGAAAAGCTCCTTATCTCTTGTCATGTGGAAGGAAGCACCACTATCAAGATACCACACAGATCCCATTGCGCTTGAAACCAAGCATGCGATAAAAGAGAAATCAAGTTCAAATTGCAAGGCAAGGGCTTCACCAACTATAGCTTCAGTAGCCTTCTTGTTCTTCTTTTTCTATGGGAAATTAGTGGCAAGATACCCATGTTCGTGATAGTGAAAACACTTCACCTTGGAAAAATCCAGCTTTTTGCCTTTAGCCTTGGATTTTGAGAGGAATTTCTTCCTCTTCCCTTTCCTTTCTTTGGCATCCAAAGCACAATCCTCTTAATCATCATGCTTTGATGAAGAGCCATCCCTGGTGTTCCACCTTATCTCCTCCTACACTAGATCTGACCAAAGTCGTTCCCAATCTGGCAGTTTCTCTCATTGATTGACAGAGTCTTCATAACTATTCCAACTCTTTGGAAGACCCAAGAGACCCAAGCTCATGAATTCATCATCAGCAACTGTAATTCCCACACTCTCTAGTTCATCCCCACATTAGACACACTTCGTGAGATACTTTGGAATATTGTCGCCCTTCTCCATTTTGATTTTTTCTGAGTTTATCTTTCAGCGCCAACTTCCTATGGTTGCTGCTACTTAGGAAAAGATTTTTCAAAGCCTTCCACATTGCAAATGGACTGGCTTTCCCTTGAAGGCTTGACACAATATGGTCTTTCACACCTTCCAACAGAATCCTTCTTGTCTTTGCTACTTTCTTTTGCTAGGCGTCAAGTAATGTAGCCTCCGTCAAAGTGGGCTTAGGAACACCACTATCGATGAATTCCTTCAAGCCATTATCTTCAAGCACCGCCTCCATCCTATCCTTCCATGCAATGTAGTTCGAGCTACCCTCAAGTGCATACTCCAACCGCAAAGCATTGAAATCCATTTCGATTTTTACTCAACTATCACACCAAAAAATTCTTGCAGCAAATTCGAATTGTTCCACCAACAAAACTCACAACTGCTTCAATATTGCAATCTTCAGTTATTGACACTACTCTGATACCATGTAGAAATTTATAAATACTGTGATGTATTTTTGGACTCTCCTGATCTAACAATTTTAATCCACATTTAAATACATAATCCTTCCACTTAATTCTTTGCAGAAATTAAATCGCCAATTGAAAACACATGAAGAAAAATCAATCGCACATAACAAGATGTTTTACCGAGAAAGCTTAAAGCTAAAAACCACAACTCTCACATATTATGTATATCAATGGATCATGAAACAATCTCATACAAAGCTCAACTCATAGAGCTCTTCCTTGACTGCGTAATCCTTATTTCCATCTCCAATGTGTGTGTAGATGCATTGAATGCATCACTATAGTCACAACTGATAGTCAACCAAACCCTTTCACCTATCTCTCCACTGGGTCTCCATTAGATCTAACATGCAAGTAGTTAACAATTGTATTTCTTTAGTTGCATGTGAGACACTGCTTGTGAATTAATCAAATAGTTAATTCACTGATCTCTCACTAGTGTATCATGAGTTACAACTAGCAAAACTGAGTTTAACTCACTTAAATGAGTTAAACTAAATAACAACTCCCATAACTACTCTTCCAACTCTGTTACAACTCTGTCACAATCAGTTACAATGAAGTCCACCATGCATGTCTCACCAACCAACCTTAGATTGCGTAATTCCTTCATTTAACTGGTTTTCCACATCAGTTAACTGAAATCAAGTGCTTCAAGAGAATAAGTTATTATTTATTTTTTGATTATCATTAAAGGCTAATAATAATCGACATGCATTCTATTTTTAGATATGAAATCTATAAATAGACTTCACCCATATCTCTAAAAATAGAAACTCATCCAAAGATAGAATTTTCTCAACCATCTAGAATTAGTCTCCTGCTAATTTTAGAATATGCTCACCATTCTAAAAATAGACATACACCTGAAAATAGCCTACGGGCCCCACCTAGTGAAGGTGCTTAATTTTCACTAGGATCATCATCTTGTTGAATCTCAACAAAATATATATATATATATATATATATATATATATATATATATATATATATATATATATATATATATATATATATATGAGAGCATGATCTAGAGAGAGAGAGAGAGAGCTAAGTTTTCATATTGTTCTTTTTAATTCAAATATATATTTTTTATTATTTTTCGATGATGAAGTAATATTTCAATTGCATTCTCCGGACACACGTATTCGGTAGGTTTTTTTTTCAAATATTTAAATAAATTTAAAAAGGTTTTTTTCTAAATATTTAAATATTTAGAAGTAGTTTTTGAAATTTTTTCTTTGTGTATATTTTATTATATTGATTTTTAATTCAACCTCTTTAAATTGTTGAAAAAAAAAGTAGCATTATGTTTAAAAGAAATTAGATGAAAAATATCATATGATTTCGGAAATGTCAAACTCACATGCCATTAGATAGAGGATTTTTTCATGAATCCAATATGATCAACTCTTCCACCCAAGGACAAATTTTTCTCTAAGTGAACTTGGGTACAAAATGGTGTTGCATGAAATCGATTAAATTGTGGATTTTAAGACTTAAGAGGCTTTAAGCGCTCCATGAATAATTAAGCGCTATGGCTAAATGGAGGCTTTGCAGAAACAAAAATCCCATATTTTAGATTTTAGAATCAGTAAAGATCTAAAATTTATATATATATATATATATATATATATAATTTATTGAATTACTTAAAATATGTATTTTTTATATGATTTATTGAATTAGTGAAAGACTACATTTTTAATCAATGATCAATATTCACATTTTTAAAATGACAAAAATTGTAATATGTTCATGATAGTTATACATCAAAGCACAATTTATAGATATCTTTGGTGCAACAAACAACTTTTTCTATTAATTTTATTTTGAATAAGAGACAAGTAGTAAGTAGCAACTATGCATATTACATTTGTTTTATTTTTCTTATTCATTTAATTAATTAATTATTATTATTATTTTTTGTCTACTTTTAATTTTAATTTTTAAAATAACCATTTTATTTTGTCTATAGGTTTAGATAGACAATGATTAAGTACTATGTTAAAATACTCTTTATCTTTAATATAGAGTCATCAGTTCAATTCTTTTCCCAAATGGAAGTGATATCTTAGACATAATGGTCCTATAATCCCATCAAAGTTTTAAAAAAAAATAATCATCTTTTTTTATTTTTCTTATGAATGGTAAGTTTTTAAAGAAACCTGAAGTCAATTGTGTCAGCTAAATTTCATGAATGTGGAAACTAACGAGTCCATGAAACTTCATTCTATTTCATTGGCCAGAAGAATCAGCCATTTTGTGGAACAAATTTACATGATATGCATGTTTTCGTCGTCTGCAGAGATTGTTATCCAAAACCTAACAAGAAATGTAGAAAAATATCTAAGAACTTGGTCCAATTTGTGAAATTGAAATTTATTCTCAACAAATCGCAAAAATTTTCTGAATGCTGTTAAAGTTGGGTTTCGCTTATCGTAATAAAATCAATGTGTAGTCATCTGAATCATATGAAGAAAATTTTAGATCTCCTCTTCAGCTATAAATGTGTAATATTGCATCTGCCAAGGCAAGTCCTTCCATGAATAATAAAAGAAGTTTTTTGTTTTTTGTTTTTTCTGTTCTCCAGTGATTATTTGTTGTTTTAGTTCTTTTTTGAAAACCCTGTTGTCTCTGTCAGATCGATCTTATCTCTGTTGTTGCACACTGAACCCATCAACTAGTATCAGAGACACTAGACGTGTTGTTGCACTTTGTTGCACTTTGCACGTGGGATCACAGGTCACACAATGATGGGTCCTAGCGATACATTAGTGTGCAAGCCAATCTATTAAATAAATTGGAAACGTGTCTAATTTAATTTTCCCTTAATTAAATTGGACAGTATATTGTAATCTTATCTCATGAACACTTGTAATAGTTAACTAAGTGTGATAGACTTAGTTAGCTCATGGAATTCAAGCCGAGGGTGGTTGGTGAGGCATGTAGAGTGATTCTATTTGTTTTAGAGTCCAAGTTGCAGTTAGTGTATTAATTTAATGCATGAGAAATCAGTTAAGTCAATTAAGGTAGTTAAAGTTAGTCTAATTAGTTGTAACTGATTGTTGCACTACTGAGAGGTCAAGTGAATTAAATCAGATTTAATTCACATGCATTGATCTCTCAAGTGACTAATGATTTACTATTAATAGATGCATGCATGTCAGTTCTGATGAAGACCTAGTTGAGACAAAGGTAATGGGAAGTTAGCTATCAATTGTATTTTTAGCAACCGTAGGATTTCCCATGATGTTAGTGCAGACAAGGAAGGTTGAAATTCCTAAAGAATAGGGATTCCATTCCACATGAATTACGTGAGCAAGGCAGGCTGAGAAGAGGCTGAGAATCGGCTAAGTACTAGCCCAATTTTGTTGAGATCAGTGTGAGACAGTTAGCAGAGTGCAACAGACTCTTGTGAGGAGAGTGCATTGTAATTGTTTCATGATTCCTTGCTGCATTATACAATAGAGATAGAGGGGTTTTCAGCAGCAAACTTTTGCCAGGAAAAAAAACTATTTTGTGGATTTATTTTCTTCTCTCTTTTACTTGGTGTGATTATACGATCATGTTTACTTTCCGCAAATTAATTTGTAGAAGGATTCAGTATCTTGCTTTAGCATATTGCATGATTGGATTGAATCCATTGATATACATATTGTTTATATAATTTCTACATGGTATCAGAGCACTAGAAATCACAATAATGGAGAAGAAATTGAGTTTTTGTTGAACAATATTCAAACTTGCAGATGCTTTTGTTGGTGTGACAAGCGGATCAAGATGGATTTCAGTTGATTAAGATTGAAATATGAACTCGAGGGCAATTCTAATTATATTGCATGGAAATACATAATGAAGGCAGTTCTAGAGGACAATGGGTTGAAAGAATTCATTGATAATGATATTCCCAAGCCCGCAGCAGCAGACATTAGGGGAATTTTGAGGTCTAAAATGGGCCTCCTAAGGAAATTATAAAATTATAGTGGAAATAATAAAATAATATTTGATTACATCATCAAATTTTAGAGGGAAAAGAGAAAAAAATATTTTTTCAACTCATTATTTCAATCCCAAAGTTCTTACTCAAATTTCGAGTGAGAGTACTCGTTGGATGCAAAATTTAATTCCTCATTCAAGGAGTACCCATGTTGCATACTTTTGATGGGTCATGCTACACGAAAAATGAAAAATACATGAAAAACGTTATTGCAATCACGTTTTTTATGTATTTCTCATTTTTCGTATAGCAGGGTTCATCAAAAGTATGCGGCATGGGTACTCCTTGGATGAGAAATTAAATTTTGCATCCAACAAGTACTTCCACTCAAAATTTGAGTAAAAAATTTGGGAGATAAGTTGGAAATACGAGTTGAAAAAATAGTTTTATGATTTTATTATTTTTTAATATTTTAGCCATTTTACTTTAAAAATGGTGAATCAACCCCCATGGTTGACATCATCATCTTGAATCCTATTGGTTCTTAACAAGTTTATTTTTTTGTACATTTTTCTTAGGAGACCCATTTTAGACCTCAAAATTCCCCTAATGTGCTACTCTTCTTGATTCTTGGCAAAAGAAGGTAGCAAAGGAGAGGAGGATCTTATTAGAGGGAGTTCAAGACCACATTGTCTCGAGTCTCTATCGCAAGGAAACTCCATATGCAATGTGGAAGACCTTGACATATCTATTTCATAACAACAACGGCCAAAGGAAGTTGGCCCTAAAGGACAAGCTCAGGAAAATCAAGAAGGAGGAGGGTGAGATAGTACCAACATACTTGGAAAAGTTCACTCAATGTCAAGATGAGCTTGGAAGTGTTGGTGTCACCATAGCAGATGATGACCTAGTGATCCTAGCACTTCTAGGCCTTCCCAAGAGATAGCATAGTTATCAAGACTCTGTCAATGGGAGGGAGAAGCTACCAGATTGAGAGAAAATTTGGTCAGATTTGGTACAAGAATAATTTAGGCAGAATACCAAGGATGGATCCTCATCCAAGACTAATGACGAGGAATATTGTGCCTTGGATGGTAAGGCAAAGAAGGCCAAGGGAAAGAAATCCCAAGGCAAAGTGGACAAGAAAGACTTTTCTAAGATCAGATGCTTTCACTGTCACGAGCATGGGCACTATGCTACAAATTTTCCAAAGAAGAAAAGCAAGAAGGAGCCTGCAATTGCAGCAAGTGAAGCATTGGCTTCACAGTTCGAGCTTTATTTTACTCTCATTTCATGCATGGCCAGCACTACAATGGGATTCATGTGGTATCTAGACAACGGTGCCTTGTTCCATATGACGGGGAATAGAGATATCTTTAGTGACTTGGAGGAGAAGGACCTCCAACAGAGCATAGAGTTTGGAGATGCAAGAGGTATAGCACTACCGGCATAGGTACAGTTACCTTTCATAGGGAGAATGGCTCCCATATCACACTAGCAGATGTTTTGCATGTTTCAGGCCTAAGGAATAATCTTGTCTCCATAGCAATATAGAAAGAACGTGGCTATGAAGTAATGTTTAGAAAAGGAAAAGTTTTCCTTAAACACATAGCCATGTGACAAGTGAAATAGATCGGTGTAAGAGTCAATAACCTGTATGCTCTTGAGGTTGAGGATGCATGCAAGGCTTTGAGAAGAAAATCAGTGGTTAATGACTTGGTGGTTGAGAGGAAGAAATTATCTCTCAACATGCAGCCTAAGAAGTAGTCTCAGAAGTTTGTGGAGCAACCATAAATGGAGAATTAGAAAGGACATCAAGTGGAAGAGTCCACTCAAGGAGAGACCTCTAGGAGGGGGAAATTTTGAGCCAGAAAGGCAGAGGGAGTACATGAAGCTATACCTCCATATGTGAGGTGGGGCCATGTGCAAAACTAATCCCAAGAAGAAATTGGGCAGGGTTCATTGAGATGGTGTGTCATATGGATTGAACCTGGCTACAAGGAGCCCACAATATAACAGTAGCAGGAAGGATCAATTACATTTATGTATTCAAATGTTAGGAGGATAGAAATCAGAGTGACATGTGTCAGATATTGGAGCTCAGATCAGAGTTGGCAACAGTGCAAAGTGCAAGGATGTAGATGTCAATAGCGCAGAGAGTCTAGTAGACATGTGCTGTAGGTATTAGCAGTCAGAAGACTTTGATGACAGATGCATTATACCGATTCAGTTGTTTGGAGGCTATTCAGTTTCAAAAGTGTTGCATGCAAGAGTTTCATGTGCGAACAACACTAGAGAAGTGTTGCATGCAAGAGTTGCATGTGGGCATGAAAGAACATTCCAAAGGTACCGATTGGGACAGATTGATTCCTTTCTTGTTGAGAGGGAGTGTTGAAATTTTCAACAAGAAACAGTGAAATTGGCATCCATAAACAACATGACAGCACACACACTAGTGTAAGATCACAACTCACACAGTGATGGGTACTAGCGATATATTAGTGTGCAAGCCAATTTATTAAATCAATTGGAAATGTGTCTAATTTAATTTTCCCTTAATTAAATTGGACAATAAATTGTAATCTTATCTCATAAACACTTGTAATATTTAACTGAGTGTGATAGACTCAGTTATCTCATGAAATTCAAGTTGAGGGTGGTTGGTGAGGCATGTAGAGTGATTCTATTTCTTTTAGAGTTCAAGTTGTAGTTAGTGTATTAGTTTAATGCATGAGAAATCAGTTAACTCAATTAAGTCAGTGAAAGTCAGTCTAACTAGTTGTAACTGATTGTTGCACTAGTGAGAGGTCAAGTGAATTAAATCAGATTTAATTCACATGTAGTAATATGTCAAGTGACTGATGATTTACTATTAATAGTTTCATGCATGTCAGTTCTGATGAATACCCAGTTGAGACAAAGGTTAAAGGGAATTTAACTATCATTTGTATTTTTATCAAACTACCCATATACAGTTAAAACACCATAGGATTTCCCATGATGTTTTCGCAGTCAAGGAAGGCTGAAACTCCTAAAGAATATGGATTTCATTCCACTGAATTGCATGAGCAAGGAAGGAAGAGAATTGGCTAAGTACAAGCCCAATTTTTTCCAGATCAGTGTGAGACAATTAGCAAAGTGCAACAAACTCTTGTGAGAAGAGTACATTGTACTTTTTTCATGATTCCTTGGTTCATTATACAATAGAGATAAAGGGGTTTTTAGCAGCAAGCTTTCCCCATGAAAAATATCTCTAGTGTGGATTGATTTGCTTATTTATTTTACTTGGTGTGATTGTGCGATCATGTTTATTTTCCACAAATTAATTTGTAGAAGGATTCAGTATCTTGATTTAGCATATTGCATGATCAGATTGAATCCATTGGTATGCATATTGTTTGTATAATTTCTACACAAAAATGAAGGTGAGACTACTGCTGTAGTCACAGATGGTGATGTGTTATTTACTATTTTTGTAGAGGATTCATGTTTATATACATCTAGCAGTAGCTTTTATTGGATGCTTGACTCGAGTATTTCACCATGTAACCCCATGCAAAGATATTTTTGTTGCATATAATCCTCATTATGGTAGAGTGCGTTTGGGGAATAATTACTTTTGCAGTATTGTTGGAGTGGGAAATGTCCAGATCAAGATGAAGGATGACCAAGATATATTTTTGAAACAGGTGAGGCATGTGCCAAAAATGTGCATGAGATTTATCTCTATGGGACGACTGGATTATGAAGGCTATTCCACAAGCTTTGGAAAAGGAGGGTGGAAAATTAGAAAATGACCATTAGTCGTGGCCAAAGGACCCAAGACAAGAAAATTATATACATTGAAGGAAATGATAGGAAAATTATATTTCGTTGTTGTCACAAAAGAAGGAAATTCAATAGATATATGACATAAGCACTTGGGTCACATGAGTGAGAAGGGTTTAAAAATCCTTTTTGGTAAAAATTTACTACTAGGTTTGAGATCCCACAATCTTGATCTTCATGAGAATTGTATATATGGTAGAAAAAAAGGGTTTCATTCCTTCATGGAGAAATAAAGGAAGAAATTTATATGGATTAGCCAGAAGGCTTCATATAAAAAGGCAAAGAAGACCTAGTTTGTAGGTTGAAGAAGAGTCTTTATGGGTTGAAACAAACACGTCGAAAATAGTATATGAAAATTGATTCATTCATGTTGGAACATGGTTTTAACAGGCTGGACAATGACCATTATGTCTATATCAATAGGTATAATCAAGGAAAGTATCTCATATTATTGTTATATGTGGATGACATGTTGATTTTTGGGCATGATAAGAATATGATCAATAAGTTGAAGAAGGATTTAGGTCCAGAAAAACATATATTCGGCTTGAGGATCATGTGTGACAGGAAAAACACAAGTTTGTGGCTATCACAAGAAAAATATATCAAGAAGGTGCTTGACAGGTTTAATATGAAGGATGTGAAGCTAGTTGGTACACCCCTTGTATCCCACTTCAAGTTGAGTACTGAGTTATGTCCGAGTGATGACAAGGAGAAGGAAGAAATGAGCAATATTCCTTACCTTTCATCAGTTCGTAGCTTTATGTATGCCATGGTATGTACATGACCAAACATCTCATATTCAGTGGGAGTAGTGAGAATGTTTCTTACCAATCCAAGAAAACAACATTAGCAAGTAGTAAAATGGATTTTGAGGTATCTTAAGGGTACTATTCATTACTGTTTATGTTTTGGTCATAATGAAATTGTGCTTGAAGGATTTAGAGATGTGGATATGGCTAGAGATATCGACACCAGAAAGTCCACTACAGGTTAACACATTTACAGGTGCAACAATATCTTGGGTGTCATGGCTATTAAGAATAGTAGCGCTCTCTACAATAGAGGCAGAGTGCATAGCTTCAACAAAGGCTTTTAAAGAGATTTTATGGATATAGTGATTCCTAGGAGAGATAGGAATAAAGCAAGACAAGTATTTGATATATTGTGATAGTCACAATGCCATTTTCTTGGCGAAAATTCCAGCATTTCACTCAAAAACTAATCACATTGAATTAAGGTACCATTGGATGCAACAAGTGTTGGTGGAAGGACAATTATCCTTGGAAAAGATCCATACAAATAGGAACCTTGCTGATATTCTCACTAAGATTCTATCAAGAAATAAGCATGAGTTATGCATATGCATGGTAGGACTCGGTGTGACTTTATTCAAGATTCTCCATTCGACTTCAAGTGGGAGAATGTTAAACATGAAGTAGAATTCGAAGTTGTTGGCGCCAACCAACAACCGACTGCTCACCAACCTCACTGAAAGTCGACCAACATCGACCAAAATCCATTGCCCATTGGTCACTGTGCAGTCATTTGAATCATATGCAAAAAATTCTAGATCTCCCTTCTTTAGCTATAAATGTGTAATATTTCTTCTGCCTAAGCAAGCCAAGGCACGACCTTCCATGAATAATAATAGAAGTCTGTGTTTTTCTATTCTCTAGTTATTATTTGTTGTTTTAGTTCTATTTTGAAAACAATGTTGACTCTGTCAAATCGATTCTATCTCTGTTGTTGCACTATGAACCCATCAATTAATGGTTGGCAAAAAACACCAAAAAGTGTGCAGGTAGACTATGTGAGCATGGAATCCATGAAGGATGAGGAGCTACAGACGAATACGAAACCCACCAATTAATGGTTGGCTGAAAACACCAAAAAGTGTGTAGTTAGAATATGTGAGCATGGAATCCATGAAGGACGAGGAGCTCTAGGCGATGACGACAGAGGTCTAGGCCTGAAATAATTATTTATTCTCATGATCAAATTGAATCCCTATTTATGGCGAAGGCTAAAAAGTTGCAGTAGAGACTTTGGACTTGCCCGACAGTTATATGATCATAGCAAGAATCCAGGACAACTTGTGTTTTGGGAATGTTGGTTACATAGTGTCCAATTTCACATGGACGAGGAAGCTCATGACCAGGCCATTCAAATTGTTCTCGAAGATCAACACGATCAAAGACATTGGTTGAGAACGTGTAAATAGGTTTCCTTTTATTATACGCTTTCAATAGACAACGAAAGTCTTCAAAGCAACTTCCCCTTAAAAACACCATAAATTTTGGCATATACATTATTCTATTTGAGCAGAGTTAACTTATTCAATAAATGAATGAATTTCACTATAACTTCATTCATATTTACATTCTTTTGGGTGCAAAAAAATACAAGTTTATTCTTACCAATAGATAGATTATGGTCAATTTGGAACGCCAACAAACCCATGACAACTGTCCGATGAAATTCCTCTCATAGTGGAGGCTGAAATGCACAAATAAACAAATAATTATACCTTATGTGTGCCTTCGCTTCATAGCATCTGTAGTATCATGTACTCTATTTACCTAGATTGATATAAATTGATAGAGAGTTATTCATGATGCCATGGAAACCTCTACTAAATCAAGGAATGGTGTAGGGATCGAAAGGGAGGGTCCCAGAAGAAGATTGTCACAAAATCTGTCAAGGTTTGCCTTCAAACCCCATTTTTATTACAACTGTCTTTGAATACCTAGCAGTTGAGGTAAATATTGATAAGAATTATGTTTTTAATTCATTGATTTAGTTCTATGATGTAGCAAATTGTTTAGTTGTTGTCAGTGACTTTTGTCAAGTAGTGTGCTTTCCGAGATGGGGGTTTGGGGATTTACAGGTTATTGGATTTATTTCGTGGGGTTTTAAAAATTCGGGGTTTTGGGGATTTACAGGTTATTGGATTTATTTCGTGGGGTTTAAAGTGTTTCATTTTGGGGAATTTGTTGATTTTAGTTTTGGATCTCTTTTTGCACTCGAAAACAAGAGACAACAGATATTGGAAGGAAACGCTGACAGAGACAACAAGAAGGATATGATAATTTTCAGGCATATTAGGCTGGCCGTGGGACATGACGATGAATTGGGGAAGTCACAATAGCTCATGGAGGCATGAGGCATGATTCCCAACATTCACCAGGTGCTCTTGCCCAAGAAGGTTGGATAAAAGGTGACTGAGAAAGCTAAAGGTTCAAATAAATCCTAGTGGCATTAGGTTTTTGGGGTTTTTGAGTATTTGGAAGCATCCATGGCCATCAATACAGATGTGCCAGATTTGAATTTCAGCAGGCCTGGGTTTTATGACTTTGGTTTTATCTGTGTGACTTCGATGCTAATGTTGTAGCCCAATAATTTGGGGTTTTATGGGTTATGATGCCTCTGTGGGCATGTTGTGCCCTGTATTTTGGTTCCAGATTTGGTATACAGTATTTTTTTCTTATCATGGGTTTTTGTGCACCAACTTGATATTCTAAATGAAAAATATGCTTCTCTATTCGTGTCTTTGAGTTTCAATTAATATGCGAAATGCACAATGAGATTTTTGAGTTACAATTCAATAGGAATTTTTTCCTGGTGCTTACTGTAGTCTAGGTATGTGGAGGAATTGCCCGGTTTCCATCATCAGTCGAGAAACCTTTCGGCTCCAGCCAGGCCTTCCTCCAACCTCCAACACAGTCACAATGTGATCCTCTCTAACAAAATTTCTGACATGAATCTACCAACCCGCTGTCCACACATCTTCTGAGATTTAATGCATTTGGCCGCACATATTCTAATTCAAATTCGCAGATCTTCCAGTTTTCCATTTTACCCTTCGTGCCCTCCTTCTTCTACTCTGCTTCTCCTCACTAGCAGCCCTGTTCCCCTACAAATTTGGTCTTCGCAATGCAAAATTTTGCAGATACGTTGCTAAAATTTATCTAAAGGTAACCTCAGATCTAGAAACGCACCTCTGTAATACCTACTTTTTCCAAAGACAACTCTCAGTGCGTATCTAAGAAATAGAGAAGGAACATTGGAGATGAGCGCCTGCTACGGGGAAGAAGCAGGTGCATGGTGTCTTGTGTAACATTTGTCAACCCTTTAAGTTTGATACCCAATTCTCTAATGTTGAATCCTACCTTCTCCACTAGTTCTAGTGTCTTACCCCTCCATATGATAGAAATATTGATTTCGTTCTGTGCCCCTTTCTCCATCAATTACACCCCAATACACACAAAAACAATGACTTCTCTATTGTCAATAATTGTTGCATTGTGATTTTGTAGATTTTAGAAAACCATAACCTCTTTTCTGAGATTGAAACTTTTAATCAAGTCAGAAATGATGCAGAGATGAACTCATTGGAGGATATTGGTTTGCTTTTTTGAGATATGCCATTCAACTCAACTATTTCTTGAAGGTGTGAAGTCCTTTTGGATTCCCTTTTTTCAATCCACCAATATGAAATCAAGGGTCATCCCCTACTCACAAAATCTCTCAGCTATTGAAATTGAACTTAATCCTCATCGACCCACAAATTTCCAGTTACCAAAACATAAATACAAATGGTGACTTTCATGGAATCTGAAACAATGTTTGTTGCCATAGTAGGGAAATCATATTCAAAATTGGTCTATTGTGAAGCTAAAAGAATGCGTCCTTTAGGATGTCTTCGAATTCCAAGGCACCCTTTCAACTTAGCTTCCACATACTTAGGATCACTTGGGCTTGCCATAATTCCACGAGAAAGGATAGGGAGGTGATTAGGTGTAAGATCCCCATTCACTCCATTGGTTTTCGCCACTTGAATCTTTCTTATTCATCAAGGTTGTCATCCCACTGCTTATTCTCTGGATTGGAATATCTATATGGGTGTTGATAACAAGGATGAAAGACTGTTCATTCTCCTATTCCATCTCATCACGTTAAAATATCGCAGGAAGAGCAATCCCATGATCTCCTCTAAGAAAACCAATATCCTCCAAGCACTTCATCTCTGCATCATTTCTCACTTGATTGAAAGTTTCAATATGAGAAAAGAGGTTACAATTTTCTCAAATCTGCAAAATCACAGCGCACCGATTATTGACAATCCCCTTCACATTCATGAGGATCAAACTCTGGTGGTCCATCAAAGTACAGATCATACGATCTACCCCTGTTTTGTTCCAAGAAAAGGTGGTTGTTGTTATACTGCAGTGGCCTTTTTAATAGCATCAACAATGCTAACTTCTCCTACACGCTGGACTATATCTTCATTATTTGAAATTTCCATGATTACGGTCATGAAGAACTGAAAATTCTTCAAATTCCACTATCTGGTGCCATTTTCACCATCATGACCATCCTTTATATCAACCAAAAATGAAGGGAATTTTTTTGTTTTTCTTTTTGAGAAAAATTCTTGTGTCAAGGAACTCTGAATACTGTTTCTATATTGCCCTCCTTCCAATTTTCCTGACAAAGACTCACATCTATGGGATCAACAAAATTGTCCATTTCAATTTCTGGAACTGCTAACCCTTCTTCTAAATTTTGTCCTTTATTTGCACCAACGAATCCCTTCCCATGTGACACACCGGTTCCATGATTTTGTACTGCATGCTCATCCCTAATCGCCCCACAATTCTCCTTTTTAACTGGGATACTTTGAGGAAGAGCATGGGACTGTTCTTCCTACGGTACTTTCTTCTTCAACCCCATGCCTTTGTTTCCTTCCAAAACACTGAGAAATCCATCCTGCTGCAAGGTTGCCAACAAGTCTAGATAAAGACTTTCAATTTTTTTTTTATCTTGAGCCACATAATTTGAGAAAGCTCACAATCCCCATCTCTGCACCATTATCAACTTCACATGCCATTGTTCCACTAATTTCTCGAATCTTTAACCTTATATATCGCTCTTTGTTCCTTATTGAATGCCATAGCTTTTCAGTGTTCAGAGACCTGCAGTGCAAAGAGTCTCCTCGAGTAGATTTAGCTTGTAAATTTCGGAATCTGTTAGTGGAGTTAGTTTTATCAAAATTAGTGGTGGTAGGCATATGTTTTTTTGGGCTTTTGACTTTCTTTTCTTTCTTTGTTTTCTTCAACCAACTACATCGAGAGGAAGTGGGTTTATGAAGAAAGAGGGCACCTATTTTTCTGTCAATGGGTATCCTCTATTTGTTAATGGGTTCAACTCGTACTGGTTAATGACCGTGGCAACATATTCAACATAGAGAAATAAGGTTACCTCTGTTTTTGAACAAGCTCGAGCTCATGGGCTTAATGTTGCCAGAACTTGGACCTTCAACGAAGGCCAGTACAATGCACTGCAGACTTCTCCTGGTGTATATGATGAGCAAGTCTTTCAGGTCGGTGCATTGGTCCTTGCAATATGTAAATCGTTAAAGCCCTCCACCAATTTTTTGGTTTTTGGGTGTCTGAATGTGTTGCCATTTCTTGTCTTTCTTAATCTTGTGGTTGTTTTTGTTTCTTTGTTTTTTGATGAAGGCCTTGGAATTTGTGGTCTCTGAAGCCAAGAGGTATGGTCTCAGACTAATACTAAGCCTTGCTAACAATTATGTGAACTTTGGAGGAAAGGCCCAATATGTACAATGGGCTCAAAATGTTGGACAAAATCTCAACTCCGAGAATAATTTCTTCACTAATCCCATAGTTAAAGGTTACTATAAGAACCATGTTAAGGTAACACAACGTATAAATGTCTATCTCTGTCTCATTATTATGTAAAGATACTAATTTGTATATAATACACACAAAAAAATAATCAAATTTGTCTTCATCATTGTTTTTTTCCTGCAGACTGTATTGAATAGAATGAGCACCATTACTGGAGTGGCCTACAGGATGACCCTACAATATTTGCATTCCTAATTACAAATCCTCCTCGCACAAGACATCAAGAGATGACATTCCCTGTGCAATTTCTATGTCTTATGGTTTCTCTCGTTATGTGTACCTACAATTTTTCTACAATAGAGAAGTCGTTTTTCTTGTGTGTAATGGGGTTTAATTGTGTGTACTTGGGTTTAATTGATGGAGAAAGGGGCACAGAACGAAATCAAGATTTCTATCATATGGAGGGGTAAGACACTAGAACTGGTGGAGAAGGCAGGATTCACCATTAGATAATTGAGTATCAAACTTAAAGAGTTGAAAAATGTTGCACCACACACCATGCGCTTGCTTCTTCCCCGTAGCAAGCGCTCGGCTCCGACGTCCCTTATCCCTTTCTTGGATACGCACTCAGAGTTGTCTTTGGTGGAAGCAAGTATTGCAGAGGTGAGTTTCTAGATCTAAGGTTACCTTCAAATAAATTTGAGCGCTGAATCTGCGAAATTTTGCACTACCAAGACCAATTTTGTAGGGGAATAGGGCCGCTGGTGAGGAGAAGCAGAGCAGGAGAGGGGGGGCGCGGAGGGAAAATGACTAACTAGAAGATCTGCGGCCAATTTCATTAACTCTCAAAAGATGTGTGGACATCGGGTTGGTAGATTCTTGTCAGAAATCTTGTCAAAGAGGATCTGATTGTTTCCTTGTCGGAGGTTGGAGGAAGGCTTGGCCGAAGCCGGAAGATTTCCCAATCGGTGACGAAAGACAGACAATTACTCCTCCTAGCTAGACTACTCCCTTACTCTTATGTTATGCACATCTATCAAGGCATTGTTTGCCATGCAGTTTTAGGTTTATATCAATTTAACACATGAGAAAAATTGATCAAGTTTTCCTATCATGGCTTTTTGAGGGTCATTGTATACGTCTATGAAATTTTCCTATTTGCTTTTTCTTTGCTTTTGACTCGATGTTATAGTTTAAGAAAATTATCTTTACTGCGATGTCACATTGACTACAAAGGCGTCCTTTTCCATTGTCAGTTGTCTGATTGAACCTCTCCACTCCAAAGTTATGTTTTGGTAAAACAACCTATGAAAAACCCTACGATTTTGAATGAAAATTGAATAGAAATTTTTCTGTGATGTAATTCTTGGTTTAAAATGTACTTATTACATAATTTCAAGATTTTTTAAATAGGTGAATTTTGAATATGCCATAAAAAAGTTTGGGGGTCATTTTTTTTAATTAGAAAGGTGGTGTAAGATCCATATATGCCAAAAAAAAAAAAAAGCGAGATTATTGAGTAATTATATTTGATTGCAGCATTAGAAGGTGCAATTTCAATAAATTTCATAATTAACTTGGAATTTCAGGTGCAATGAAAAATAACTTAAACATCAAATTTTTCTTTTTCCAAATTTCAACATAATTTTTTTTTTTTAATAAAAGTTTTAATTTAAATACAATTTTTTTTTTTTTTCTTTATATGAAACTACATCATCATTATTAGGAATTTGGCTTCTGCGATCCATAAATTATGTATCAAATATTTCGGTGAAAATCACATTCGAGAAATTTTGTGGCATTTCAAACCAGCCAGTGTGGTTCATCATCATTATTATCATGTCTAATATATAATGTTTATTGAAATTAGGAATTAAACCTTTAATTTTACATCAAAAAATATCTAAAAACCATTTATTTAAAAAAAAAAAAATACAACTTAATTAAAAAAATAAATTATATCAATCTTTAATAAATAATTACCATACATAAAGCATTTTCCATAAATTATGTATCAAATATTTCGGTGAAAATCACATTCGAGAAATTTTTGTGGCATTTCAAACCAGCCAGTGTGGTTCATCATCATTATTATCATTTCTAATATATAATGTTTATTGAAATTAGGAATTAAACCTTTAATTTTACATCAAAACATATCTAAAAACCATTTATTTAGAAAAAAAATTAAATACAACTTAATTAAAAAAATAAATTATATCAATCTTTAATAAATAATTACCATACATAAAGCATTTTGCTTAACTATTATCTTATTCAAAATAATATTTAAAATAATATTTAAAATTAAAATATTTTGATTATTCTTAATATTATATATCTATATATATATAATTTAAAATTCCAAATAACATTTTATCTATGAAGCTTAGATTAAGATAAAACTTGTTTTCATTTAAAACTTTTGTTTAACTTTATTATATTTACAATAGAAATGAGTTTCTTTAACGAATGTAGTAAATAATAATTTTCAGTTTTAATCAAATTATGCAATAAAATTCCTTTTACTCATATATTCATATGACAAGTCAAGTAACAAGTTCCATCTAAACTAACAACTTCCATCCCTAACTAATTTTTTTTTATCAATTTTAAGGTTATTTCAAGTTTAAGAAGAACAAAAGGTTTATGTTCCGTTTTTTCATTGTAATTATGTTTTGAGGGAGTTGTTTCCAATTGTGAGTTGCATTTTGTTGTAATAAATTTCATATATGTTTGAATTATTTTAAATATAATGAATAAAAAATTAGATAAGCTTAATTTTTTTTGAATTTATTTATTTTTTAAATTAGGTTTTTGTTTTTATTGGTAAAATTGTATTTTGATTTTTTTATTGTTGTGAAGTTAATATTTAAAATGAACTAAATATTAAAATTTAGTTCATAACTATATTCAGAGCTAACAAAATAAAGTTTAGAACTTATTAATTAATTTACTTTTAAATTATAACAATTTAGAGCAAGAAAAAGTTAAGTGGAGAACTTATTAATTAATTTACATTTAAATTTGGTTGTACTGTTTGAAAATTTAAAAAGATATATATATTTTATTGTAGTTGTAAATGAATTGAGTAATTAATCATTAAAAAATATATTTACTATTATGTCATAAAATCAGAATTAATAAAAATTTTAGAAGATAGGTTTGTATTGTATAGAGCAAAAGTTTTTTAAAAAATGGAGTTGTTTTTAATGTATTTTTTTTGGAGTTTTTGGTTTAAAATGGTTTTTTTATTACATATATGAATTCAACAATTTGAGAAATCTCTAAATCAATTGTCTAGAGTTATCTATCAACCTTATGATTTCAATGATTATCTACCAAAAAACCAATTAAATAAAAAAAATATAGAAACAAAATATATTTAAAAAGTCCCATTAAATACAACTCGTTCAAAAAGTGTGCGCACTTACAGTGTACGGTCAATGCAGTGTCCATGTTCTCCTATTTATGCGTGGAACTAGGCAATGAATCCATGGTACGTAGATTGGTGCAAAAATTAAAATGCAATAAATTCATGGCTCCACCAATCCATTGACGTTATGGGCCAGGCGTGATGTTAAGTATGCCTGGAATTCATTGGAAGTGTCTTTAGTTCGACAAATTGGAAGCTGATGGGACAGCTCCGAGACTGTTTTCGCTGGCGATTTCCGCAGCTTTCCGGCAACTCGCGAATGGTGGACTCCTGTTTCCGCCACCTCGCTCCCTCCGCGCCGCTCCCCCTGGCCGAGCAAGATGCGTCCATCTCATACCATCAGCCCCATCCATGCATCATCAATTTTGAATTTGTAATTGGACGCGATTTGAATTTGAATTAAATTATAGTTTTGCAGTGTTTCAAGAGAGTGAAGACGCCTTTTTCTGTTGCAAGTCCTTGCTATGCAGGCTACTTCAGCTTGATATTGGTCGTTGTACATGCTATATTGTGCGAGAACAGTTCGACGGACTCGAAAATGCTTGGGTTTATTCAATGTATACACATGTATGTTTCCTCTGCAACATGATTCTTCTTGGCTCTTAGTTTTCAGTACCAAATTTATTATAAATTCTCTATGCATTTGTTAGCAGTCTACTGTAGAAGTTTTGAGAGTAGTTTTTTATTTTTCAAGTTTTTTTATCAGTTTCTTTTTCTGGATTCATTCTATGTTTTGAGAGTAGTTTTTTATTTTTCAAGTTTTTTTATCAGTTTCTTTTTCTGGATTCATTCTATTAGAGGAACTTAGGGAACAAACAATGGAGCCATCTGTTTGAAATTTTGATTACCTGTGTTTATTTCATGGAGAAAGAAAGGAAGTTTCTGAACACTGCTTAAATTGTATAATAACAGAGTCTGGAGTCATTAGTGAGTGGACTATCTTTGGGAATAGCAGATAGGCTTCCTATTTTTATTTTCCTAGTGATAAGATTATAAGAACTGTATATAGGTTTCAAGGCTTAAGAGGGAATTTGATTTATGTATTTTTTGGATAATTTTTGCAGGGAAATCCCCTAGATTCTCATGGAAGAGACACAAATAAACTTCTTGGAGTTGTAACTTAAGATTTCTTGGAGTTGTAACTTAAGATTTGAATCTGGGAATCTGCCTTCTTATGTTCATACTCTGCCTTCATGGAGTTGTCAGCTCCCAAACATGGCTGTTCCAGCATGGTTACATCAACCTTATTATTTCAGATATGGTAATGGTGGTGAGCCTGCAAACATGGCTGTACGTCCACAGCAGTTCTTCAGATATGGTAATGGTGGTCACCCTGCAAACATGAATTTCCCAGCTCAGCAAGATTACGGTCGTCACTTACAACATCGATGAGATTACGCCCGTGAAGAACACGAAGTAAATTTTTTTATATCGAGGATGGGGTTGTTTATAATTATTAATGTTGTTGTTGTTTTTTTTTATATTTTATTCTCAGTATTATTAATTTAGCATTAAGTAATTAATTATTATTAATTTAACATCTACTAATATCATTTAAAATGTTTAATTTTCAAAAATAAAATTTTAAAATTTTATAATGTTTAATTTTTATTTAATTTTCAGCAATAAAATTTTAAAATTTATAATGTTTAATTTTCAAAAATAAAATTTTATTTTTTTGAATAAAGTTTATGTCATATATATTTTGTATATTGAAACTCTTTCATATAAACCATATTATAATTTTATAGACTACTTAATTATGTATTATTTTTAAATATTTGTGTAGTGCTTTTTAATTTTTAAGTTTTGAAAAAAGTAAATAACATATTAATATTACTATTTGTTAGTTACTATTATATTTTAAATATGGTTTTCATAAAAAAAAATGATTAAGTATGATTTAATTTTATTATTTTTTATTAATATTTAAAATTATTTATCTACAATATAGTTTTAGTTTTGTAAATTTTGCAATTTCTTCATACTTTAATATTATGGGTTTAATTTTATTAAATTGTATTAATATTTAAAATTATTAATCTACAATATGCTTACTTCAAGTCTTTCACTATGGTTTAAATTTTACTATTTTTTTGTTAATATTTAAAATTATTTATATGCCATATGATTGGTTTACGTGTAATTATGTAATGATTGTTTTTTGACATGCAATGATTGTTTTTTGCAGTCTTTGCACAATATGATGTATTTGAAAAAAGAAATAACTTTTTTATTAAATGTAAATGAAGGAGCAATTTTTATATTAAAAAGTAATAAATGTAATGAAGTATTAAATTTGAAAAAGAAACTAACATTTTTATCAATGGTAAATGTTGGAGAAATTTTTATATTAAAAAGTAATAAATGTTAGTTTTATTAGGGTAATTGTTGTATTAAATTTTTATATTTAAAAGAAATAAGTGTTTATAAATATGATATCTAAAATAATATTAATATTACATTTCAGTATGAAGGAGATTTGTAATTTATTTTGTATCTAGTTAATATGTGGTATTTTAAAATTCTCTCTCTCTCTCTCTCTCTCTCTCTCTCTCTCTCTCTCTCTCTCTCTATATATATATATATATATATATATATATATATTATCTTAATAATCGTATTAAGAAAATTATTTCCACATTTGAAATATTTCATCTTAGCATGTTTATAATGCATTTGAAATAACTAGTTTTCTAATTTGAACTATTATTGTCGAATTCCTAAGATCATCATATTTCATAAGCGAAGTCTCACCTAACATTTTTTCTCACAGTCGAATTCCTAAGATCATCATCTTTGATAAATGAAGCCTCACCTAACATTTTTTCTCACAATTTTCCCACTACATGGACAATGGGAGGGTCTTGAGCTTCCTACTAAGCCTCTTAACACAAAGTCCCATTACTATTTTCACATAGATGAAGGCCTCTCTAATAGCTTGTATTAATGGAATTCAGATGTACAAATTTATCAACTCATTCAAACAATTCGACTCAGGGTGTAGAGTAGGTTTGGCTAAAATTTGTCTCTCTCAGTAAAGTGTATTGGAAGTAGTTTTAGTAATAAAAACATTGGTTGCTATAGAAGGATTAACAATAACAAGGATGCTAAATATTGCAAGAGTTTCATCAGTCATGAAAACATCAGTTGTTAGAGTGATCTCAACAATAACAGTGGTATTAGCTGTTACAAAAATTTCACCATGTCATCCATTTAGTGATTCTTGGATTGGAGTTTCTTCCATAGGTTTGTGTTCTTCTTCATTTTATGTAATACCAATGTGGGAAACCCTTGAATTTACTATCCTTTCGAACTGCAAGTTTAATTCATTGCATCCAATAGGGGGATATAGTGGGAAAAATGGGTGATTAAACTTATTTTGCAACCTTATTATTTGGATTAAAGTTAGTTTACAAAGGTAGTTGGGGTCACAAATGAGGGTTACTGGGTGGTGCATTAGAATGAAGTTGCAATTGTTATTGTTTCATGGGTTACTGTACAAGAAGATTTCCTGGAAAAAATAGGCTTTGCACTATCCTTGAGGCCACATAAATGTTTGGTTTGAAGGAGATAGCCAATGGGGCTAAGGTGTGGGGTACTAAATTAGAAATATCAAGCATATTACCTTTGACGCCCTTGAGAAGAAGTTTTCTGAGACAGAGATTTTGGGAAGAGGACAACTCCTTACTCTTCTAAATAAGTTGCGTGTCTTGCACATAGAGAGAAGAATCATGCTCAATATTCTTCTAGATGAAGAGTTGGCCGAAGAGGAAGAGGAAGAAGAAATTTTAGAGGCGGGGGGAGGAGGCATACAATTCCAAGGAGAAAAGTCTGATCTTCATTGCATAGATTGCAATAAAGATGGACATGATGCATCCACATGTAAGATACCTTGGAAAAAAATTGAACATGAAAGAAATGAAGCCAAAGGTAAAACTAATGAAAAAGGAAAAGGTAAAGAACCCGATTCTACTCACTATGTTGTGACATATTGCAATATTGGAGTGATCAGAAACATGTTTAAATTTTCACTTGCTTCATGGAAAAACGATTCGTTGGTTGATTCAGGAGAAAATTGCCACATGAATTTTAGGAGAGACTGTTTTGAGGAATTCACTGACAATGTTGATGGAGCAGTATATTTTGTAGATAAGTCAAGACCCAAGCCATCGGTGCTTGGCACCATCTGACACAAATTTCTTGGTCTTTCATACTTTCTTCTACATTATTTTCTATACCTACAGGAGCTAAGGAGAAACTTTTTGTCTTTGGTCCACATCCACCAGAAACGACACTACATTCATATATTTGATGGCAATATTGAGGTCAGAAAAACATCAGATCACTCACTTGTCATGACAGGGAAAGAAGAAGAAATAATTCTAAAGCAGCAAGGTAACTATGTTCGTGCACAAAACCTGTCATGCAATATTCACTATCACGAAGGTACATTTCCATCCAGTATTTTATGGCATGCTATATTTGGACACTTGAACTATGACAACTTTTTCTTGTTGAAGAGAAACAATGTTACAAGTTTGCCTACAATTCCTAGGAAACTTAAGCAATGTGATGCTTGTATACTAGAAATCATAGCAAACAACCTTTTCATGATTCACATTCGGGAGCACATAGAAAACTTGAACTCATTCATTCAGATTTATGTGGCCCAATGCTTGTTCCTTCTACAAATGGTAATAAATATATGATGAGAGAAAGCTATGTATTATTCTTTCGCCAAGAGAACCCTCCACCATAAGGAATCCTCCTGTGCTCCTTTTTCCCTTGTATGTGTTGAAAAAATAGTCATTGAAAATATTTATTCATGTTTTTTATCCTGTTCTATCATGTTCTTCTAGTTAGTTAAATTTAAAACCTACAAATTTTTGTGTCTAGATAACCAAAGGAGAGATCCCTGCGGATTTTTGAAATTATGCATGGTTTTTCCAAACTTTCCTCCCTCACCATTTGATGTCAATTTTTATAATTTTTTATCCAACTTGTTTATTTATTGCCCTCCCTCTCCCATTTTTATTTCATTTAAAAAAAAAATTGGCGCCAGTGGCGAATTTGAAATAGAGTGGGAGGCTGGTATTCAATGCAATTAAAACTACGGTGCAATCAAAAGAGTTAATTCAGAGTGGTGTACGTGGTAAGTATAGTCACCAAAAGCAGATACTTCCACCCATCACATCTCCGATCTGTCATCCTAATGCCAAGGCATGGCCATGTATGGTGAAAGGGCCACAACAAGGGCATTAAATGCCCTATGGTAGGCTAGTGATTAAGTTTTATGAGTCAATGAAATCAAAATGACATGAATACAAATGAAATCAAATCAACACATTCAGCAACGATTAATTTTTTTCTTTAATATTGGACAAAATCACAAGATTTAAAGAAATTTGATCAGAAAGTATATCAAAATAGTAAGATTTAAAGAAATTTGATCAAAAAACATCTCATGCAGTGGTTTTTTCTTAGGCCTGAATGATAGTCAAATTTCACTAGAAACAAAGGTGAAATTTTCAAGACTCAGGCCATTTAGAGTACGAATTTTACTCGAAACAGTGGTGAAAATTTGGGGACTCTGGTTATTTAGGGTGATATTTTCAATAAAAAATTGTAGAGCTGGTAGAAGTGGGAGATTAGCTTAATTGAACTTTCTATTGGTTCTTCTGGCTGGCTCTGAAAGTGCAAAACAAAGACCAAGAGTCTCTTTTCAAAGAAGGTAGCCTGTGAATATTTTTGAGTCTAAGATTCAACAGATTTGCCCATTCATGCTTATGGAGAATGAATTTATCATCCTAGTGGAATGAATAGGATTCATATATAGATAATCTATTTGAAATGGGAAGTCCCTTAAGAGTATTTAAATCTTAAAATTCTGTGAAGTCTATAGGTACGTGAGGATGCTTGGGTTTGTTGGCTTGAGGGGTCCTGACACAGGTTCATAGGTTAAGTTTTGACAAAAAACCCCTATACTACTTGCCCTTTCGGCAATGACCTACTTGCGCAGGCCAAGGTCTCACCCGAAGTAGTATGGGAGGGTGCTGGAACCAGGTTTCTGCACCTTGAGAGAAAGTAGGTAATGTCAGGCAGATCTGTATGATTACTTGCTAGGTTTACCCAAAATGAGTCTATTCGTAGCCCTTTTAACAGTATATTCAACATATAACCATAACAAAGCTATGAGATCTAATCAGTACATTCACATCCACGTGCGCATTACCAAATATCATCACATAGCACTATAATCGCAACTATTAACAGATCACAGATATACTTATGCCAATAACATAGATACATTCGCAGCTAATAATCATCATAGATACGCTTCAGCAGTAAACATAACCAATTTAGATAGCCCACAGATACTTTAACGATACTTCGCATTCATTAACATTAAGATCCACTTACAACCAAAACCAGCCCACGCACACCTCCTAGCAGGGTCCACACACAACAGGACTAAGGATCTCTATGCACACAACGAGTAGGAGTCCTTCCCCAAAACAATCCAAAACAGATCTAATAGTTTGAACACAACATCAGTCTTAATTCACGTCTACCTCTAGACTCGAACTATTCATCTATTTATATCGATGTAGCCTACAATATCCTGTGGTCCGCAAACCATGGTTTTGCGGACTCTATGTCTACCCTTTGACCCATTACAATGCATTCGAGGCTCTGAACCACCCCAAACCCCTGCGTTAGACTAACTAATATAAAAATATACAAAATTCGCAACCTAGGGAGCCCCGTTCCAACAGGCCCCCAACACAATCTTGTGACTCGTCCTGAGTCATTGTGGCCGTGGGTTTTGCATATTCTCCTAAAGCTGCTTGATCACATCAACCAGCAGGGGCAACACTCCTTCACTTTGCGCAGCACCATTCTGGGCTATCTCCACCAACTTCTGCGAAGTTGGGCCTTTTGTAGTAGCAGTGATGCTCTCCAAAGTTTGGTTCAGTTGCTTAACTGCGATGTCGACATCTTGATATAGCTTGAGGGCCTCATCGGCCCATGGCTTGAAGTGATCACTCAAATTCTTCTTTCATTCCTGAAGAGGTTCCATGTCATCTCTGAGTGCATGGCCGGTTCGTAGTCGGGCCAAGCACTAAGGGGATCAGAGTGGTCAGTGTAACATCCATTTGTTCAAACTCTTCTTCCTTCTGGTGCAACTCTTGATTGATTTCACGTAGGAGAGGGTCGCACTGCACCTTGGTCCACAGCTGCATAGCTATTTCCAGCAGTTCTTCTCCCTGAACAATTTGACCTGTAATGACATTGGTGGCCTTTGTAACCAGTGTGGATTGTAGGGCCCTTATTTGAGGTGGCTTTTCTGGCTGTAACTTGGCCTGCAAGGTCGCAATCTATTGTTCCATCTTTGTCTTGAATGCCTACATCTTAGTCCTTGAGGCCCTTAGCGCTGCAACCAATCCTTCAATATTGGCCTAGGGGGTGGCAGAAGCTAGGATATCTTCAGTGACGTCTACGCAGAGCCTACTAATTAGGTGCTCCAACTCTGTCTGTTGCGCGACAGCGAGGGTGCAGGTAGCCTATGCCTAAGATACTTCAGCAGTTTTCTCCTCAATTGTCTGCTCAGCTGTGCTGAGCTGTTGGTGCACTAGGCAGTCTCTATGTTGAATTTCTTCGCACAAGGATGCATGGAGGATTTGTAATGGCTCTTATGGTAGGCGAGCAAGATCTAATTGCACCCAAAATTTCGAAAAGTTTTGTCTATCACGGGGGATTTTTTTTGCGATGGCGGTTTTTATGGTACAACACTGGATGGCAAGGCTAGGATGGGTGTTTTGGGATTCAGCATCCTAGAGGGAACCTCCAATTTTACACCATTTCTGGAGTTAGCTAATGGGGATGCCATTTGGCCTAAGCTGCTGACCTGCGAGTCACTGATTCTACTTGTTGGGGGTATAGGCCGAAGGAATGGTTCATCTCTGTATACTATCAAGAATATTATTGAGGTAATTTTGTGGGAATTTCGCAAGGACTCAAACTCTGCCTCTTCTTCTTGGAAAGAGATTTCAAAGATGCCTCCATCACTGTGCGAAATTTTTCAGAAAACTTCCTGTTTTGACTCATTTGATTGCATAGGAGTGGGGAATCGCTTATGCTCCATATCCTCTCGATTTTTGGATGTAGTTGTTTATAGTTTAAGCGAAGAGACATGGAGTTAGCTTCCATCACCCACAATTATGGATGCAGGGTATGGGTATCTGCATATCATAGCCTTTAAGCTGAGACCAGACATGAAGGTTTGTTGAACTTTGTTTTGTAAAAAAATCTTACTTTCAATGATATCAGGATACAGTAGTCTGCAGTTGGTCTGTTCTGGAAGTTACTTTCCACTCAATTAAAACAAAATGTCTATCATTACTTTTGCAACATATTTCTATATAACTTAATAATTATTTTTAATGCAATGCCATATATAATTATTCAAAATAAGATATACATCAAAATGAAGTTCAATAGTGACATTTTCAAAAAATGCATTTTTATGGTTGTTGAATGTTTTTTGCAACTCATAGGATCATTCCAATGTTAAAGAAACTTTATGCACAGTGGATCACTCATAGGATCACTCCAAATTTAAAAGACTTTATTATCCATGACTTTATGCACAATGGATCACTTATAGGATGATTCCAATGTTAAAAAAATTTATTCACAATGGATAATGGATCATGATGCGCTTTTGTGAATATGAAAAAAAAAAAGTGAAAGTTTCAACTTAGGACTAGTCAATCATAGCATGTAACATTTATTCAATAAATAGAACATTAAGAAATGGAATACATCTTTGAAGTCTTACAATATCTCATCGCATTTTATTTTATACATTGCAAACCCTAGCACATATCAAAGGCAATCATTTGTTCACTAACATCATCCCTAATACATAGTATGAATAAAAGCCAATTTCACTTAGCCAAAATATTCTTAGTTAAATTGTATTCCATTATTTTACATATGAAAATTCAATAACCATAGGCACTATTCATTTGGATTGTATTTTTGTTTGTGAGAAGTTATGAAGACATATCTTCAATAGTTAATTTGGCTTAGTGAAGCTATGGTAAAAGCTTATTATTTTTTTTTGTGTGGATATGCAAATTTTTTCTCATGTTTATATGGGTATATGTGTATGTGATCATCTTATATTTTTCTTACTAAAACTCTATTTTTAATCTTATATGGAGCCAATGTGGCTTGAAATGTATGGTGTATTCTATTGTGAGGGAAAAATAGTCCTCAACGAATCATCTATTTTATGCATCTTTGGCTTTAGATGATTGCAGTTGTGTCAAAATGTGAAAATAACTCATTCCAACCTAAGTTGTTATTCTTTTGGTTTTGATGAGGGGAAATGGAAATATTTGATACATGTTTGTAATATACCCTAGATTCACTTCTAGGCATATGCAACACAACTTCATACTCTATAAATACTAAATTTTTAAGATTTCTTTTCAACCTAGTTCATCTTCTCCATTAATTGCACAATCTGATACTAAATATTGAAACACCTTGCATATGAAACAATATGCAAGCACAACAACATGCAATACCATGCATACTAACATATACATACATAATTGATAACTTTCAAAAATTAACAGGATTAAGCACATAAAAACACATTATACACATCATATAAAAGCATACCAACTAGTTACAGACCTTAGATATTCACACTAGCCATAGACATTGTTGTTTTAGTTCTCTCACTATAGAAGGTCAACCTTGAGCTAGGGCTATACTCCACTTGGGAAAAGGCTACCTAAGCCAACTAGATATAATAGTTAGCACAAACAATATCTAGGCCAAGGCACCAAAATCCAGTGGTAATTCCAACACAACTATTGTCCTCATTAGTATGCACAATCGAAGTGTACCCCCTCTCTACTCTACAATCCCTCGAGTTATCCCACTTCCCTTCCAAGGGAAACACAAGCTAGGTGGGAATCCTAAAAAATATGGCTCTAGGAACTCTAGCTACTCTCATGGAGTCTTTAAGTACCATCCCAACCTCACACCTAGGGAAACCTCTCAGACACAATTCCTCCTTCTGGGCTCTATCCTTCCTCAAGGCAACCCAGGGAGTGTTTTTCACCCAAATCCACAAAATTCAAAAAGATATAGGATTCTAGTGGCTCCTTACCTTACCCTCAATATACAATTCTAGTGTCTCCTTATGTTACCCTCAATATACAATTGTAGCAATGGAAAGAATGGAAATAATGAATCCCTTACTCACTGAGCCCCAAATTTTATGTATGCATGGCCCTTTTTTGGCACAAGGCACCAATGGGGTCCCTTTCCCACTACTAATGAACTTAGGATAAAATCATAACTTATGACTTAGAAATATATTAATTTATTCATTGGCTTAAGCTCCCTTGACTTATCCCCTTTCCTTAATCCCTTAGCCCCTTTGCCTCTCATGGAGTCATATTCCCACATACTCTCTTGTCTTACTTCATTTATAGTCATGATTTATTTCATTAATGTACAAGTGTGAGTATAATTTACAATGCTAGGCTCACCGACCTTTCAGCATGCATGTTCTCTAGCTTACTTATCACACATAGACACTCTATCCCAACACACACACACACACACACACACACACACACACACACACACACACACACACACACACACACACACATATAGCCACTTTGGCTTAAAGACCATATTGGCTCACCAACCTAGATAAAATTTGTACATATATAACCTAGGGATCAAGTTGGGGTATTATATTCCCCTTCCCCTTATTTATGCATTGTCTAATGTACAATCAAAATTCTTCCAACAGCTTCTAAAATTTGTGGGTACTCTTCCCACATGGTGTCTTCATGTTCCCCCCTAGCATCTTCAGGACTATAGCAAGTCCATTGGACTTTTATTAGGTCAATTTATTGGATCTTGAACACTTTGATATTATTGTCCAAGTTGCACATTAGCTAAACCTGGAAGTCTTTGTCATGCTCCACTTAGATCACAACACAATAAATTACATGGTTAGGATAAGATACATAATTTTTTAGTGAAGACACATCAAACACATTATATATGAACATGGATGTAGGCAGTGCAAGAATCTATGCAATAGAATCAATCCTCTCTAGGATGTCAAACGGAACACAATATCTTGTTGTGCGCTATGTATTTGTTTGTATAAATTTTCTTCTTTTCTTGTGAAGCCTTTAAGTTCCACCTTATTTTCATCATCTAAGACTTCCATTTCCTTGAGTAGCTCTATCCCAATAATTGTTCTATCAGCTAGGTTATCCCAACTCATAGGTGTGCTACATTTCCTACAATACAAGGCTTCAAATGGGCTCATATTCAATGATGCTCGATACCCATTATTATATGCAAACTCAAATACAAGAAGGCATTATTCCCATTTAAAAGACCTATTGATTATTTACATCCTCAACATATCCTCCATCACCGAATTGGTCCTCTCTTTTTTCCCATTTGACTCTAGGTGATATGTTGTATTAAAATTAAAATTTGTCCCAAATCCCTTCGAATAATCCCCTCCATAAATTTGATATGAATTTGGGATTTATGTCAAAAACAATTGTTTTAGGTACATCATGTAGACTAGCAATTTCCTTGATGCAAATATATATATAATGTTGGCTACATTATGTGTTAGCTTCATTGGAGTAAAATGGGAAACATTTGTGAGCTTATCCACCACTATATGATGGAATCATGCTTCCATATAGTCTTAGGAAGTTTAGTAATGAACTCAACGGTGACTTAGGAATGGGAATTGGTTGTAGAAATCTGGTTGGATCTTTGTGCTACATCTTTACCTTTTGACATTCTAGACATTTGGCTATGTAATAAATCACATTTATATTCATGCCTAACAAAGGTATTGACCTCTTAGATCTAGAATGATCTTTTGATACCTTATATGCAAGACATAAAGTACATTGTGCATTTATCTTAGCACTAAATTTTTCAGCTCTTGAGATTGAGGCACATATACCTTTCCTTGCACATGAGGCCTCTATCCTCTTTTAAATTTTTGTTGTAAATTATCTTGTTGTAATGTTTCCTTTACTTGCAAATATTGTTGATTTGAATGTATGGCTCTCAAAATTTTGTCTTATAAAGAAAAATTGTATACTTGTGGTTGTAGCATGCATATAATGCACTCTCCTAAAAAATGCATCAACCACTTTATTTTCCTTTTATTTGGTTGAATTGCTTAAATGATTGAGAAAAATCAAACTTTTTGTAAAATGAGTTTCACCAACACGACACAAGAGAGATGGTTAAGCTAAGCACAAAATGAAATATAGCTTGCATAATCAGGTGTAAACTGATAACCATGAAAGTAAAAAAAATAAAACACGTAAGAAACAAAATACTAGGCAGAAAACTCTTTATTCGACTACCAATGGAGAAAATCTTTGGTGATCTTAAAAGGAGACATAAAAGAGGATTGGGTTTGTAAAATCCCTAGTCATCCTGTCGAGGCAATGCTACTCACAGTGGTACTAACTAATAGCACAACCACACACACACATAGCATAATAACGTGAATGAAAAGTCATAAAGCATAAACTTGGAGTGTACACAATACTTATTTGATAAACCATTGACTTGCTGTAGACCTTGAAGGTACCACACAACCATAAATCGTGTCGCTCCAACCCTTTCAATTGTGGGTCACTCCCAAGTTGGGGCCATGAATTCACAATGCCAATGACTACCTAAGCCAAGTACATGTCCAATACTGAGTATGAATAGGGCCAAGGTACCAAACCCAAACATTCTTTGACCAATAGGGTGGTTGGTGCCCAAAGTGTACACCAAGGGCCATAATGCTCAGGGCAAGGGTTGTCACTCTATCCTTGCCCACCCTGTTCTAGCTATATCCTAGAAAATATAAGGTGGGTAGTCCCTAAGAGGTGAAAAGATGGACGATGAAGGAAAACTTGTTGAAAACCAACAAGTTATAGGAGATGCACTGAGAATTATGTTATTAAATTGACTTAAATTAGATGCAAGCAAGATTAATTGAGCAGTGTTTAGGATATTTAGTTAGATTAGACAATTCAGATTTAAAGTTATGAGACTAGTGCTTTAAATTACAATCCTCATAAGAATAAACTTGCAGGATAAATGGTTTATCAAGTCACGAGATAACAAATGCTGCTTTAATGGATGATCAACTAGCCTCTATGAAATGAAAATCTTACAACTAGGTGAAATGCAAAAATATTGGTTGATTTTATTTAAATTCCTATTCTAAATATGACCCTTGATCCTTACTATATTGAGCCCTTGACACGTGGTGTCAAAAACTAGGATGCCAAATAGGCTTGTTCATCCCGAAAGGGTGCAACAAAACCCAGGTGATTAATATGACCTTTGCCCAAATTTGATCTTGATAACAAATAATCTCCTAATGATCGTATCAATGGATTCATGGTAGTAGTTAATTTTATAAAGATAAAACATGAAAATGTCATGTGACATCTATTTCCTTACACTTTCAAAAGAAATTCCTCTAACTAGGATTTTGCAACTTTACTAACTAGATCAATAACCAGTTGCATTTTTTTTATGAAGCTTTTATTAAAAAATTTGATAGAAATGAATTCTAAATAAAAAATTAAAGAATTCAATGAGACATTTAAATCTTTATTAAACAAAGATTTATGTTGATGCCAAACCAACTCCTAATATACTAACAGAAATTTATGTAAATGCTTTCTCATTTCCATTATTATTTTTATTAAAAATTGACAAGAACACATTACCTAAAACAATGCAAGAAAAATTGAAAGTAGAAAAGAAAATGACGAGAAAGGATCACTAGTGAGCATTGCTAGAAAAGCCACGACTGATGAGAAAATCTCATTGCCTCCAACCAAAATGGTCACTCTTAAAGAAGGGAAACATTTGTCATGATATTCGAGAGGATAAGGTCAATCCAAAACCTACCTAGATTAGTCATATTCATGGGGAGGTATCTAAAGAAAGTATGCATGACAACATATTAAAGCATACTTATTAAAGCATTATTAATTAATTGAGCATATACATTAAAAAGAAACTTTCATAAATAAAATAAAATTTATATTATTTATTTTATAAAATAGTAATAAAGAAAAAATTATTATCATGGATTACAATTATATAAAAAAGTAAAAAAAAAATTTATGCTCCATATCTTTATTTTAATTATGATTGAAATTTTCAAAATGATTTTTCAATGAGCAAAATTTAAAATAGAACTATATACCAATTTGTTGATAACGAAGAATCTCATTGAAACTCAAATTATTAGTTTGAATTATGGAGCATTATGAGGTTACAGACCATTAGGTACTTCATTTGATCACTGGTAGTAATGCATTAAGATCTCAAATTCTAAGGCAAAAACAAAAGCTCTAAAAGCATCAAGCTATTTTATCAAAAAAAGAATTGATAAAACAAGTGATCAATTAAACGAATTTCCAGGTCTTTCTCCATGGCATAGGGACACGTTATTGTCCTCTAATACTAATAAAACTAGAGAATGCTATTCTCCAACGAGAATTTGGAAGAATCAAAGCAAATGTGCATGCCTGCCTCACTAGTGATTATGTATTATCCCTTAGTCATAACATGAAATATTGGAATCAATAGATGCCAAGCATGTACAAAATGTTTATTAGCCAGTCATGGGTAACCTGTCAATGACAAACGTTATTCTCATTTAGCACAAGAGATGAAAGTTGAATTGAATCAAGTTGTATCAGTGGGCCAGTGTTATTTGAATTCATTGCAAGAAAGATTCATAACTGTAAAGTGGGATTACCTGCTATATGTTTTTTATTTGCATAGATTGTTTCTTTGAAATGAAGACTCGCATACTCCTAAAGCTCCAAGTGAATGTAGTCACAGTAAGCATAAATCTTCTTACCACAACAAAAGTTTAAAACCCTTTAAAGGTTACAACTCCATGAAGGCAGAGTATGAACATAAGAAGGCAGATTCCCAGATTCAAATCTTAAGTTACAACTCCAAGAATTTTATTTGTGTCTCTTCCATGAGAATATAGGGGATTTTCCTGCAAAAATTGATCCAAAAAATACATAAATCAAATTCCCTCTTAAGCCTTGAAACCCATATACAGTTATTATACTCTTATCACTAGAAAAATAAAAATAGGAAGCCTATCTGCTATTCCCAAAGATAGTCCACTCACTAATGACTCCAGGCTCTGTTATTATACAATTTAAGCAGTGTTAAGGAACTTCCTTTCTTTTTCCATGAAATAAACATAGGTAATCAAAATTTCAAACACATGACTCCATTGTTTTTTCCTTAAGTTCCTCTAATAGAATGAATCCAGAAAAATAAACTGATCAAAACAAACTTGAAAAATAAAAAACTATTCTCAAAATTTCTACAGTAGACTTATAACAAATGCATAGAGAATTTATAATAAATTTGATACTGAAAACTAAGAGCCAAGAAGAATCATGTTGCAGAGGAAACATACATGTGTATACATTGAATAAACCGAAGCATTTTCGAGTCCGTCAGACTGTTCTCGCACAATATAGCATGTACAACGACCAACATCACGTTGAAGTGCCCTGCATAGCAAGGACCTACAACAGAAAAAGGTGTCTTCACTCTCTTGAAACACTGCAAAACTATAACTTAATTCAAATTCAAATTGCGCCCAATTGCAAATTCAAAATTGATGATGCATGGATGGGGCTGATGGTATGAGATGGACGCATCATGCTCGGCCAGGAGGAGCGGTACGGAGGGAGCGAGGTGGCGGAGGCAGGGGTCCACCATTCGTGAGTTGTCAGAAAGCTGCGGGAGTCGCCGAGAGTCCCATCAGCTTCCAATTCGTCGAACTAAAGACACTTCCGAATTCATTGGCTGCTTTGCATGCTGATGATTCTTCAGAAGGCGTCAATGTGTATCTCCGTTATTTTGATCGTCGGTTTCCTGGCCTTCACATGCTATCGTCTACTTCTCAACAGAAAAGCAAAGAATGGCCTTTCGTAGGGATTCTCCCCTCATTGTTTATGCATTTCAACCATATATACGATTGGATTTCACAAATCCTGATCGAATGCGGTGGAACTTTTATTGCCAAAGGCCTTCCCCAAACCACTATCCTTACCAGAAATCCAACAAATGTGGAGTACATTATCACATCTAAGTTTTCATGTTTTCCAAAGGTTCCCGCTTTCAGGACCGCGTTCAGTGATGTTTTCGGTGACGGAATGTTTAACGTTGATGGAGAACTATGGATTCATCAAAGAAAGACGTTAGTGGTAGAATTTAGCTCTGTATCTAGTCTCACTTATGCCTTGAAGTCCGTACAAGACTCCTTGCGCCAAAATCTCATCCCTATTCTGGATAACACCATATCCATAGGAAGCGCGATCGATCTTCATGACATACTCTTTCGTTTCACGTTTGACAACATCTGGAAAATTGCGTTTGGAGTGGAAGTGGGGTGTTTATCTCCATATCTGCCCCTCATTCCTTTTGTCGAAGCATTCGACGATGCTATTGAAGCATCCTGCAGTCGATTTAGAACGCCTATATATTTGAGAAAGATCCTGAGGTGTTTGGGTTTGGGGATCGATGCGAAACTTGAGTCTGCTCTGAAGACCGTCGACCAGTTTGTGATGGAGATTGTTTCATCCAGAAGGGAGGAATTGGGTATGGAAAAAATTGGGATGTCTAGTAGTTGTGCAGATATATTATCTATATTTATGAAATCATTCGATCAAAATGGAATCCCATATTCCGACACGTTCTTAAGAGACATTCGTCTGAGCTTCATTCTTGCCGGCAGCGACACAACATCTGTGATGTTGGAATGTAATTTCCAACTGCGCGGATAAATTAGCAGGCAGCAACACGTTTAAACAATGCAGAGTTAAGGTGGGAGCATGTTTGATGTGTGATCACCGTGCGATTGAAGATCGACGGTTAGCGGGAGCACAAATCGCCTGGAGGTTAACGAGTGGTGAGCCCCCGCAATTGACCTGTTGATCGTACGTTGACCAGCAATCAATGGTCATTATTTAGTGCGGGGCCATACCCTGACCGTATTGTACCAGCGAAAGGCAGCCCCTGCAACCACCGCTATGTGGTGTCTCCGCCCACGCACCACCGCACACCACCACTGCTGCCACCGTGCAAATTCGTCATTAATATGATTTTCAAGCAGTGCTGGCATATTTATGATGCCATTAAAGATTTTTTTAAGCGGTGGAATTTTGGGGTTATGTCAATTAATGACATTGAATCGAATTGAGATATTTTGTTTATATATAGAACAGAGATGTAATTTAATCTTTTTTACACATATATAGACACACAGAACCGTCTATGTTTTTATGCACAGCAGTGCGTTGGAAAAAGACAGAGAGTGCAAATTTAAAAATACACAACAGTGTATGTTTGTTTTTTTTAGAAAAACAGTGAGTTGTTTTGTCTAGTAATAAACAAAGATAGTGAATAAAAAATTCACAGCAATGTTTTTTTTTTTAGAGAGACAGAGAAGATTTTTATTTTGTTTGGAACTGTGTCTTGTAACAGTCCAACAATTGTAATCCCTCTGCAGTGAGGAAGAACTTGTAACAATTTTTTTTGAAGAAATTTAATTTTTTTATGTGGAAACTCTGTCACTATGAATTCAAATTTCAAATATTTTCTCTGTGTTAAAGAGGGAGTTTTATTCTCCATTGTTAATTCTGGAATTCTTCAAAATTCCAACATGGAATTAGAGCTAGTCCAAGCTCTTTGAAGGTCAAAGAAGTTGAAGGAAAGGAGTTCTTTGTTGTAGCAGCTTCTCCAACAGTGTGAAGACTCAGACAAGAAGAATCCAAAGAGTGCAGAATGGCTGGAGCCAGCACTGGTATGGGTATGGGAAATATCCATCTCCCACAATTTAATGGGAAAAATTATGACTACTGGTCAATAACTATGAGAGAATTATTTTTCTCCCAAGACTTATGGGAATTTGTTGAGGATGGCTTTGAAGAGCCAGCAAATGAAGCAGAGTTTTATGTTTTAACTTAAGCAGGAAGAGAAAAGTTGAAGAGCAATAAGAAGAAAGACGCCAAGGCTCTTTTCTTTTTGTATCAAGCAGTGCATGAGAGTGTTTTTCCGAGGATAGCAGCAGCCAAGAGATCCAGAGAAGCATGTGAAACTCTCAAAACAACTTATCAAGGCATGGAGAAAGTGAAGACAACAAAGCTTCAGTTGTTGAGGAGAGACTTTGAGACTCTCTGCATGAAAGAGTCAGACACTATTGACTCAATCTTCACTCATGTGATTGGAATGGTCACACAAATAAGATCTCATGGAGAGACTCTTGAAGACAAGAGGATTGTGGAAAAACTCTTGAGGAGTCTACCCTGAATATTTGATGTGATTGTCACCACCATAAAAGAGACTAAAGATCTCACAAAGTTTTCAGTGGATGAGGTACATGAATCACTAATGACCCATGAACAAAGACTGGGTAGGAGTGAAAAATCATCTCTAGAACATGCATTTAAGACCCAGATGTATTTTGTAAGAGGAAGAGGGCAAGGCAGAGGAAACAAAAGAGGAAGAGGCAGAAGACAAAACAGAGGTGGAAGAAACAACCCTTCACATTCACATGGAAGTTGCAATAGTCAAGATCCCAGCCACGACCAAGGAAACAGCTAGCAGAATGGTCAACAGAATGCTCAAGGACAAAGGTATGATAAATCCAATGTCCGATGTTACCATTGTAAAAAATATGGTCATTATGCTAATGAATGTAGAAAGAAGCAGCAAGATATGGCAAGTAGAAATAGTGCAAACTTCACTAGAGAAAATAGCAGCCAAAATAATTTGTTTTTAGCTTGTAATATGGCTGAAGAAAATAATGAAGACTTGTGGTTTCTAGAATCTGGTTGTAGTAACCATATGACAAGAAACTTAGCAATGTTTTCTATGATAGATGAAAGTGTGCAGTCACAAGTCACACTAGGAACTGATAGAAAAGTTTCTGTTATGGGAAAAGGAGATGTAAATGTTCTAACAAGATTAGGTGCAAAGAAATCAATAGCAGATGTTTATTATGTTCCAGGAATGAAGTGTAATCTCTTAAGTATTGGACATCTTGTCCATAAGGGGTATAATGTTTTCTTTGAAGATGATGTCTGTACCATCATGGATAAACCACCTAGCAAACTATGTATTGCTTAAGTGAAGATGACAAGGAATAGGATGTTCCCTCTCAGAATGAGAGCAGACTTGAAGAATGGTGAAGTGAAAGTAGCAGTTGCACAAGAGACTTTCCAAAGCGAACCAAAAGATGACAATTGGTTATGGCACTTGAGATTTTGACATCTCAACTTTGGAGGTCTTAATTTGTTAAAAAGAAAAGGAATGGTAAGTGGTTTACCATTGATAGAGAAACCGGACAGCCTTTGTGAAGGTTGTATCTTGGGAAAACAACACAGAGAAAGTTTTCCTTCCAGGAAAAGCATAAGGGAAAAAGAACCCTTAAATATTGTCCACTCAGATGTATGTGGACCGATGCAAACTCCATCACTTGCTAACAACCAATATATCTTAACATTTATAGATGATTTTACAAGAAATACTTGGGTTTACTTTTTGAAAAACAAAAGTGAAGTGTTTGAAAAATTTTGCAATTTCAAAGCACTTGTTGAGAACTAGAGTGGGTTGCATATCAAAGTCTTAAGGATTGATAAAGGAGGTGAGTATATATCTAAAGATTTTCTACGTTTTTGTAGAAAAAATGGCATTCATAAGCAGTTTACAACTAGATATACTCCACAGCAAAATGGAGCAGTTGAAAGGAAGAACCGAACCATAATGGACATGGCAAGGAGTATGTTAAAGGCAAAGCATTTGCCTAATGATTATTGGGCTGAAGATGTACATTGTGCAACATATATTTTGAATAGGTGCCCTACAAAAGTAGTAATGAACAAAGTGCCGGAAGAGGCATGGAGTGGCACAAAGCAAGGTGTCACACACATGAAGGTTTTTGGATGTGTGGCTTATGCACACATTCCGGATCAGCTAAGAAAGAAATTGGACAGCAAGGGGGAGAAATGTATTTTCATTGGATACAGTGAGGAATCCAAGGCATACAGGTTATATAACCCATCCACCAAGAAGTTTATTATGAGCAGGGATGTTCAGTTCATTGAAGAGGAAGCTTGGGATGGAAGCATAGAGAAAACAATGAATGTTAAACACTGTTTATCTCATGATGAAAATGATGATGAGTTGGCTGAAATACATCCCCAAACAGAAACACCAACAAAAGAGCAGCAAATCACACCCTTGAGGAGAAATGTAAGTGCTTCTCCAAGCACACCACAAGGAGGAAATTCAAGTGCTTCTTCAAGAATTTGTACACCTAATGAAAGAGGTAAGAAGTTTAGAAGTTTGAAAGATATTTATGAACAAGATATAGCTAATGAAGGTATCAATTCTTTGTTTGCTTTATATTTTCATGTTGATGATCCTGTTCATTTCGAAGAAGCTATCAAGGATAGAAAATCGATAGAAGCTATGGATGAGGAAATTAATGCCATAGAAAGAAACAAAACTTGGAATTTGGTTGAACTCCCAAAAGGTAAAGATGTCATAGGAATTAAATGGGTCTACAAAACCAAGAGTAATGCTGAAGGCAAAATAGAGAGACACAAGGCCAGACCTTTTGTCAAATGTTATAAGCAGAAGCATGGGATAGATTATGAGGAAACTTTCATACCAGTTGCCAGAATGGAAACTGTGAGAGGAGTGTTGTCCATAGCAGCACAAAACAAGTGGAAAGTTTACCAAATGGACGTGAAGTTAGCATTTCTAAATGGAGTGTTAATGGAAGAGGTTTACATTGAACAACCTCTTGGTTATGAAAAGAAAGGCCAAGAGCACAAAGTATGCAAGTTGAAGAAAGCTCTTTATGGGTTGAAGCAAGCGCCAAGAGCGTGGTACAATAGGATAGATTCATATCTACTGGAAAATGGTTTTGAAAAGTGTGAGGGAGAACCCACCCTCTACATCAAAGAAAAAGATGGTAAAATATTGATTGTAGTCTTGTATGTTGATGATGTTATTTTTACAGGTAATGATGATTGCCTTATTGAACATTTTAAAATAGTCATGAAAGAAGAATTTGAAATGACTGACATGGGTTTTTTAAGATACTTCTTGGGAATAGAAGTAGAACAAGATGAAAATGAGTTTTTTATCTCACAGGAAAAGTATGTTAATGAGGTTCATGAAAGATTTAACATGCAGGAATGCAAAGCAGCGATCACTCCCACAGTGATGGGATTAAAAATCATGCCGGACATAATGCATGCTGTTAGTTTGATTTCCAGATTCATGGAAAAACCAAAGGATGCACATTGGCAAGCAGCAAAAAAAATTCTAAGGTATGTTAAAGGTACTAAAAGGTTTGGTATTTTATATACTGCTTCAAAATGTTCAGATTTAGTTGGATACACTGACAGTGATTGGGCTGGAAGTGTAGATGATCAGAAGAGCACTTCCGGTTATGTTTTTTACATGGGTTCAGGAGCCATTTCATGGGCTTCTAAGAAACATCCCATCGTAGCATTGTCTACAACAGAAGCAGAATATGTGGCAGCTACAGCAGCAGCGTGTCAAGCAGTTTGGATGAGAAAAATGTTGAGAATTTTATGTAAAGAACAGGTAAAAGGGACAATGATCTTTTGTGACAATAGCTCAGCTATTGCATTGTCAAAAAATTCAGTTTTTCATAAAAGGACAAAGCACATTGACACCAAGTTTCACTTCATACGTGAATTGGTTAACAATGGTGAAATAGTTTTGCATCATTGCAAAACAGAGGATCAATTTGCAGATATCCTCACAAATCCACTTGCGCAGAAAAGCTTTGAACATTTCAGGAAATGACTAGGTATGAAGGAAAACCCAGTAGTTGAAATTAAGGGGGAGTGTTGGAATGTAATTTCCAACTGCGCGGATAAATTAGCAGGTGGAAGCACATTTAAATAGTGCAGAGTTAAGGCGGGAGCACGTTTGATGTGTGATCATTGTGCGATTGAAGATCGACGGTTAGCGGGAGCACAAATCACCTAGAGGTTAACGAGTGGTGAGCCCCCGCAATTGACCTGCTGATCGCACGTTGACCAACAATCAATGGTCATTATTTAGTGCGGGGCCATACCCCGACCATATTGTACTGGCGGAAGGTAGCCCCCGTAACCACCGCTGTGTGGTGTCTCCGCCCATGCACCACTGCACACCACCACCGCTGCCACCATGCAAATTCATCATTAATATGATTTTCAAGCAGTGCCAGCATATTTATGATGCCATTAAATATTTTTTTAAGTGGTGGAATTTTGTGGTTATGTCAATTAATGACATTGAATCAAATTGAGATATTTTGTTTATATATAGAACAGAGATGTAATTTAATTTTTTTTACACATATACAGACACACATAACTGTCTATGTTATTATGCACAGCAGTGCGTTGGAAAAAGACAGAGAGTGCAAATTTAAAAATACACAGCAGTGTATCTTTGTTTTTTTTAGAAAAACAATGAGTTGTTTTGTCTAGTAATAGACAGAGACAGTGAATAAAAAACTCACAGCAGCATTTTTTTTTCCAGAGAGACAGAGAAGAGTTTTATTTTGTTTGGAACTGTGTCTTGTAATAGTCCAGCAGTTGTAATCCCTCTGCAGTGAGGAAGAACTTGTAACATTTTTTTTTGAAAAAAATTAATTTTTTTATGTGGAAACTCTGTCACTGTGAATGCAAATTTTAAATATTTTCTCTGTGTTAAAGAGGGAGTTTTATTCTCCATTGTTAATTCTGGAATTCTTCAAAATTCCAACATGTGGCACTTTCTTGGTTCTTTTGGCTGCTTTTGCAAAATCCCCATTTCGAAGCAAATTTTTTGAAGGAGATCCAAAGCATTTTAAAGAAGATATCAGCTAATGTCAAAGTCGGTGATCCACTTTGTTTGAGCAGGGAGGAGATGAAAGAAATGCATTACCTGCATGCATGTCTATCTGAGGCAATGAGACTCTACCCTCCTGTGCCACTGGACGGAAGGGAGGCGATGGAGGACAAGGTTTTGCTTGATGGGACACCTGTGAAGAAGGGGACTGCTATTTTTTACGTTGCTTATGCCATGGGACGAATGGAAAGCATCTGGGGCAGAGACTGCATGGAGTTCAAGCCAAACAGATGGCTTAATGATGAGGGTGTTTTTGTGAACCAATTTGTTTACAAATATCCTGTTTTCCATGGAGGCCCTCGAATGTGTATGGGGAGAGATTTTCCATATTTGCAGATGAAACACATAACGACATCCATTTTATATCGTTACAGACTGAAACTGGTCAATGAAAGTGCACAAATGAAATACAAGGTATGTGGATTGACTCTCTTTATGAAGAATGGGATTAGGGTTATCCTCCAACCAAGAGGAACTGAGAAATAAGGTCTATATGATATATTACTGCATTTATTTGTGACAACGTTTCCTAGTTTATTTGTACGATAAACTTTAGTTATGAGGGGAATAGCCCAAAGCCCATTTATGAAGGGATTTTTTATTCCACTATGTACTCCTGTAATGTGTTCTCCACGTTTCGTCGATGTAATGTTTACCATGTTGCCTTATTTATTCGTTGAACCTTGAAATGAATCCATAATCTTGTGATTGGCGCAAATTGGTGCAAAGATAAAGATGCAATAAATTCGTAATACTACAATGTTTGGCGTGGAAGACATCTGGGGCAATGGAAGGGGCAGAGACCGCATGCAGTTCAAGCCAAAGATATGGCATAATGATCAGGGTGTATTTGTGAACCAATTCGTACAACATTGTTTACCGACATTATAAATTTTTTCAGACGGTAGATTTCTGGATGGAATTTAGTATAAAAATTATCAAAAAAATCAGAATGTTAAAATGTTTAAACGATGTTTTTTTAACAATGGAAATGGATGCTTTTTTAATAATGGAAATGGATTTAGTATTATCAAGAATCCGGGGATGCCAAAAACAAAATTCTAAAGTTTGACAGCTATACTCCACATTTTCAAAAAAATCTACCAGATTTTATCATAATTTTACTGAAATTTCTATTATTTTTAAGATTAATTTATAAATTTTTTAGACTATACATTCACAAATAATTTTATATCAAAAACCATTATTTTTCAGACTAATTTCTAGATTTTTTAGACTATGCTTTGACAAATATTTTTGCACATGAGGACCTTGACACAATTAAAGAAGACAACAGACTAACTTCAGATTTATTAAAGGAGAAATATACACTTATAGGGAAAACTACTGAATACTAACTAATTTTATTGAACTAATGTTAAACTAATGATTAATACTTTAACACTCCCTCTTAATCTTGAGGTTTACATTATTTTATGCCTAACTTTTGACATTGAAATTCAAAATTAACTTTTCCTAGTGGTTTGGTGAAGATATGTGGTAACTGTTCCTTGGATTCACAAAATTTGAGAACAATATCACCATTCTTGACGAGTTCCCGAATGAAGTGAAAACGAGTGTCGATATGTTTGGTCTTTTGATGAAAGACATTGTTTTTTGACAAGGAAATAGCGGAAGAGTTGTCACAAAGGATTGAAATAGGTTCATTTTCTGTATATCCGAAGTCAGAGAGAAGTCTTTTTAGCCACACTGCTTGACATGATGTTGAATTTGCTGCAACGTACTCGGCCTCTATTGAAGATAACACAACTATGGGCTAATTTTTGGATGACCATGTTATCAAGTTTTTTCCAAATAGAAAAGCATAGCCAGAAGTGTTTTTCTGATCATCAATACAACCTGCATAATCGCTGTCTATAGAACCAACAAGCTTGCTATCTGTAAAAGATGCATACAATAAACTATAGGTAGATGTACCTGAAATGTATCTTAACACCCTTTTTCCAGCTTTCCAATGATGGTATTTAGGAGATTCCATAAACCTGGAAATATAACTAGCTGCAAATGCTATATCAGGTCTAGAAGCAGTAAGATACATAATACTACCAACAAGTTGCTTATACAAAGTTGCATTAACAATAGTACCCACATCATATTTACTTAACTTTGTACCAACTTCAATAGGAGTATCCATTAGTTTACACCTATCCATCTTAAAAATTTTCAAAATGTCAGTAGCATACCTCTGTTGACTCATAAACATACCATTTTGTGTTTGTTTCACTTCGATACCTAAGAAGTATCTCATTAATCCAAGATCTGTCATTTCAAATTCATTTTTCATTGCAGCTTTAAATTCATCTAATTGCATGTTACGTGTATAAATTATGTCATCAACATAAAGACATAGTATCAAAATATTACCTTGATGATCATTCTTGATATACAAAGTGGGCTCATGGTCGCTCCTTCTGAAACCATTATTCAACAAGTAATTGTCTATTTGGCTGTACCAAGCTCTTGGAGCTTGCTTCGAGCCATACAATGCTTTCTTCAACCGATACACCTTATGTTCTTGATTTTTTATTTTGAAACCAAGTGGTTAATCAACATACACTTCTTCATTCAAAACACCATTCAAAAAAGCAGAATTTACATCCATTTAGTAAATCGGCCACTTGTTTTGTGCTGCAATAAATAATACAAATCAAACAATATCAATTCTTGCTACAGGTGCAAATGTTTCACCATAATCTATGCCAGGTTGTTGTGAAAAACCTTTGGCAACTAATATTGCTTTGTGCTTATCAAATTCACCTCTCTCATTTAACTTTTTTTTAAAACCCATTTGACACCTATAGAATTTTTATCATCAGGTAGATTAACCAAATCCCAAGTTTGATTTCTTTCAATAGCATCGATTTCATTATTCATTGCATCTACCCATTCTTTGTCCTTTATAGCCTCTTCAAAACAAGTAGGTTAAAATGAAAGAAATGTAAAATTTACAATATGATCAACATCATCTTGTGCATAAATATCACTTAAGTTTCTCATTTTAGGATTATCTGAATCAGACTCAAAAGATGATGAATTGCTACTACTTGATGAACTACTACTGGTTTTGTCTTGAACCTGTATTCTTGGAGTGCTTGTTTTAAGTGCTTGATGTTCGTCTAACAGAATAAAAGGATTAGGACAATTATTGTTCTCTATTTCATTCCAAGACTTGTCTTCCAGATATTTCACATCTCGACTTACAAAAAACTTCTTAGTTATAGGATTAAACAATCTGTATGCCTTAGATTTATCACTATATCCTATAAAAAAATACTTTTCGTTCCTATCATCAAGCTTCTTTCTTAATTTTTTTGGAACATGAGTGAAAGAAATATAACCAAATACTCGAAAGTGTGAAATAGTTACCTTTTTTCCACTCCATGCTTCTTCAGGTACGAAACTTTGAACATTGGAAGTTGGCGATCTATTCAAAATATATATCGAACATGCAACTCCTTCAGCCCATAAACCTTTAGACAAATTTCGTGTTTTAAGAAAACTTCAAGCCATATTCATAATTGTCTGATTCTTTCTTTCTGCGACTCCATTCTGCTGCGGAGTATAACTGGTTGTCGTTTGTTTTTTAATACCATGTTGTTTGCAAAAAACAATGAGTTAGTTAGATTCATACACACCTCCTTTATCAGACCTGAGAACTTTAATAAACTTGCCACTCTGTTTTTCTGCCTCAGCTTTTGAACTCTTTAAACTTGGAAAATGTTTTTGATTTATATTTGATGAAAAACACCCAAATTTTCCTATTAAAATCATCAATGAAAGTAAGAAAATAGAGACTGCCAGCAACTGATTTTTCTTGCATTGGACTACACAAATTTGTATGCAATAACTCTAGTTGTTCTTTGGTTCTAATAGAGGCTGAAGCAAAACTATCTCATTTATGTTTACCCATTATATAACTTGTACATGAAGAGATATGATCGGACAAAGTAGACAAAAATTTCACCATAGACTAAATTTGCAACAAACTCATACTTTTGATAGGTAAATGACCATATCGCAAATTTCACGGATCAGAGTTAGTTGGCATTGAAACATTATGTGCATACAACTTCTCACTTTTCAACTGTAATTGATACAACCTGTTCTTTGTCATAGGAATCTTTGCAACAAGAGACTTATGTTTATCAGCAATCATGCAAGTAGTGTTGTGAAAGCTAACATCATAACCATGTGCATCTAACTAACCAACACTCAACAAATTATGCTTGAAATTGGGTACATAATAAACATCATAGATATTCTTCATAGCATTTTGCTTGGTTAAGACAGGTACAACACCCTTTCTTGAAGCTTTAACTTGGCGATCATCACCCAAACCAATAGAGGAACTAAAAGATGTATCAATATATGAAAACAAATTACTATGACCAATCATATGATTACTACATCCACTGTCTACCAACCAAACATATTTATTAGGTATTTTCACAATCACTTGGCTTGCCAAAAATAAAGCATCTGATGTTTCACATTCAGTGTTTGGGACATTGGCTTTGTTTTTACATAAAACATACTGTAATTTTCGACATTTAGACTTATAATGGCCATATTTTTTGTAGTAGTGACATTGAATTTTTTATTTATCTATTTACCTATGACCATGATCATTTTGAGACTGCTCTGAATGTGTTTGAGTTACCTGTGATCTATCATCAGACTGAGACTGTCCTCTACCTCTTCCTCTCCTGCCACGAAAACCTTTGCATCTACCTCTATCCATAGAAGCTTTAGATTTGAAAGCATGCCCTAAGGTACTGCAATCTAAATTAATTCTTACTTCATGAGCCAACAAAGAACCAGTTAATTCTTCCACAAATTTTTTTGTTAATTCTCTCGACTAAAAAAAAATAACTATCATGTCAAATTTTTTAGGCAAACATCTAAGAATTTTTTCCAAAATTCTTTGGTCATCAAGTTATTCACCATTAATTCGAAGTTGATTAATAACACCCATAACTTTAGTCATGAACTGATCAACTGTTTCTAATTCAATGATTTTAAGTGTTTCAAATTGTGTTCTGGGAGCCTGTAATTTTACCATTTTTACTTTATCATTTCCTTGATAAGCAACCTTAAGTATATCCCATATTGATTTAGCAGTCTTAGCAGCAGTGATTTTAGGAAAATATGAGTCTTCTAAGGAATTTAAAATGCACACCTTCGCTCTACCTTCTTTCTGTTTAAGTTCATCAAATAGTTTTCTTTGAGCAGCACTCATTCTAGCAATTGTATTTGCATCAAGTTCTATGAACCCCAATTCTAATGATTCCCAACAACCTAAGCCTTGTAAGCATGCTTGCATTTAAGGCTCCAAAAATCATAATTTTTCCCACTAAATAAAGGTGTAGAGATTGCAAACTAACTTGTCGAAGCCATGTTTAAAGTAATAAGAAATCTGACTCAAAAACAACACCCAACAAGAAATAACAACAAAGCAGAAATACACTTCAAAAAGAATGGACACTAGCCACAGTCTATGTGTTCGACCTCAAAGGCACGAACAAGCTCGTTCTCAGACTGCAACGTTGACTTATAGAGGCACTCAGACTCCAACGCTGACTTATAGAGGAAACCCGCTAAGATAACACATCTTATGAACAAAAACAACAACAATCGAATCTCATAAAAGAGATGAAGAGGGACAGATTACCCGTAGCTTGCTTTGAGAAGGATGTAACTAAAAAATTAGTACAGTAGTGGAAAAAATGGATTGGTTTACGATATTCTTGCGCTTAATCTTGCTGTGCGGATAAATAAGTTGCCGTGATGATCAAGAAAAAAAAAAGGAAAATATGCAGGACCTTTCTCTCCGGCGGTTCTGCACATCCACTTCTCACGCATAGCGGCAGGTTCACCTCAACAAAAATCAGGAACAAATCCTTAAAGATAGGAATCTGACTCCAAAATGGAAGATCCGCTGAGCGAACTACTTAACCAGAAGCAAAAGGAAGCAACTGGAATGGAGGTTCTTCACTCTGCAGCTGGCTCTGACTAGTTTCTCCTTCTCCCTCGCTCCTCACTCTACAACTTGCTCTGATACCATGACAGAATTAAAGAAGACAACAGACTAATTGCTGAGCACACTTTAGATTTATTAAAGGAGAAATATATATACACTCACATGGAAAATTATAGGGAAAAATGTTTAACTGAATACTAACTAATTTTATTGAATTAATGTTAAACTAATGATTAATACTTTAACATACCTTGAATGTGCATGGGGAGAAATTTTGCATATTTTCAAATGAAGCATGTAGGGGAATCTATTTTATATCGTTGCAGGCTGAAACTACTCAATGAAGGTGAACCATTGAAATACAAGGTACGTGGATTGACTCTTTTTATAAAAATGGATTGAGGTTGTACAACCAAGGGTCAAGGGTAATTGGGCAATCAATATATGGTGTATTATAACTTGAATTTTTATAGGTTGTAGATTGATTTTATGAATATTTTAAAATTAGAAAAATATAAATGAGGATAATGATTTGAACTTACCATATGATCCATTAAATTATTAAATATGACTTAAAAGATGCCCTCCATATCTATATTTAATTTATTGAAAAATATAATGCCCTCCATATGTATATTGATTTTATTGAAAAATATATTTTTACTTGTATGTTTGAATATTGTTGAAAAATATATTGTTACCTCTATGTTTAAATAACCCATTTATGACAAGATAGGATTTCGTTTTACACTCCATAGTGTAATTGTGAATAATGATTGGGATGTTATTTTCTTATGGTGAGATATAGTAAACTTGTTATTTTTTAATAATAAGAAATAATAAATTAATCAGGGAAGCTGAGAAGTAGCAAGTCCCTACCAATCAATAGTGTAGTGTACTTAGACTGACAAAAGGCTGGTAGACCTGCCCATAAAGCCTACTCTATCGAGTAGGACCAACGTTTCATATGAGGTGCATGTTCATCTCATGATTCAGATTGGTCAGGATTGGTTAAGGCATTAGTTATCAAATGATTGATCCAGGTTTGTTTTTTATCGAGTTTTTTTAGTGAGAATTTTTTTGGACGTTTTTTTGGTGGGTTTTTTCAGTTTAATTTCTCTAAAATTTGGTAGAAATTTATAACTATCCATAATCTATGTGCTCTAGAGGTTTTTCAGGGTGTTGAATCCATATATACATTCAAAAAACTAGTTTAAATACCACAAATCAAAATTTCACTTCAAAATTTTCAGCCAAATTCAAGCACCAAAAGGTCCAAAAAATTACAGTAAACACAACTCCATTGACAACTCCATTTTTTTTAATGAGTAGTCGAGAATAGGCAACATCATTATGTTAACCCACTAGTTAAGCTATAAGTTTGTCAAAATTGCAAAGGCCTCTCCTTTAAGCATGCAGAGGCAACAAACTTTCAGTTGATTAACAAGAGGTTGGGCTAGCAAGGGTAAAATTGTGTTGAATTATCTCTATATGTTGGTTTAAATGGCTGTGCATTACTGTTTTATTATTTTCTAAATTTATGGATGGTATGGCAGATTGATATCATATGGAAAATTTTGTCAGCAGAGAATCATGTCGAAAATACAGTTGCTTTGATAATCTTTCCTTGAAAATCACTGACAGATTCATATAGAAAATGTAATTGTCTTGTCTGTAGTATTACATTTTGAAGATAGATCTTTTACCTTCATTTTCATTTTCTACCTGTGATAATTGTAACAAGTATGTGAAAACACAACCAATGGTTTTTTGTATGATAATTTTATCCATAAATTTACATCTAAATGGAATGAGAAGACACATCTCAGCTTTTATATATATAACAAATATTCTTGAAAAGGGTTTAAAGGGTTTTGATGAACATTTGGATTTCACTAGGGTTGCATGCAAACATGGTCTATGAAACACATGCCTTGTCAGGATTTTTCGTATCGCAATGGGACAGGCCAGTTTGTAACCATTAGAAAGTAGGCATCAAGCATTAATGTGGGGAATATTGAGTCTAATAGGTGTACGCTGAAAAACTTATTTGTTTTCCTTGCCCATGATTCCGTGCAGTGCACATACCATCCCATAGAGCTTTGGATTCTAAAAAGGAGTAAGCTATAATGCAACTTTTCAGAGATTTCGATCACCCGAAAGCGCATTATTCCGACATCGGGAAATGTGGGCCCCTTCGTCATTACCCTGCTGGCCAACGCGACATCCCGGCTCCATTACTCCTCTACTAGCCGTATCCGCTACCTCGTCTGTCAAACTAGCTAGCTGCAGGCTACATGCATGCATTAACTGCACTCCAAACCCCGCCACACTTCCCAGCCTGCAAATTTGATATGCAAACTGAACTGAACTGAACAACAACCTAGAGCACAAACTGAACATCAGAACAGCAGCCTGATCAGGATCAACGATTGTTGCCCAGCCTGAAACCCTGTCAACGATCGTTGCCTACGTACGTAATGTCTTCACCTTGAATTCTCCTTTGTTGTGTTGTTTCTCTGCATATTTTTCATAACACCTATCAAATGAGGTCCTACATACCCAACACTAAAACATCCCTTCATGCACAACATTCCCCTTCACTTTTGTGGTATTAGTAATTTTCCCAGGCTAGAAAATACATAAAAAAACATAGTTTCTTACATTAAAATTTATGATAACAACCAAAGCAAGGAAGACAAAAATGAAACTCACTGTGTAGAAATTCTGCCAAGCTTCCTCTAGGAAGGTAATCATAGGAAAGAAATTTCTCCCCTCTTGTCCTTGAATAAAATGCTCTTAGAGAAACAATATGCTTATGCATGATAGTACCCAGCTCCTGAATGGAAGGCATGAATTCGTCTGTGCTTCTGAGACACCCATCTCAGAGAAGCCAGAGTGCGATCATACAACCACTACTTAACCTAGCCTTGTAGACAATTCCATAACTGGATTTACCCAAGAATTCTCCCGTTGCATTGAGAACATCATCCACAGTCAAATTCTCACCTCCATGGAAGTTTATTAGTTTCCCACTCACATTTCCCATGTCTTTTTCTTTATCCTTCTTTGATGAGGCAGACGAAGACGAAGACTTGTCAGTGGCTTCTGTGTTGAACCTACAGTAGCATCCAATTAACAAAGAACCATCAATGACTACAACAAAAATTGATCCAATGATGATTCCAGCAATAGCTCTAGTGCTCATAGATTTAAAATGGGCTTTGGTCACATTGAACTGGGCTGCAATCACATTTGCAGAAGCAACACTAGCAGCATTTGAAGCTAAGCCACATGTGTTTAACAGAGGTTGCCCACATAGGGATCCACTGGTTTCTACAAAGGAATTCTTATCAAATTTCTGCCAAAACTTGGTATACGACCACTTAGATTGTTGTGGGCAAGGTTGAGAGTTATCAGGTTTGGCAGATTTACAAGCTCATTAGGTATTTCTCTGGTTAATGAATTCCCACTCAAATCAAAGTTTTGAAGAGAAAAACAATTATCAAGGAAGCTAGGGATTGTACTTGTTAGACTGTTGTTATTCACCTCAAATATCCAGAGTTGAGGGCAACCTATATTAGACCCATTTCCGGGTTCAGGATTGCTCCCTGATAACTCATTGAATCCCAGTACCAGCTCAACTATGTTATCGCACAGATTCCAAATAGCAGTAGGAATGCCTCCATTCATAGGCATAACAAGAACAATTGTTGCTAGAGGTTGCTAGAGGAAGCCAAAATAGTCTACAATTATTTTAGCAGACAATGATAAGAATTAAGCATTACAAGTACTCTGTTGATGAAAATGAGTAGGCAATTGGCAGTACTCTCCAATCCAAAAACCGTTTCCTGGAATTAATTTCCATTTTCAAAGAACTAGACTAGTGCTTGTTAATATTTAAAGTTGGAAAAATGTTTTCTTGAAGGGAATTTGGAGCATATTGACCACTTCCTTTGCCTTCAGGAATCAACATACGACAAGGAAAATCTTTTTTTGTTTTTTGCAGTTTAGGCCTGTTGTACAAGGGGTTTAAAATGGATGATAAAAAAATATAAAAATTGTAATTTTTTCAATTTATTCAACTAAAATTATTGTCAAATGATGAACTATTTGTGAGGGATCAAACAAGGCATTACAAAGTACCCTTCAATAGAAGAAATGCCCATTTTTTCCAACTAAAGTAGCATAGACAATTCCCAAAACAATCCTTGAAAGCTACCTTCAAAGATTGTTCAAGGGTGACTTTAAAGACTTAGAATATGTTCTTCAAATCTTCTTCAGAATTAGCTTCAAATTTACTCCATGGGATACAAGAGAGAATGCTACAAAGGAGTAAAAAACCACAAAACATAAAATTTAGACAATAGCATTTCTTAACTCATTTTAAAGTATATGAAGATTTTTTTAGAAAATAGAATTTCTTAACTCATATATAAAAATAATTAAATTCCCAATATACCATTTTAGGCTTTTGACATGTACAAGAAACTCAAGGCCAATCCAATGAAGATGAAATTGTATCTTTTCTATTACTCACTTTTACTCAATGTGTGTGAGTGTGTTTACACATACACCATTTGTGCATAATATATGATTGTGTTTCTGTAATTGTGTGATTTTAGCTATTTCTATCATGGTATCGGATCGTAGGATCAGAGGTCTGTGTGTTTTGTTGTGAGAAAATTCCTAGACTGTATTTGTATTAGTTTTTATTAAATTTTGTTCGATTGGTTAGGTTGGATTGTAGCCGATCTTAGAGAAGGCCGAGGCTGCATGCCAGTGTTGGTGTGTTGCGTGCTTTTGGAAACATAGATTGTCTTACTGGTGTAATCCCCAATATACTGCTGTGCGGTTCTTTTTCACATTTGTTTGTGGCTTCATGTTTGGTACCATCTTTTGGTGTGTCGGTAATAAGAAGTCTCGACAGTCCGATATATTAAACAGGACCGATCTGAATTAATGCGAGTTGATCTAAATTAATTCCGTAATTACAAGTATGTGCCAGTGGATCTGAATTAATACTGGACGTTTCGGCATACTGTCCAAAGACATGGGTGTGTCTGTTGTTGCATTTTCACTGAAGGACAAGTGCTTTGAACACAATGAATATGAGATCTCTGATAATTTGAGGAAGTTCAGATGGATTGTTCTCGCTTTTACAATGGCTCTCGATGCTCAGCATATCACGCTTTATGCGTTGTTGTCAGGGAGGAATTCAGCAGAACTCAGGCCAAGAAGCTGGCTCAGAATATTGAGATGGTTTTGGAGGAATTGGAGGCTCATCATCCTAAGATCATGAAGGTGGTCGCCATGTACTCAGGGTCATTCCTAAGTTGCTCATGCCTGGAGAGATCGTTGGTGTGTAGGGCCAATGCAAAAACGGAATGCTTCCAGCAACAACTATTAAGGGCGCTCAACGTGCCGACAGTCATTCTGCTGCTACGCTTGGAAGCAGAAACATTAACCTGGATGCAGTCTTTAGTAAAAAGCCAATCTATGTTTATGATTGTGGCCTTTATCGATGGATTCCCACTGTAGTGCCTACATTGGGACGTCGTAAAATTGTGATAATTATGGTGTGCCATGACTACGTGATGATGATTTGGCGTCGCTGATGGCTGAGTTTTATGGCTGAATCTCAGGTGTTGAAATCCTTGTAGTTTATTAGTATTATAAATTTCTTTGTAAATTAAGTGATGAATCTAAAACTAGATTAAAAGGTCATTTTTTAACACTGATTCTAGATACATTATGTATCTAGACAACTTTTCTAGATAACTGGTTAGTACAGTGGTTGGCACCCATGTATCTCGGTGAATGGAAGCTCGTCCATAGAATGACTAGGAGTTCAACAATTGCAAAATGTAATCAATTGTTTTTTGAAGAGATCAAGTGGCAGTAAGGCTCAATATGGATGGTTGTCCAGATAGCATGGTAGTTGCGGATCTAGGGAAGGATCCCTCGTTAGTGGTAGATGTGGAAGTGGTCTCCTAATGAGGTTATGCGATAGATTGGGATGCTGTCTAGTAATTGACTTCGGGAGGTCCTTGATTCGGGAGTTGAGGAAGCGAACTCGGGAATCTAACTTTCCAACTACACCTTTCCGAGGGTTATGAGGCAACTTGATGGAGCATCTATTGATAAGCTTGATTATTTTGTTATTTATGAGTGAATTCAATAAATTCATGTAATGTAATCATTAAGGGGGGATGTTGGAGTTAATGCTTACATTCCATATTTTAGAAGTTGGTTTGTGATGGTTGAGAGATTCTCTCAACCTCTCTCTCTAAATTAGGAATAAGTTGGATCTCAGAAACTCTATTTAATAGAGTAATTTGAATGTAATTAGTGTGTGTGAGTGTGTTTACACATACACCATTTGTGCATAATATATGATTGTGTTTCTGTAATTGTGTGATTTTAGCTATTTCTATCAGGTCCATGAAAACCACAAAAGATTTGAACGTTGCATCTTAACCTTTGAATATTCATAGATAACAACAATTAAACTTTAAATTCTCTATTACTTAATTTTCCATTTGATTTTTCCATTCAAAGGTTTGAACCCTACATCTTAGCAAGCTTTTACAATCAATAACATGAGCTTGAAGAGTACACATGTATAGTTCCCCAATAAAAGTGGAGTTGAAATAATTTACCAAACTATAAGGAAATCAGTGTCCTTCTGATGCTTTAAAACAAGATGAGGAAATACAGGTATACATAAGGAAATGATCTCAGCACAGGATCTGTATGGAAAACTAGACTGCAATTGGCCCTACTGATCCATGGGGGGCAGGGAAATCATTTTGGCCAAGGAGACTAGATTACATAGTTTGACCACTCAAAGATAAAGGAGGTATGATCCATGGCTAAAATTTTAGTCTCATCAAGCTTTCTGCCAATTACCTATGCTAGATTTCCCACAACCATAGTATAAGGGGGCACTGTGGTGAGTACAACAGAGCCTACTCTGATGATAAAAAAAATGGATGATAAAAAAATGTAAACATTGTAATTTTTTCATTTAGGCAACTAAAATTATTGTCAAATGATGTCCTATTTGTGAGGGATCAAACAAGACATTACAAAGCACTCTTCAATAGAATAAACCCCCATTTTTGATAACTTAAGTAGCATAGACAGTCCCCAAAACAGTCCTCGAAACCTACCTTAAAAGATTGTTCTAGGGTGACTTTAAAGACTTAGAATATGCTCTTCTAATATTCTTCAGAATTAGCTCCAAATTTACTCCATGGGATACAAGAGAGGCTGCTATAAAGGAGTAAAAAAACACAAAACATAAAATTTAGACAATAACATTTCTTAACTCATTTTAAAGTATATGACAATTTTTTTAGAAAATAGCATTTCTTAACTTATATATAAAAATAATTCAATTCCCAATATACCATTTTATGGTGTTGACAGGTACAAGAAACTCAAGGCCAATCCAATGAAGATGAAATTGTATATTTTCTGTTACTCACTTTTACTTGTGATTGGTCCATGAAAACCACAAAAGATTTGAACGTTGTGTCTTAACCTTTGACTATTCATAGATAACACCAATAAATTCCCTATTACTTAATTTTCCATTTGATTTTTCCATTAAAAGGTTTTAACCCTGGACCTTAGCAAGATTTGACAATCAATAACATGATCTTTAACAGTACACATGTATAGTTCCCAATAAAAATGGAGTTGGAATAATTTACCAAATTATAAGGAAATTAGTTTCCTTCTGATGCTTCAAAACAAGATGAGGAAATGCAGGTGTACATAAGGGAATGAGCTCAGCACAGAGCTTGTATGGAAAACTAGACTGCAATTGGCCCTGCTCATCCATGGGGGGCAGGGAAACCATTTTGGCCAAGGAGACAAGATTACATAGTCTGACCACTTAGAGATAAAGGAGGTATGATCCATGGCTAAATTTTCAGTCTTATCAATATTTCCACCAATTAACCGTTCTGGATTGCCCACAACCGTAGTATAAGGGGGCACTGTGGTGAGTACAACAGAGCCTACTCCAATTATAAAAAAATGGATGGTAAAAAAATGTAAAAATTGTAATTTTTTCATTTAGGCAACTAAAATTATTGTCAAATGATGACCTATTTGTGAGGGATCAAACAAGACATTACAAAGTACTCTCCAATAGAAGAAACACCCATTTTTTCCAACTAAAGTAGCATATACAGTCCCCAAAAGAGTCCTCGAAACCTGCCTTCAAAGATTGTTCTAGGGTGACTTTAAAGACTTAGAATATGTTCTTCAAATCTTCTTCAGAATTAGCTTCAAATTTACTCTATGGGATACAAGAGAGGCTGCTACAAAAATTCTTCCACAAGCCTTCATTATTCACCCAACAAACCTTTCAAGGGACTTCCTCTTTATAGAGTGCCTCTTACTTCTCCTGGTGCAATTAGAGGCACTTTTGGGATCTCAAAGTTGCTGGGATATTATAAAATCTGAATTTTGTCTTCCCTGCTAGTTTCAGAATGTCTAGTTGGTTATTTTACAATTTTCTTTTGTCTTCCCAGCTAATGGATCAATTTGTTGAACCATATTTACTACTTTTTTAAAATTCCATTTTCTTGCAAGAAACATATTTGGCATGTAAGATATAAAGCCTGTAGGATGAGTAATGACATAAATAGAATCATATTTTTTCTATGCCAACCATTAGATACAAGGCCTTACACTAGCTATCAGATATATTAAACCCTTCAGAGTAAAAATAGTGGGTACAAACCGATTGTGGTGATATTGCAGAAGACAGTATTCATCTGGTAGCTTTCCTTGCTCTCCTATAAATATTCTTTAGCATCGTTTGTACAAATTGTACAAACGAATCATGGCTATTGTCTTCTTCCTCTTCATGCAAGTATGCATCCATAGCCTATCAATTAGTCGAGAGTTAAGGTATAGCATAAGCCTTTGCATGAGTGAAAATTAAAGATAGGCCATATTGGAAATTTATTACTCAACTCCTGATAAAAAGTTTGCACAGATGCACAAAAACGTACTACCATTATGTAAATGTCAAAAATTTTATTTTGTACCACATTTCCATATACACCATTGCAGTGAGTGAGGAAACTACATACATTGAAAACTATCTATAATCTATGCAAATAAACTAATTAGCATACCAATGATTGATGAGCTGGTGAAATATAGCATCATTGGCACACATATGAGATTTTGCTTGCTTCCAAAGCCAGTACGAATTTGCATCATGGCCATGAGTCAAAAATTGTTTGGATTGACCTCTAGTACGGTTAGTGGGTATTCTGCATCTATGTCCAACGTTTGTAGATTATACAATTTAACTGCATATTAAAAAATGCCATGGATTGTGGACACCCCTAGTGCTTAGGGACTTCATTGGGGATGTCACTGGAAGAAATGGGGTGCCCCAGGTATTTTAAGTTACAGGGTACCTTGGTACATTGCTTATCGGAGGCACATCTTCATAAGAGCACAAAAAACGAAAAAAACATAACTTTTGATGTTCCTTACCTACAATAAACTAGTTTGAATACATTGAGGAGGTTGAAATTGGATTTTGGGAACAACAATATTCCTAACATATTCGAGGCACAACAAGCATTCTTATAGTGAAAACATGAAGTAGCATCAATATTTTCTTATTTCTTCTGCTGGAAATGTTATAGCAACGATTAGATTTGAACAAGGTGTCAACTATCTTCACATTCCTAAAACATGATGTTGATGGTCTCCCATAGCACATAGATGTAGAAGACCTAGCAGAGGCTAATTGAGCATGAATAGTGGCTTGGGAATTATTTCCTTTCTCTTATTGTTATTTTTTATGCCAATCTTGACTCATCACCATTTAAATGACTATAGATGTAATTATTTGAGAAATCATGATATCAAATTGTGTTTTGGACATTCATGATTTTACAATGAGAAATACAATGATCTTCCTATTGCATTAATTTTGTCTACCAAGAGCCTCTGCTTCAAGACTCGTCTGCCATTCTAAAATTCCTTGTTCACCAGGCCCATTTAAGTCTTAAGATGGTTGAAAATCGACCTGAAAAAAGGTTTGTGCACAATCCACTTCTTCATGCTACTGTGCACAATATCATTTTCCTTGACCTCCTCCACTACAGGCCCAATTGACAGTCTATCATTTCTAGGCAGTTGAAGTAATATTTTTGGCCAACAATCAGTTGTGAAAGGGCAGCACAGTTAGCTTGAAGATCTCCAATTTGCCTCTTCTGAATGTGTAAGTTAATAGAATCAAGGCATATTCAGAATTTGTGGTTTCTTTTTGGGAATTCATCCTAACAGTGACAGATAGTAGTCCTTAGCTAATAACAATCCAGTCAAATTCATCAATAGTTAGTTTGGATTTTCATAGCATATAAGGAATTCAGCTCCTTTGATGTAGTGTAGTTTTAAGGTTTTGTTTCTTTCTAGTTTTCAATGCTCATATTTACACTTCTTCTTCCTCATATTGTAGTCTCCATATCTTGATTTTTGTATGAAATTTTGGTTACGCACTTTTTTTCATTCATTTCCTACTCGATGCTTCCCAAAAATTAGATGTATACTCATGTGGCTTACGAGTGTAAATTGCATTTAAATGTGTATCAAATGTTTTAACTTTTAATCTCACAATATTTATACGTAGTGTTTGGTTCCTTCTAGATGATATAATTATCTCATATTACTTGCTTTGTGTTTGGTGAGTGTTGGTCAGTATTGAAGGTCTACCCTATGTCACTGCATTTGAAAATTTTTGAGCTTGAAATTTGAAAGTTTTTGAATTTCAAGGTACGAAAAATTAGCTAGTACAAGTGGAACAAATCTTCTAGAGATGGATTTGGGGTAGCAAAATAATTCTCACGAAGTTAGGAACTACAATAATGATCCATTATGGCCATATAAATTACGTGTTTATTCTAGTTTGGTTCATTATTTATTTTTTAATGACTTCACCGTCCCCTTTCTTTTGTTTGGAATATGGATGTTTGAATGTATAAGCCAGATAAAATCCTATTTGTCTAATATTAATTTATTATTATTTTATTTTCTAGGTCTTCTAAGCATATATAATGGTGCAAAAGTGGGAGTTGTACATCAAAGTGTCTTTTCATCCTAATCCTGGTGAAGCCACTATAAAATATGTGCTTCATAATGTGGTAAGAAATCATGTGCTACATAGAAATATAGAAGTGCACAGGAGGACAACGAACAACGAAGCTTAATACATTTCCCTTGTTGAGGTGTTAAAGGAGGCAAAAAATTATGTTGTCAATGATATTACAGTTTTCACAAATTCACAGTTCATATGCAACCAGATCAAAGGCATCTATGAAGTTTGAAAAGCGAAACTAAAACTGCTTTGCAAGGAAGAAATAATGTGGATTTCTCAGTTTCAATATTTTAGCATACATTACCAAACAAACATTCATAAGATGTCCACTTATATACTTTCTAGAGGAATTTCAGTTGTAGATGGAGGTGTTAGAGATGACATCATATCATCATCTATTGCAAGAGAAGTCATTGATCAACATCAACATGGTTCCCCAATATGTGAATGTGTTGTTGTGATCATTTTACTTGGGGCTATCATGACATGGTTCTTTCACTAAAGAAGAACCATGATTGGAGTCTTTTTTATGGGTGACAATTTTTTCGACAAATGTGTGATATTCCATGTATATGAACAAATGTAATATTTTCATGGTTTGTGATATAATAGTTTAAGGTTTTTGAGGTTATTTACACTCAATGTGCTTGTAAATTTCACTGTGGAAAATTTCATTGATTTCATAATGAACTTTAAAGGAATAGGTGGAGGTTAAAATCCAAGTCAGAAAAACTTACTAATCCTTCATCAATATCGAAATGTTTTCTTAGAAAAAAATAAATTCAAACATTAGCATTTTCAAACAGAAGTCTATATCCACTAGATAACCATTATCAATAATTTACTTTTATAAGGCACTTTACCTTTCAGATTGGGTAAAGGTAAACTTAGAAATTTCATTGTGAGTAGGGTAGGAATATTTTTTGCAAAGATATGATTTTCTGTCTCCAATAATATCTCCAAAGTCAGCTAAATATTCTCAACAATATGTCTTTAATAAGATGCATTAAGCCTAAACTTCTGCACCAACTAATTCTTCTAAGGATTCTTCAATGGACCTCAATATTGTTGCTTCAAGGACACTTGAATATGTCTCCAAGGCTACCCTCAAATATGCTTTTAAAAATTCTTCTAGATTGTCCCAAAATTCACTTCAAGATTCCTTCAATGTACCTTCAAATATTTCCCCAAAATAGTCCTCGAAACCTACCTTCAAAATTGTTCTAGGGTGACTTTAAAGACTTAGAATATGTTCTTCAAATCTTCCTCAGAATTAGCTTCAAATTTACTCCATCGAATACAAGAGAGGCTGCTACAAAAATTCTTCCACAAGTCTTCATTAGTGACCCAACAAACCTTTCAAGGGACCTTCAACAATAAGTCTTCAAGATGCTCCAAAGGCATCCTTCAAGTCCAAAATGCTCCAACAATGCTTCAACTAAGGTCCGCAACTAATGATTTTGGGAATGATCTAAAAGGTCTCCAATCACTTCCAAGTAGTTTTAGAAAATTCTTCAAAGGCCCAATTCTATTCAAGAACTTGTCCATGGTTCCACTTCAGGTCAGACCCTTCCCCTAAGACCCTCTGAGCTTCTTTAGAATTATGTTCACACAGATATGAATTTTTTACCAGGCTGCAATCCAAAACAAAGGTTTGACTTTTAAATAGTATGAGTTGTAGAGATGAATGAGGTTTATCATAATGATGAACTGACCTTCTTTAGAAGTATGTTCACACAAGTCTGAGGCTAAGGTCATAGGTTTGAGCTCCTTTTTTAATGGTGATCCGACCCTCAAAAATTTCATCTATACTCTTTCCACAGATATGAATTTTTTACTAGGTTGCAATCCAAAAGAGAGGTTTGAGTTCTAAATAGTCTGAGTTGTAGAGATGAATTAGGTTTCTCACAGTGATTAATTGAGCTTTTCATCCTTCAATATGAGATTTGTATTAAGCCCTTAACCATTATTTCCTCAGGTCAGAGGTTGATGTAGGATAGTCCAATGATATAAGTTACGAGTTTTCTACAGGACAGTACCAAGTCCGAGCTACCAAGGAGATACTTGTCCACAATTCTTAGCAAATCTAAGCCTAAACTAGTGCTCCTCCACATCATTGTTCACTAGATATAGACTGAGCTTCATTGCATAGAATTTTGTGATTATAATCTACAAGACTAGGTGTATAGATAAGGTTCCACAGGTGTACAAGCAGTTGTAGTATGGTCTGAACTAATCAATCATAGATCTGAGATCCTAGTACTAGTTCTCTTGAGCTTTCCCACAAGGTATTCACCGATTTTTGATGGATTTCTTCCATGGTTTGTGTTGTAGACTGAGTTCCACAATAAATGAAGGATATTTATAATGTGGATCCCTAGAAATGAACTTTATCTAACAATCATGTGGATTTTTTTATAAAGGTAGATCTCAGGGAATGGACTTCGTGTCTCCATTACGTGGAATGGAATTTTCAAGTTTTTAAATTTATGTAATTATGTTTTTACGACGCTTGAATTTCTGAAAATTAAAAACATGTATTAATGTATAGATTTTTTTATAATGCTTCATTAATAAACCTTGTAGATATTGAATTATACAGGAAATTTTGAAATTTATCTATATATTTATGATGTGGCATTATCATAAGGTAATTTCTTCCACCAAGTGCATTATTCTTGAGTACATCTACAACACTTACATAACAATTTCAGACAATTCCATGCTATAAGCTTTCACTTCAAGTCATTTCTTATATTTTATCTTTGATGTCATAAATCTTAGTGACATGTTTTTTGTGACAAATGGAGTGCTTTATTAAATTTTAAAAATTCCATTAGCAAAAATTCAATGGCCATGTGGTGAGTCTTTCATACTGATTAGATCTGCTTTCTCATATAAATACCATTTTTACATGGTGATATATATTTGTACATATAAGCACTAACCATTCTTGTATTCATTTAAGTAGTGCTTTGCAATAGTAATTGCAACCTCATAATGTTAACTGAATATCACTGTTCCATGTATGCATGATTTCTAATTCAGAACCATTACACAACTTCCACTTGGACAATTTTATTACTTAAAGATTCTATGTACTTCACATTGTTTTGAAAATTAAGCAAAGATATAATAACTTATTATTCATACAACACCAAGAAGGCACATGTACAATAAAATTTATAAATATGTATATTTTTTCCTTTATGATATGCAACATGAAAAGGAAAAATCCATGGAGAAAGTCTAGACTCTAACATGAGAAGGGTGTCTTGCTCACTTGCAGGAAACACATATACAACAACTATAACATCACTAGAAATGAACATAAATGCTTACAAGTGTATGGAATGGCCTGGAAACATATGAAAACATATTGATATGTGTTCCATAATCTGGAAACATGAAATGAAACACCACATCACATTCCCAACGTACTTCAATAAATGTACAACACATTTCATGATTTCCTTTGGAAAATTTTGAAGGATTTCAGCACACAGACCCACATTATTTAATGCAAACCCTAATTAAACGCTAATGACACTTATAGTGCCCTCTGATAGCATAATTTTTTTATAGAGAGGATTTGCCTCTCATTTTCACCTCACACCATTTGAGCAAGGGTTATTTCAACAAGATAGAGTTTAGTGTCTTGGGCTGCTTGAGCAAGGATAACTTCAGCAAGAGAAATTTCAGTGCGTTGGTATGCTTGAGCAAGGGTGATTCTAGCAAGAGAAATTCCAGTAATTTAGAGAAATTCTAGTCACTTGATCACCTTATTAACTAGAAAAATCCATATCAACCGCAACTAAGAGATTCCAATATGCAAATGTGGCACTTGTTTTCCATTTAGTTGTAGGTTAATATCAACATTTTGTTTTGCCTCTCATTTTCCCCTCACACCATTTGAGCAAGAGTTATTTCAGCAAGAGAGAGTTCAGTGTCTTTGTTGCTTGAGAAAGGATAATTTTAGCAAAAGAAAGTTCATTGTCTTGGGATGCTTGAGCAAGGGTGATTCCAACAAAATAAATTTCAATCATTTAGATCACCTTATTAACCAAAAAAATCTATATCAACCACTACTCAGAGATTCCAATGTCATGCAAATGTTGAACTTGTTTTCCATTTATTTGGAGGTTCATATCAACATATTTTTTTTCCTCTCACTCTCCCCTCACACCATTCACATGGAATAATCAAGGTTTCAAAAATAATATCCTCCATAATACATATACCATCAAGGAATCTGAGTAGATCCAATCCAAATGGATTTAAGGGTCACTCGGTGTAATTGCAAGAATAGGTCCAGATGTAGTTTATCCCAATGATAATACTGTGACTATCAAATAGCCCTCACCGTGACTATAAAATATCCCTCACATTCAATTTGGAGAGTGGAAGTCCTAGGTTTGGATAGGAATCCTTATCTCTTTGCATCCATATTGTGAGGCATCATGCCCTTAGCACCCCTACCATTAACATATGGAAATCAGACTACATTAAAGCAAAGTGAGGACAGACACATTACAACATTAGGCAACATTCCAAAGACATCAATATAGTGCACTTCTCTGTGTCCTTTCCTATCACCCACAACTAGAACCTATACAACTCATTTGATGCCCTCTATTTCTGAAAATTTAGTCAAGATAAGGTATGAAAAAATAAACTTTTTAATTTCTGCAAATGACCAATAAATAAGTCAACGAGAATGAATAGCACAATCAATGACCATTACACAATGGGAGTGTTTTGAACAATACTCTATGCTAAAATACTATGAAAATAACATATATATAAATGGAAATAAGAGAAAGAGAAGATAAACATGAAGCTGGTCATTATCATGCCCTAAAACTTGCATATGTCCCAATTGTCAGCAAGAGAGAGTTTAGTGTCTTGGGCTACTTGAGGAAGATTAATTTCAGCAAGAGAAACTTAAGTGTTTTGGGTTGCTTGAGCAAGGTTGATTCCAGCAAGAGAAATTCCAGTCATTTAGATCACCTTATTAACCAACAAAATCCGTATCAGCCACTGCTAAGAGATTCTAATGTCATGCAAATGTTGCACTTTTTTTCCATTTAGTTGGAGGCTCATATCAGCATAGATGATATGCCTCTCATTTTCCCCTCACAACATTTGAGCAAGGGTTATTTCAGCAAGAGAGAGTTCAATGTCTTGGGCTGCTTGAGCAAGGATAATTTTAGCAAGAGAAAGTTTAGTGTCTTGGGGTGCTTTAGCAAGAGTGATTCCAGCAAGAGAAATTTTAGTCATTTAGATCACCTATTTACCAGCAAAAGCCATATCAGCCACTGCTCAAAGATTCCAATGTCAAGAAAATTTTGCACTCATTTTCCATTTAGTCTGTCATGTCAAATTTTCATTATAAAAAAAAGTGTAAGAAATTACCCAATGAAGAAAGGGAAGACAAGATCATAACCAAATTTTCAAGTAATCGATTATTGGACCACTAAAACACTTGATTTATATAGAAAAGATGAAGTACATGTACGTATTTGCAACTTATCATAAGATGGAACAATTTAAAGCTCTCATAACCCTAGTTAGGGAAACCAAGAAAACCCTAAGAACCAACTCCTCCTAGATAGGGATCACACGTAATGAAATTTGGTCACTACAAAAATAATCCTCAACAAAATAGCATCTGCAACTGCATTGACATTTATAACATGAATTATGGTATGTGGGAGATTAAAGAAGAAGACGTTGAAGTTTCTCTCATAACTTGTTTGAGAAGCCTACAAGTTGGCTAACCTTTATGTCTTTTCCTCAACCTTGCCGATTTATTTTGCCCTAGTTCAATATGAAAACATTCATACACCACATTAGCAACATCAACAATAACCAGTACACAATTTACGAGCAAACTAATAACAAAGACATAGCAACTGTTGACACCTAATCCTATGGATGGGTGTGCATATGTATTTTTGTATATTATTTATTATTAGGAAATAAGGAAGGCCAAGAGTCATTGGGAGCTGAATCCCAATAGCCTCACCTCCCATCTATATAAGCATGTACATTCTTCTCGCCTAATACACACCTAGCTGAGGGAGTTACCTCCCGTTTGACATGGTACATCAGCTGCCCCCACATTTGCATTTCGCCCGTGGTAAACCTCCACCCCTTTGCTCACCAATATTAATTGTTTTCCGTCGCTCCCACTGCTAGACTGTTATTCTGCATTTTTTTTCCCTATTTAGCACTGACATTTGCAGGCTCTGTCAATCTGCAAATTGCAGGCTCTGCCATTCCAGCAGTCCTGCAACTTTTTCTCCTGCAGATTCAAGTTCAAATTGTTTTTTTGTAACAACCCTTTTGGGCCTCCACCATTCTCCATCCATCCTTGCGCCCTCTCCATTCATCCCTGTTCCATTCTCCCTCTACGCCCTACGCCCTCTCCCTCACTCACCTCCCTCTCCCTATTACCTACCGCTCGCCCACCCCCTATACACGACTGCTATCCCCTCACTCAGTGCTCCTCGGCCCTCACAGTACTCCGCTCCTCCTATCTTCTCGGCTCCCCCTCTCACCTGCGAGCTCCCTCCTTCCTTTCTTCACACTACCTGCGCCTCTGCCTGCAACAAAAACCCCTGACTCGAGTTACCAACGCCACTCCTTACATCGCATACCCCTCAGCATACCCATCACCTGCAAACAGTCCACATATACTGCCTTACCGCGAGCTTTCACCTACGCACAGACCTCTCTCACACGCTACGCACTGCAACTCTTCACATATCCCTACGCTTACAGCCACCTCTGCCTTACCCGCTCGCCCTTGAGTTTCACACCCTCTCATTCCCTCCGGCCTCCTTCTCACACCGGTCCCCCTACCCACAACTGCACATACTTCACCACTCCTCCCCATACGCATTACACTCACGCCTTACCACACGTTGCCTTGACCCCGATTTGCGCCTACCCCGTCCCATTTCAAACGATCGAGCTTCCCATGGCAACGATACTTGCATTAAGCCCTTATATCACCACGCTGTCATATATTACCATCGACCATACAGCCCACTCATTTTAACGCTGTGCTTTATTATGTTTAAACGCTGTCCACTTTCTGCTAGCACGTTGCATATCAATGCGTTGTCCACTGTTCGTTAATACATAACGCTGTCGCAGTTTTTAAATACCGCTCCACGTTATTGTCCATTGTATATAGCAGTCCAGTGATATTTAAACGCTGCATATGTAAACACTATCCATTATATTTAACCATTACAGTTTGCCATTACAGTTTGTCATTACAATCCAATTGCGTTATATTTGTTTATATATGTGGTATGCGTTACACCGCCCTCCAGTATTATATGAAAGCATATGACATAGCATTGTGGTATTACATTTATATACATCGCCCTCTATTACATCGACCTCCCACCACATGATATACTGCCCATTCTTTAATATCACTCCGCCATTTCAAATTCCATTCCGCCCCCTTCCCATTCATAATTCCACCCTTTCCCATTCATAATTCCATTTTTTTTCATATACATTTTTTCCCCCAAACAAAAAAAAAAAATACATTTTTTTTATGCAGAATCAGTTTATAGCAAAGAGTCCTTTTTTTAAAATTCAGTCTTCAGCAAAATTTTTTGAGCAGATTTAGTTTCCAGAAAGAGTTTTTAAACTCAGAAAATTTTTTCCAGCAAGAGTTTCTGCCCTTTTAATTGAGTATATTTTCCAGCAATAGATTTTTTTGTTTTCTCTCCTTCAAGAGAAATTTTCCAGCAGAGTTTTTTCTCTCCTCCTTCAAAAGAAGATGACAGTCCCTTCATCTTCTAAAGAGGCTGCCTACTTGGCACATAGAGAAAAGAGTCATACTCCAGATTCATCCAGAGGAAGAGGTGGCAGAAGAGGAAGAGGAAGAAGGAACTTCACAGAAAGGGGGGGCAGACAAGCTGACAAATCCAATCTTCATTACACACGGTGCAATAGAGATGGACATGATGCATCCAAATGCAGAACACCATGGAACAAAATTGAGCAGCACAGAAATCAAGACAAAGGTAAAACCAATGACAAAGACAAAGGTAAAGCACCTGAATCCGCTCACTATGTTCTAGCACATTGTAACAATGGAGTAACTGAAAACCTCTTTGATGTTTCATTTACTTCATGGAGAGATGATCGGTTGCTAGATTCAGGAGCAACATGTCACATGACATTTAGAAAAGATTTTTTTGAAGATTTCACTGACAAAGTTGATGGAGCAGTATATTTCGCAGATAAATCCAAACTCAAGCCATCAGGGCTTGGCACAGTCAGGCTTAAACTGCCTGGTCTTCCCGATCATATCCTACATGAGGTTCTATACCTCCCGGAGTTGAAGAGAAACTTGCTGTCCCTGATCGAAATCCGGCAGCAAGGACACTCAGTTCACTTGTTTGATGGCAAGGCAGAGATCAGATCAGCATCAGATCACTCACTTGTCATGGAGGGAATAGAAGAAGGGAGACTTTTGAAGCTGAAAGGTTCATCTGCTCATGCTCAAAACTTTGCAGTCAGTTCATATCATGATGAAGGTACATTTCCATCAAGTCTTTTATGGCATGCTAGATTTGGACACTTAAATTATGACAGCCTTCGTTTGTTGAAGAAAATGGTGTTGATGGACTGCCTACAATTCCTAGAAAACCTAAGGAATGTGATGCATGTATTCTAGGAAAGCATAGCAAACAGCCATTTCATGATTCACACTCAAGAGCACATAGGAAACTTGAACTTGTTCATTCAGATTTATGTGGCCCTATGCCTATCGCTTCTGCAAATGGAAACAAATACATGATGACATTTATTGATGACTACACCAGAATGTGTTGGATTTACTTACTGAAGAATAAGTCTGATGCTTTTCAAACTTTCAAGAATTTTCATGCATGGATTGAAAATGATGCAAAAACACATATTGGCTCTCTACGTACCGATAATGGAAAAGAATACACTTCAAACGAATTTGAAAATTATCTTCGTCAACATGGAATCAAACATCAAACAACTGTGCCATATAATCCACAACAGAACGGTGTAGCTGAAAGAATGAACAGAACCATCTTAAATATGGTCCGCTCCATGTTATTTTTCAAGAATGTAAAATTGATGTTTTGGGCTGATGCAGTTATATGTGCTGTTTACATAAAGAATAGGTGTCCTTCAAGTTCAATTAGAAATAAAACTCCTTTTGAAATGTGGCATGGCCACATTCCTTCGGTAAAGCATTTCGGGGTCTTTGGGTCCACCTGTTATGCCTTGATACCCAAGGGTCAAAGGAACAAACTTGGTGCTAGAAGCAGAAAATGTATCTTCTTGGGGTACTCCAATACCTCCAAAGGATACCGTCTCTATGATGAAGCAAATAAGAAGTTTGTGATAGCAAGAGATGTCATATTTCTTGAATCTTCCAAGAGTGAAAAGGTTGTTGAGCGGCAACTTGATCGCCTGGACAGATTCACACATGCAAAGTCTTTCCAAGAGTTTGATAATGTGATTCCACACCTTGAAGGGGGGATTCCGATATTGAATCAAACTGTGGAATCATTTCCTGAACCACACTCTCCCCCGCATGAAGAAACAACCACGGATGACACATTGGATGATGTGATTGACAGAATTGGGAGATTGAATCTGAATCAATCCCAACTCAGTCAAGTGACCAGCCTGGGCCATCTCAGAAAGGTCCCCCCAAATGGCTGACAAAGACACTGGAGGATGTTCATCCTGATGAGGTTGGAAAAACAGGAACAAGAAGTTCCACTCAAGAAATCGAAGGTGATGTAGATAATTATGATTCCCCTGTTGATATGGATATTGCTTATAACTGTGAATTGAGTTTGTCTACAAATCATGAACCAACTTCCTTCAAAGAAGCCGCTTCTCATGATGAATGGAAAGAAGCGATGCAGAAGGAGTATGATGCCTTGATAAAGAATGGCACTTGGAAGCTGGTTGATCCGCCTTTTGGAATGAAACCAATTGGCTGTAAGTGGGTCTACAAGAACAAGTACAAAGCAGACGGCTCACTTGACAAGCACAAGGCCAGGCTTGTGGCAAAAGGATTCGCACAAAAAGAAGGAGTCGATTATGAAGAAACTTTTGCTCCCACAGCAAAATGGACCACTATCCGGACTCTCTTTGCCTTAGCAGCTCAGAATGGATGGAAAGTCCATCAGATGGATGTAAAAACAACCTTCTTGAATGGAGATCTAAAGGAGAAAGTTTATATGTCCCAGCCAGAAGGATTTATGATAAAGGGTCAAGAACACAAAGTTTGCAAACTTGTAAAATCCTTGTATGGCCTCAAGCAAGCACCACGAGCCTGGTATGAGAAGTTGACCGAGCATCTTATGAAACTTGATTTCAAACACTTTGATCTTGATGATGCAACTTTGTTTGTTAAGAAAGTTGGAAAAACAGTTGTATATCTTGTGGTATATGTAGATGATCTTTTGATAACAGGAAACAATGAGAGCTATATTGCATCCATGAAGAAAGAGTTGAAGAAAGGTTTTGAAATGACCGATTTGGGTCATGTTCATTACTATTTGGGTATTGAAGTAATTCAACATCCTAAATTCATATTTCTTTCTCAAAAGAAGTACATTGGAGATCTCTTGAACAAATTTGGCATGGATGACTGTAAACCCTTAAGTACTCCAATGGAACAAAACTTGAAGCTCACATCTATTGAAGGGAAGGAATTTGAGGATGCAACTAAGTATAGACAGCTTGTAGGAAGTCTTATCTATCCGACCACCACCAGACCTGACATTTCATTTGCTGTTGGAATCCTCTCAAGGTTCATGCAAAAACCTTGTGAAGGACATTGGTCTGCTGCAAAAAGAGTGCTAAGGTACTTGAAGGGGACTCAAGACTTTGGACTCAAATATACACAGGTAGGCGACTTCATCTTGACCGGATACTCTGATTCAGACTTTGATGGCAACAAAGAAACAGGGGTGTCTACTACAGGTTACACCATGAGTCTTGGATCAGGAGCTGTCTCATGGAGATCACGCAAACAGTTAGTTCCAGCAGATTCCACGACCGAGGCAGAATATGTGGCAGCAGCTGAAGCAACAAAGGAAATTGTGTGGCTCCGGAAAATTCTGGAAGATTTGCAGATGAAACAAATGTATTCCACTCCACTCATGATCGACAACACTTCTGCAATAAAGTTGGCCAAGAACCCAAAGTTCCATGATCGAACAAAGCACATCAATACAAAGTACTATCTCATTCGACATCATGTTCAGGCCAAAACCATCCATCTACATCATTGTTCCACAAATGAGCAAACTGCTGACATCTTCACCAAAGCACTTGGAAGAGAGAAGTTTGAAAAGTTCAGATCGATGCTTGGACTCACCAACATCCCTTTGGATTAAAGGGGGGAATGTTGACACCTAATCCTATGGATGGGTGTGCATATGTATTTTTGTATATTATTTATTATTAGGAAATAAGGAAGGCCAAGAGTCATTGGGAGCTGAATCCCAATAGCCTCACCTCCCATCTATATAAGCATGTACATTCTTCAGCTAATACACAATTCCAGTTTTGAGGAGTTACCTCCTGGTTTGACAGCAACAAACCTGACAAATCACCAATTTGTGAATTGTCAATGAGCCAATAATGTTCGAATGGAGGGTGATCCATTGAAGAAGTTGTTGTATTTGTAAGATAACAGTGCATCAGAGAAAATAATATAATGTGAATTAATATAGGCATCAAATACTGACCACATCAAGTAGGTGTCCCATCAAATGCACCTTGACTGAACTGGTAAATAGAGGGATGGTGGTTTTGTCTGTGTGCTTCAAGTGAAGCTATAATATTAGGATGATGCACCCTTGCAAATATTCAAACACTACGTTAACAAAATCAACAACAACCAGTGCACACAGTTAAGAGAAAACACATCAACAAACCTGGAAAATCACCAATTTGGGTGTTTTCAATGAGGAAATCATGTTCAGATGGAGGGAGATCCATTGAAGAATTCATTCTATCTGTAATATAACACTAAAATTTCCGCCAGAGAAAATCATATCATGTGAATTAATACATGCATCAGAATACAGAGTACATCAATTAGTTGTCCCATCAAACGCACCTTGACTGAATTTATAAATAAAGGGATGACTCTTTTGGCTACGTGCTTCAAGTGAAGGCACGATATTGGGATATTTCACCCCTGCAAAGATTCAAATACTACTTTAAAAACATCAACAACAACCAGTGCACACATTTCAAAGCAAACACATAGGAACAAACCTGACAAATCACCAATTTGAGTGATTTCAATGAGCCAATCATGTTCGAATGGAGGGAGATCCATTGAAGAATTTGTTGTATATGTAAGATAACAATGCAATTTCCATCAAAGAAAATAATATCATGTGAATTAATACAAAAATCAAAATACAAACTACATCAATTAGGTGTCCCATCAAACACACCTTGACTGGACTGATAAATAGAGAGATGGTGCTTCTGTCTACGTGCTTCAAGTGAAGGCACAATATTGGGATGGTGCACCCCTGAAAACATTCAAACACTACATTAAAAACATCAACAACAACAAGTGCACACAGTTAAGAGCAAACACATAGCAACAAACCTAGAAAATCACCAATTTGGGTGTTGTCAATGAGGCAATCATGTTTAGATGAAGGGAAATCCATTGAAGAAGTTGTTATATCTGTAAGATAACAATGCAATTTCCATCATAGAAAATAATATCATGTGAATTAATATAGGCATCATAATACAAACTACATTAATTAGGTGTACCTTCAAACACACCTTGACTGGACTGATAAATAGAGGGATGGTGCTTCTCTCTATGTGCTTCAAGTGAAAGCACAATATTGGGATGGTGCACCCCTACTAACATTCAAACACTACATTAACAACATAAAAAACAACCAGTGCACACAATTAAGTGCAAACACATAGCAACATACCTGGAAAATCACCAATTTGGGTGTTTTCAATGAGAAAACCATGTTTGGATGGAGGGTGATCCATTAAAGAAGTTTTTGCATCTCTAATATAACAATGCAATTTCCATTAGAGAAAATAATATCATTTGAATTAATACAGTCATCAGAATATTGACTACATCAATTAGGTGTCCCATCAAACACACCTTGACTGAATTGATAAATAGAGGCATGGGGGTTTTGCCTGTGTGTTTCAAGTGAAGCCACAATATTGGGATGTTGCAACCCCACAAACATTCAAACACTACATTAAAAACATCAACAACAACCAGTGCACACAATTAAGAGCAAACACATAGCAACACATCTCTCTATACAACTTACTTGGGACAGTAGAGGATGCATTGTTGGAGAGAGGACGTCCATAATTTTTGAGATATTGAAACTGAAATGGTTCATCTTCAGATGCAGAGACATTCGAATCAATATCCAAGATGATTTTTCTTCTTTTATTTTTATTTTGCGGACAAAGGAAACTCTTTTTCCTCTTCAAATATGACTCATAAGCACCCAACCCAAGGGTGAAGTCATAATCTATAATATGGAGGTCATTAGCATCATCCACAATTTTTTTAGCCAAATAAATCAACTATTTTGTCTTGTTCACTGTAGAAGGAGGACTATTTTGAAACAGGTCTAGATAGCCAAACAACTCCTCTCTCAACAAATTAAGTTCTTCAGCATTGTTATCATCCATAATAGTTGTGCTAGTACTTGCATTAAGGATTGGTGCCTCTATACTTATCTCAAGAGGGGCATTCAATGTATTAGGTGTGGTATCAAGATCCAATAAAGGGTCTGACTCCATTAAGGAGGAATGCAACCAATATACCTTTATGGCATGCTTACAAATGCTACCATGAATAGACCATGGGAAATTACAAGTGATAAAATTTGTGTGATGTCATATGATAAGATATTTATTATCAGGTTTACTTTGACTCCTCACCCAATAAGCATGAGATATGCTCTCATGAGGTTTGCAATCACTGTCTGGAATTCTTCGAGCCTTTTCCACTGATGATTCAAGTTGCATCTCTTTCTTGTGGTTGTTCATATATCATTATTTTTTCAGAATTTCCTTGAATTGATAAAATGGCTCAACATGTTTTATTAGAGTATCTAATAGCCATTCCATCCTACAAGAACATTTACTTTGTCTATCACATAGAAATTTTGTCTTGAGATAACCGTGGTATGACTCAACATCATTATTTGTATCCTATTTTGCATGAGGAAAATCTCGGCAACATTTAACCCACATCTCTAAATGTAAAAACTCAATTAGTAAATATATATTTTCGTTATGAAACAAAAAGTGTAAGAACAAAAAAAAATAGCATGCAAACATATGAATCCTATCACTGACAACCGAATTCTTGTGGAAATAGTCCAAACATTTCTCCTAAGTTGCAAACTTGGTGAAAAAACCATTAATTACATTATCCACTTCATCATTAGAACAAATTTTCATGATATAAACAAGCTCATTGAACATCTCTTTTGCTTTCTATGAACTACTGGCCAAACGATTAACATTCTTTAGCCAAGCCCTCCTTACATGCCAAATACACAAGATGACTTCACATCTGGTGATTCACCTGCCATATTTAATTCATTTTAAGTGAGAAATATTTACAATGAATGTAACTTGATTTTTCATATAATAATATTGATGTTACCTCAAAGCAACAATTTCAGCCAACGCATCATCAACCATAAAGGCATTGACCTTCCAGTCAGAACGAAGCTAAAAACATCTATGCATGAGGTGCTCTAGCGATGCCTCTATATCTTGTGATGTATTACGTGACATCACCACCCATGAAACTGGAACCCCACTTTGTTTCTCATCAAACACCGTGATCGTGTACAACTGATACTGTCAAATTAAAAAAAATAAAGTTATTTTTAAGTCATTAATCATATTGAATCATTATAACCAAAATGATTTTACTAAAACATTCATTGCAAAAATACTCACCCCGTATTTATTTGTACTGAATGTTGAGTCCATGGATATCAAGCTATTTTGGGATAACTTAACCATATTTTCCAGCATCAATTTAGTTTATATTCCGACTATGAAAGGGATCTCTCCACCATTGGGCTTCTGGTAGAAGAAGAAATCATTATGGTGTTTTTCATATTAGAGATTCACAATCATTTCATCTTTGTAATGCAGTTGGTAATTTTTTTTGTTAGACGATTATAGATGTTTACAATATCTTTTCTGCGTAAGAAAAAATCCCTATCCCGAGCTGTGGCATCTATGTCAATATATTTCTTAATATGCATTTTACAAACATAATCAATTGGCACTTGAAGAAAAAAAGCAACTTTCTATATAAGAAATCATGTCCCTTGAAAGTCTTGGCTTCCTATGAGGCTCATCATCACCTAAAGTGTCGTGTTTTCCATGACAAGGCCATCCTTACCCATCTTCATGATCATACATGTTGTATGTTATTATTGCAACATCAGTATCTTGAACCATGACCTTTATAGTAAAATGGCATTGACAACCCCTCTTTTTGACCATTGAACATCTTGGTTTGGTTTTCCATTCTACTCTCTTGTCCTCTGGATTATATGAGAAAATATAACTACAAAATAAATTTTGAATGTCAACACATATGACAAATGATAAAGCATTGTTAATATTAAGATCTAAACAAGGTTTTTCTAAAATACTAACAGTTCCCATTGTAAGGCAGCACTAGACCTTAAGATTGGAGGTTTTTGTTTTTCGACATTGAAAGGTACATGGAGCATTTGGATTTGATTCCTCTCCTTGAATAAAATCATTAATTCATTTTGTAGGAATTTTTGCAACCCGGTCAATATTCATGTTTGTCTTGTATACTTCAAACCAAAATAAATCTTTACTAGAAAATGTGATTTTCTCTTTAGGGTCTTGCACCTCAAGGCCCATTATAGTCTTCCATTTCTTTTCCATGTTGTCTCAATGTCTGCAAAAAATGTAGAAACATATTAGGAAGCTGAATCTAAAAACTGAAGTTATAAAAGAGAATAAATAGTTGCATTTATAAGTAAAGGTTAAATAACAGAGCCTGGGAAGGGATCCATATCTGCAGCTATGGCTTGAGGGAGACATATCTACTTTATCTAGTGGGGATTGATGAGGATGAAATAAGGAGTTTGAGTTATATCCTTAAATAAATAAAAATGTAATTTTTTTATGATGAATTATAAATTTGAATTAAAATAAAAATAAAAAAGACCACCTTAAAAAAGAGAGTAGTTGTTTAGCTAACCTCAACCTATCATTGCCACGGGGGCATCACTCACAAAGCAATATTATATCACGTGCGTTCATATTGGGATAAAAAAAAATTAAAAATCATAAAACATTATATTTCCTATATAACTATAGAAGAGTGGGTTTTATTTATTATATAAAAAATATAAATAATTTGAGGTATTTTTTTTTAATTTTTTGGGCCAAGCAGGTTAGGGAAGGCCGTGGGAAGGCCAAAGAGTGGGGAGGATGTGTGAGGAACGGGGTTAGGGAGGGAAACACAAGGAGGAGCATACTGGTCTGTGAGAGGGTTGGTTTGTGAGATGGTTAGAAAGAAGCTTCGGCCTTCGGCTGGTAGCACCAAGAAGCGATGGACATGTCTCTATTTTCTAACTTTGAAAGACTTCTGATAATTAAAGATATAAGCCCAAATTTATGAACAGTCGTAGTAGAACAGATTCGAGATGGATAGAAATTAGGTTGAATAGTGATCGCAAGGTATTGATATCATCCAATTCTTCAATACAATATTTGAGAAAGGTTTTAAAAGTAGAGCCTCGAATGATCTAGCAGTACAACCAAGGTAATTCCTTTGCGGTAGAATTTGAAGAGATCACAAGAGAAATCCATGGGAAATCGTGTGGAGGAGAGCTATTCGGGTCTGTGAGAGGGTTAGGCAATCCATGGGGCAGAGGAGAGATATTCGACCTTGAGACCACCAAGGTATTTGACCTACAACGCATGTCTGGTATTGGGTGCCCTTGTAGTGCTCTCATAATTTCATTTCATGTTGTAGGGAAGAATTTATATATATTTTTACAAAGAGAGGTATTAGTTCAGTGCTCAACCTCAAAGAAGAAATTGGAAATTTTAATTTGCCTAAGCGGAAAGTAGACTGAGTAAAGGTAAATAGCAATGTTCGGCCCACCCAACCCAAGGCATTTATGCTAATTCATTCAAAGAGGTTGAATAGTCCAGCCAGAGTGCCACCAAAACTAAACAATCTTAGAGAAGTCGGCTTGGGCCTCACAGAGGTAGGTTAAGCTCCAGGTGAAAGGGTAATTGATCCTCCCTTCAGTGAAAATGAGAACCTGTGTATTGGAACTTATTCATGTGCAAGTCGAGCGACATCCAGTTGCTACACATGATGCACTCATATCAATTCTTATGATTAAACTAGGAAAATATATTTAAATGCAAAGGATAGTGTCCATCTAGCGCTATATTAATGTTGAAACGCACAAGAGCTTAACAACTCTATTCACTGCACATTCTTTCAGTTATCAAAAATTTGAAATCTATACTACAGTGGAGAACAAGGTAATATTCATTTCAGTATATGCATCATTTCCAAGCACCAAGAAATTCAATTATAGTGGATGGACATTATTTCTCAAAAGATTGATATGATGTTTACAACCATTTCCATATTTTCATGGCTTTTGTTTTCCTTTTCCTTTTAACCTACTGAGGCTAACAAAGTCTATAGAAATTGCCCAACTATTCATTGGCTTATTGAGGATCTCAATGCTATTTTTCCTAGAATGTTGATGTTCTCAGTTCTAGGAAGCTAAGAAAGAAGTATCAGAGGTTGTCTCGAGTCTGTAATATATGTTGTTGTAGGAATCCATCTCATAGTTACAACGAGATAGTCTGCAATTGTATATTTATTGCATAGTTGAATTACTTTTTACCCTCAAGGTATGTTATTCAATGTTATTGCTATTACATAGTTCAAGTAACTCTTAACTATATGTTTGTTTCAATACTTTTGGCTTTGGATCAAGTGAAACATCATCTACGTTCTGATAACATGTCTATGCTCTCATTTGTCTTGCAGGTTGTTATCATGGTAGAGTCAAATATATATCAGAAGGGAAACTTTGTACAGACACTAAGCAACATAGAAGGTGCATAGAAGAGGGTATGTCTGGAATGTGCTTTTGCAGTCCAAATACTATGCTATTGAATCCAATTATTGAAACTCCTTTCAAGCCAATAGGGTTTCTTGCATGTCGATGGAGCAATTCCTCAATCGAGGTCATGTAGGATCTATCACCAAATTCACAAGAAAAGAACCGCTTAATGATATTGAAGCCATTCTCCGTTACTGTACCTTCCTCCAACCGTCCACATGCTACAAATCAAAAGTGCATATCACCAATGTAAGTTGATTATTGTTGCAAAAATATGTTGAATATAGTCACCATGATTATTGGTAATATCCTGTACATTCACAAACCCATGGTATATAATAGGTAGTGAAAATCCATTTTTTAGCACAAGAAGCATCAAGTTCCTAAGCGTGCTAATATGAATGTTTTAGTATCCACTTGGTTTGGTTAAATATTTCACTACAAGTAATTATATAATAGATATATCCATCTCTATTATAGGCGTTATGAATAATTGCAATTGTCTTGATTCATTGTGTGCAATAAACCCCCTAAACATACTTCAATGTAAAAGGTAAGGTGTTCTCTTAGAAATATCTGGACCATACTTCAACTTGTTGTGTGTTAGATGCTAGGAGAAAATTTGTTTTTGATACTGCCCACTATGTTTATTCCTTAGATAGGTTTGTAATTATGTATTAACAACTTTGTAACTCTATCCTTGCATCAACAATAGGTTTGAAATATCTGGACCATACTTCACATTTTTGTGTGTTAGATGTTGGAAGAAACTTTGTTTATGATATTGTCTATTTTTTTGATTGCTTAGATAGGTTTATAATTATGTGTTAACAACTTTATAACACTATCCTTGCTAGCAAAAATAGGTTTGAAATGATTTAAAAGGGATGCAACCTCCTGCTACTTTAATGTTTTGAAGGTAGGCTAAGAAAACTATATATAGTAGTGACCTCCTTAAAGACAGAGAGCCCTTTTATATATATGCAGCTAGCTTCTATTGATGCAATTATTAAAAATTACAATTTCTAACAATAGGTGGATGCCCCTTTGGCATGTGTTTGGCATGGCGTTGCAAGCTTAACAGACATCTGAAATATTTTTAACAAGTAACAGAAAACGATTTGAAACACCCCCAATTTGATGGAAAAGTTTGGAACTTTATAGATCGAGTTAGCTTGTGATATGGTAGCCAACGTTTATATCGTCTTCTCTGGATAGAAAGGGGAGACACTTGTGGGCTAGGTCTTTACTATGTTATGCAAATAATAGTGCCAAAAGTACATTTAATATGCATGGGATAAATGCTTCAATGGGCACAAGAAACCTAAGTTTCCTGACATGATGTACCTTGAACTTTAATTGTCAGTGAATTGGTGCCATTATCACTGCAAGGAAAACACCTAAACTTGACATTGCTCCAGAATTTTCAGATTGCTAAACACCATTTCCACAAATTTTTATTGAGTTGTTGAGGCTCATAGTTCTATCATAGCTCCATGCTTATTAAGCACCCGTAGTCTCACCGTGGTTTGGGAAGCCCTCATTAGTTGCTTACCCTAGTAGGTCCACAAAGTTTGGTTACAAATATGTTGATTGTTGAGTCCATCTGTGTAGGATGCCTCACCTACAACACAATATATGATTTTGGGACACAATTGCTGATGTTAAGAACTCATTTAGGTGTGACCATGCTAATCTAGTAAACAATTTTAGTTGATGCCATAGGTGATATTTTGTCCAAACATGTTGGATAAATATCATACGTGAGTTCAAGTAAACATTTCTACCTATTACATGCATAGTTCAGGTGCGACAAAATGACATGCACTTTCTTAAGTGTAATGGTCTTTGAAGAATGCATCCATTTCAAATGAGGGAATAAGCCTAGTCAAAAGTGTGAACTTCAATACATGCTAATTGAGATAATTGAGCACAGAAGACAGGTGGACAACAATGCTAACTTCTAACAACTTTTTTGTGAAACAGATAAGCATAGGTTCGTGAACAAAAAAACAGAAGACTTTGGTCACCCTTGGCTAAGGAAATCACATGAGATCATAGAAGGATGAACAAAAATTCATGCCAAACCATGGCTGAAAACAACTGAGTTAATATTTAACACCAAGAAGGTACAAATTAATTGAAAGATAACACTTTAAATTACAAGTGATATGGATACCGTGTCAACAATGAAATAAACTAAAGAAATCAACAGTTAAAAAACATCCTAAAATTAGTTGAAGATTAGACCATGAAGGAGAAATTAAGGTTGTCCATGCATGAGTAGAAGGTTGTCATGATTAAGTGCAATGCACCGTTTGGAATTTAAAAATGGAATAGTGATTAGTTAATGCCCAATTTGAAATCTTCATTTGTACACAAGGTCTTGCATTGTAGGCCTTGGAATAATACATTTATTAACTTTATTTATATTAGCCTTAACCAAAGAGTGGGATGTGGAAGTATTTGTAGGGATTTAATGCATCTGTTTATTAGGTGTCTTTTGTGGTTTCTAGCTTGTATATAATATGGGCAACATACTATTTATGTTGCCTAGACTATTGCTTTTATCAAATTTTCATGTCAGATGTTCTTTGTAGATGGTTATCTTTAATGTTCTGTTGAGAATTAGAAAAAAATTTAGGATGATTTAGAAGATAGGTAATTTGAAATTGAATAGTTACTATTTTGTCTCTTGCCAGGTTGAGAATTTTGAAGGCGAAGATTATGTAGAAGAAAAATATGAGGACGGAGATGCAGATTCTTCAGAGAGTGATGAGGAGTATACTGGGCATAGCTATAGAGCTAGACACATAATTACAAGATCTTTACATTCTGGTAAAGAAGAAAAAGTGTCTCTACACGTCAAAAGAGGGGTAGGATAATATCAGATGATGAGGAATCTTCTGCCCACGATACAAATGAAGACAGTGATGAAGACTTTAATAGGAAATCGAGGAAGGTCACATCACTTCGTAAAAGGGATGGGAGTTGACAAAATGCTTTTGGGAACAAATATGTTCATTCAAGTGAACTACGGACTTCAAGTATATCAGTTCATAAAATATCATATGCAGAAAGTGAACAAAGTGAAGATGAAGAAGAGGAGAGGGCCAAGAAATGGGTCAAGGTTTGTGTCAAACATACCTTGAAATAGTGATAGTATTCAGAAATAGTGATAGTGTTCAGTATGGATTTTCTACAAAAACTTTAAGAAATTTGAAATTGTTACATTTGTGAATGTCATCTAGTTTAAATAATTGGACAATTCTGGAAATTTAAGGATATTTTTATCTCTGGCTTGCTGACTATTGTAGGCTCATTAAGCCATAAAATAGTAAACTATAACATTTTGAAAATATTATTTGTGCCAAGATGTCTTGACATATTATTTCAAACTCGGTTGCTTTAGAATGTATTGTGACAGTCATTGTTTGAAATATAATGATTCTATGCTAATATTGTCAGTGTGTCAAGCTGCTTTGGTATGGGGTTCATACACCAATGTGGGTTCATACTATTTTAGATGGGTCGCTTCAGAATATGTGTGATATCATTGAAGCACATATTGTTAAGTCTAGTTGAACAATTATGGTTACTTTTATTTTAAATTTAGCTTAATTAGTAATGAAACATTTGCATTTGAATTGATTTTCCAAATACGTCCCTAATTGATAGGTATAAGAGGGTCAATTAATTGTCTATTGTTTTTTATCAAGGCATTTACAAATTGTTATATTTAAGAACTTGCAAGCATGTTATTCATGTCTCTTGCAGGTTCTAAATTTTGAATGAAATACACCAATTCCTAAGAGGTTTTCATTTTGAGCTTGTAAGCCATTTGATTCACCTTGACTCCATTTATCTTGTTGGATTTGGCACTGATCTCTACTTTCTTCCATCACCTATTTTAAAACCATAAAAACTCCAAAACTCTATTTTACTAACACTAATCTTAGTGTTAGTTTGAGCTCATTGTTTGCTCTTAGTAATCCTACTAAGGATACCCAACTTGAGCTCAATGATAGCTGGCCTAAAATAAATAAGATAGGTTACTGAGATGATAGTGGTGACTGTCCTAATAGTTTCACTTTGAATTGTGCCTTGTGGATTAGAGCTTTTATTATTAAATGTAATTTAAATGGTAATATGCCTCATACAAAATGAAGGGTAAGAGATACTAGATATTAAGTTTAGCGCATTGACTCATTCCTTGGTTGTGAATTTGAAATTCCAAATCGAGTGAATAACATCTTCAATAATTTGGGCTTCTTTTTGTTGTACTTTGTGCTTATTGTTACCCCTCAAACTACAGGGCCATTTTGAGGTATATACAAAGCATGCTAGGACCCTATTTAAAGAAAGTACCATTTTGATGGAAAAAATGATGCTACTATTTTCATACATTTTGTGACAATAGTAAAGGAATCATTTCTAGATTGATTAAGGTTTATCTTCTAGCACTAGTTTAGGCCTGCAACAATTGATGAAATCTGATTAGCTATGCTACTTATTGCAGACCCAATAAAAGATATGAACATGGATGTCTGCACTTGAATATTCATTATGCTAGGGTTATGTTGAAGGTTCTGTCATGCAGTTTCAAGCATTATAGCCTGGCCTATATTCAAACTTGTCCATTCCATGCAAAAGGTTCATTTCTATGTCTTCCTCTAAGCAACAGTTATTTCACATAACTGACATGTTGAAAGACATTTTAGTGTTGGAGGTAAAGAAAAGAGTGGCCAAATACGAGTAAGATTGAACATACATATGTTTTGTTGCAAATGGTTCCAGACACAGTATTCATTAGATGGACATCTTTCAGATTAATCATTAGACAGATGACCAAATCATAACAATGTCATTAATCTGAAAGACATCCTCTACCTACTTTATGGATCACAAAAGTATAGATCTAACAAGCCATTCATTGTGATGATTATACAGTTGAGAGGATTCAAAAAGGTGTTAAACTATATGAGGAAGGTGGAGGAGGAATGAAACCATAGGCGGGCACTTTCATGAGAAGAGGTATGTTACTGTCTAATTTTCTGTAAAGCATTGGAAAGCTCTGAATGGTAAAAAATGATCCCAATCGTGAAGGCTTAAAGGGGAAAACCTTATTTTTAGTCATTCAATTTTCATCATGATGCTCTATTTTTTTACTCTTTGGGAGCGTTTACAGTCTTTGCTTCATCATTCATTTTTGCTAAATTAAATTTTGGCTAAAACTTTGCTACTCAATTGTTGAATTATTCTTGTGTGATTACATTTACAGGTAGAGGTCCATGATGTCTACAAGGAAATGGAGCTAGAGCTTCTCACTCAATATAGACAGGTAGTTCCTGGATATTGGACTAACTTGTATAATCTAGCTTGTTGTCATAAGAAAGATTTATTTTCAGCATTAGTTATTTGATTATTTGAATTAATCAAAAATTTGCATGGCATCTGTGAATAGGTTGAGAGGGTGTTTGCAAAAAGAACAAAAAATATTTATTCTAACAATGAGGTCGAGGAATATCTAGTTAAGTGGAAGGGGCTCTCATTTGTTGAAGCAACCTGGTATATTAATTGTTATGCATTGTGATTCTAGTAGTATGAATGTTTTTTAAATCAGTAAAATAAAATTATATTATGCTACCTCAATTAAGTCCTTCAATATAATCAAATAGGTTACAAAATATCTAATCAAACTTGAATACATTTACGCCGGAGGCATTTTCTTTGCGGGCTTTGGGTGAGAATTTTTTTTTCACCCCAACCAATAAAAAGTCTTATTTATCGTCGTTCTAGCGAATTAAAATCTCACACATGTTGGTTGGCTATTGGATATTTCAACATTGTTGGCTATTGGATATTTCAATGCATCACATAGAACTTGTTGTTAAGTCAAACTGTATTGTGTTATCTTCCATGCCAAACTCGTCGTTAAGTCAAACTGCATTGCGTTATCTTCCATGCCGAGCTGCAAGTCCAGGTGGGATAGTAGAATTTGTAGTCCAAGTATTCCATCTCTTCATTCATAAGGAAATCACAACATATCTTCCAGAAGGGAATTTGAATGACTTCAATCCTTAATCTAACTGTTTTATATAAGATTGAGTTAGTATTCAGTCATTTTAGTGACACTAATCTTCATTGGACCGATCATAAGGATAAACAATGGAGATCAGCAACAATGCTACTCCCCATTTAGTTTCGGGAATAATATTATTATTAATATCATTTTCCTTCTCTGGAGCTTCTCAAGCACAGTTAAAAAGTGACTATGATGCATTTATGGTATTCAAGGCCTCAGCTGATTCAAACAACAACCTTATCTCTTGGAAAATCAGGGAACCATGCACAGGAAAGTGGATCGGTGTCATATGTCTAAACAATAGGGTTATTCAACGTGTTGTAGAGCCTTTACCTCATTGGTCCCATAGAATCCTTAACTGATTTAGACCAGTTTAGAGTCTTAAGCCTCAAGGGGAATTCATTAAATGAAACCGTACTAGACTTATCAAAGTGGAGAAGCATTAAATTATTGTTTCTCTCGTACAACCAATTATGTGGTCCACTACCTTCATCTGTTTCACTCTTAGATCAGCTCTGGAGATTGGATGTTTCAAACAATAATTTAAGTGGCGAGATACCATTTTCTTTGAATTTGCGTAGCCATTTTCTCACTCTGAGACTGGAAAAAAACCTATTTTCTGGTAATATCACAGCCTTGAACATGACCAGTCTTCAAGACTTTAATGTTTCTGGTAATGAGCTCATAGGGGTCATCCCTGCATCTTTGTCCAAGTTTCATGATTCAACATTTGAAAGGAATTTATTTCTTTGTGGCAATCCCTTGCCAAGTTGTAAGAGCATAATTAGTAATCCTACCACTCAAGGGGGCATTGTGAATTCTAGCCCTGTGATGTAGGATCCAAGTATTGTGCCCTCAACTCCAAGTTTAAAGACTGAGATGGCATAGAGTACAAAGAAAAGCATAAACAAATTAAGCAGGGGTGTTTTTATTTCCATTGTGGTTGGAGATTTTGCAGTGTTATTGCTAATTGCCTGTGTTTTACTTTATTATTACTGGAGAAAGTACTCCAGGAAAATGATGGATGAGAAGCATGGAAAGAGAATAGAAACATAGAAGATTGTTTATTCTTCAAGCCAGTATCCCCACTAATCAAGTGCTACAGAGAGGGGTAAACTAGTTTTCTTTGAAGGAACTCGACAATTTGAGTTGGAGGATCTTCTCTGTTCTTCTGCTGAAATGCTTGGCAAGGGCAGCTTTGGAACTGCATATAAAGCTGTGTTGGAAGATGCTAATGTTGTTGCTATGAAGAGGTTGAAGGATGTGCATTGTCTAGGGACAAGAGATTTCGAACAGCATATGGAACTCTTAGGAAGGCTTGGGTATTTGAATCTAGTGAACTTAAAGGCTTATTACTGTGCAAGATATGAGAAGTTACTTGTTTCTGATTATATGGTAAATGAAAGTCTATACTCCCTTCTACATGGTATTTTCATCGCGTTTATTTTTTCCTTTTTAGTTGTATTCCCTCATTGCCTTATTGATTATTATATGGTCTCGCTATAAAAAAATGGAAGTTGGTTTTCATAATTGAAAATATTTCATGAAGATGATAGTTTGTTCTTTTTTCACTAGAAAATGGATCTGATGCCATTTTGAATATTGAATGTTATCACATGTTCAACTGTGTCTTTTTATCTTTGACCCTATATCAAGCCATCAAATGCAACTCCGATGTAAGTTTGGATCATAGAACTGTGCCTGGAAATTGATCCTCTTTTACCAATTTTAGATTCATTTCTCTATTGTGATGTTGCATGCAACCGTGGTCCTGGGAGAAATCCTCTCGACTGAACAACTAGAATGAAGATAACATTGGGTGCAGCCCGTGGTTTGACCTTCATTCACCACTCGTGTAAGTCTCCCAAGCTAGCCCATGGGAATATCAAGTCTTCTAATGTTTTCATAGATAAGAGTGGAAATGCTTGTATCTCAGACTTTGGTCTTGTTGTGCTTATTAGTCCTGCATCTTCTGCATCAAGAGCTGTGGGATACAGGGCTCTAGAACAAGCAGATAAAAGAAAGATATCTCAAAAAGAAAATTTATATAGTTTTGGAGTGCTACTCCTAGAGATTCTTACTAAGAAGACCCCTGTTGAGCTACACACACCAGATGAAAGCATAGATCTTCCCAAGTGGGTATAGTCTGTTGTGAGGGAAGAATGGACAACCGAGGTATTTGATCTAGGCTCATGAGGTACAAGAACATCGAGGTGGAAATGGTGGGCATGCTTTAAATCACAATGGTCTATGTCTCTGTGTCCCCTGAGCAACGCCCGAAGATGAGACATGTTGTGAAGATGACTGAAGAAATAAGAGGAGAACAATATCCTATGCATGAATCCTTCTGTTAGACTCCTATACCAATAGGTGTCATTTTTCATGATTGTCTTGATTGAACTATGGAATATGTTCAAACCTATTTTCTTGAGCAAAGGTGTTCCATATTCTTGAAAAACCAAAAAATAAAAAAATTTAAAAAATGTAAAGAGGGTATACCCTAAAAGAAAGATCAAAGGGTAAGAAAAATAAAGTGGTCAAAAAAAAAGTGAAAGAAATGAACCCCAAACAAAAATAGACCAAGGAAAGTGTGCAAATCCAAATGCCACTACTATTTCATTTTTTGTAAATAAGTGATTGTGTGCAGCTTGTCAAACTTTTGCCACAATTTATGAAGAGTCAAACTGTTTAAACTTGACTCATTCATTTTCAATTTCATGTTGTAGAATAGAGAATAAGTATCTGACCAAACAGTTTAATCTTGGCAGATAAGTAGATAGGTAGAGTTAATAAAAGGTGCTCAACAGTTTAATCTGAGCCCTTGGATGTAATAAGGGTAGAATTAGATAGATTTGTCATGTAAAAGAAAAGAATATTGATAAGGGTTTGCAAGTCAAAATGCACCCTAATAAAGAAAAGGAAATGGTAGTGTCAAGTAGATATGGTAGGTAGATGGTGTTGCAAAGTTTCATATGATGAATGATGGTGCTGAATATGTTTAATCTTTTACCTTCATCACAAGTACTCAAGCAGAAAATGCACTGAAGAATTCACAGAAAGAAAAGTCAAAATCATTAACTTCCCACATCACTTTTTCCCTAAGTTTTTACTAATTTCCCCAAAGTGCTAATGTATTTGGAGATCAAAGAGGCTCAAGGCATTTCCTTTACTTTTGGAGGGACAGGACCCTCGGCCTGATGATCAAAAAGACCTAAGTACTTGAAGTTATCCATTATCATTCACTTTCAATCTTTTCCTAAGTAAAATCCCATTTTGCTTAGGAAAATCATGCAAAATTCTATAAAAATCCCTCAAAATAACTTACTATTCTAAGTTTAAGTGTTGAAGATGATATATTGTAATTTACTTCAGAAATTGTCACTTTCTTAGATGTGCAAAGTATTTTGAGTTCCCTTGTCCCTTTGTCATATTAATGTTTAACTCTAGTTATTAAATCCCTAGTGAAAAATCCTTTATCCTAAGTATATAACTCCTTTTATATAAATATCCAAAAAACCCATCTTATTATAAAGTTTAACCAAAGTACTTATTTCCCAATTATTCATTAAAAACCCGCATCATGCGCCCTTTGGTTAAATATATCATTATATAATAGTCCCGCCCTTATGATAAGTTAATTTTATTGGTTAATTTATCATATAATAAAAAACATATATGAGAAATGCTTTAAACATATGATATATATGTTTAACACGAAAAAATAATCAACCCAGAGTTTTATTTTTAAAACCAAAACTTCGGAAAAAACCCCCATGCCACCGTGGCCCATCCACATGGCATCCCACCCGACACTTTAACTATTGATCGAAACCCTGCCCGCAACCCCACTTTCCATTAAACCAAGGGATTAATTAATTATCAGGATTGATTAATAACCTTTGCCTCCGCCTATCAAAATCCTCCCGGGGTGATTAAATTAAACAATAATTGTTTTAAAAACCCAATGGGCCCGCACATTAAACCACCGCTTACTCCACGTCCCTTCCACCATCCGATCTCCCGCTACGAGATCTACGGCCAACATTCATTCCGCTAGCCATCCAATACCCGAAAAATAACCCGCGGGGGCACGGTGGTATTGAAACCGCCCTCTGTCCACGTGCCAATGCCCCAATGGAATCGTTGCCCTCTCGTTTAAAACCGCCATTGCTCATAAGCGGTGCGGGGATTACCGCTTACCGCCAAACCCCTGCACACGTCAGCCCGTACTGAAATGACGTCATTCCTCGAAAAAATAAAAAATCCCTTTTAACTTGTAAATAAAACAAATTTCGTGTTTTTTCCCGTCATTTTCATTACTAAAAGCGACTGCGCCTTCCGCTGCAAAATTCAAATTTTCACTGAAATCTACTGTTATATCCAATTTCGCTCCAGAATTCCGTCGTACCAGTGTTCAAGTATCCTCTTGCCACCGCCTGATACCTGTTAAAACCCGGTTTGCCTCCAAGAACAGGTATTTATTCTATTGCGCTTCGAACATCAAAAGAAACTCTGTTTTCCTTGTTTTCCACTGGATTAGTGATTAAATCTTATCGCTAAGATCATTCTCTGAGGTTTAAAACTATGAATTGTTCCCCTGAAACTGCAATAGTGCTAATTTCCTTCATTTAAACTAAAATCGTGCCCCGGCTTGTAAAGAAAACCCAGAAACTTCCATTTTGAATACACAAGAACCAAAATGGAAGCTCCGGCAGCCTTGAATGTGACTCCACTGAATGCCCCCCACAGAGAGTTAGAATATTTGCCCTTAGTGGATAAATATTTTCAGATTAAAGACTTGCATTTTGATGAAAGCCCCCTTCTGAGTTATTGTCGCTGCAGAGACGATTATTCGAAGGGGCAAGATGTCATTGGGTTGTGGGAATCCAATCTCCCGAGATATCTCATCCCCTCAGTCATTACTTTCCCAGAAATTATCCACTATTGTCATTCTAACTATGATCCCACTCAAAGAGCTGTAATATCCCCTGACCAGAGTGTTCTTTTCTCCATTACTCCCCAAGCTATCAATGCAATGCTACATTTTGAGCCAGATCAAGAACTAGCACCTTTGTCTATGGAAGAACTGATTGAAAAGTCTAATCAATTGACCCCAGAAAAATTGAAGTCCATTTGCCAGAATTTTATGTTGCCTGAACATCAACCTAAGGGACCTCCTCCCTATGGTTTTTATTATTTCACTAAGTTGGGAAGGCTCATCCTAAATATGATATCTTTTGTCTTAGGTTTCAATACAAGTGAATATGTTGATGAAATAACCTTGGTTTTGCTGTCTATCTTTACTCCTGGGCAACCTCCTGAAGTTAAATATGACTTTGCCTCTTTCATAGCCAATAAGATCCATGACCAGTTCATGAAGCTAGATGATGAGAAAGTTTTTTAAATATTCCTCATTTATTTATCATCTCATTATCTTTTATCAATCAGAGAAGTTCCCTTTCCCTGTTAAAAAGCTTGATGCCAAGGGAAACCCTAGGTCAGTTATATTTTGGTCTCCCATAATTCATTCTTCCTATGATTCTCCCTATTCCTATATTGAGTTCATCGATCTTTTTGTATATCCTGCAACTACCTTGTTGACAGGAATTCCTCCTCCAAGGCTCAGTAATGAAATCAAGAAGACCTTGCAGCTTTCAAGGACATATAAAGTTGGAGATTGGTATTTATATCAAAACCATTCAGTCATCAGACTCTATGGATGTGAATTGCATCCATTCAAGTTGCCAAGATATGTGCCCATGAGACTTTTTTCCCTGGAATATTTCAGGCAAATGAATAATTCAGATGTGATTCATTTTTGTAGTGTGAAAAATAAAGCCCAACTCAGGATTAAAAGTCAATTAGGTCCCTACATATGCAACTCTAGGGATGTTGAGCGAGAGGCAGAAATTATACTACAAAACCATTGCAAGTTCCAAAGAAGTTTTCGTTGGGTTCCTTATGATCCATTTGGTTTTATCTGTGAAAAAAGAATAAAGAACAAATCATCTCCTTACATACACCACAAGATTCCTGAAATAGAACAATATGCCAACCAAGATGAATGGGTGGAAGAAACACTAGTTGAAGTAGTTGAAGAAGAAAGTGAAGAAGACAAAATGAACAAAATTATGAAAGATCTTGAGAATAAGTATGACCTAGAATATTATGGTCAAGTGCAGGTACCTCACATTGGCACTTCTTCAGCAGCAAATCTACAACAGAGATTACAGGAAGGCAGTTCATCAATTGCAACAGAGTCAAAAGGCAAAGGAAAGGAACCTGAAATACAGGTCATTGAAACTTTAGTCATGACAGAGAAACCTCAAACCTCCAGAGCACCTGATCAAACACAAGTTTCTCCCACTCAAGTTAACCATCCTGAAGTTTCAGAATTACAAACTCCATCCAATGTAGAAATGGGCAAGAAAAGGCAGGTTCCAGATACTACTCCTCCCAAAAAATCCTCAGAGCTACATCAAACCAAAAGGCAAAAACTCAATACACCCCAGGAAGTGGAAATAATAGATGAGATGTTTGATGATGGAAGAGAAGATAGTCAACTAACTGGTTCTGTTAGTATGACACACACAGATCAGAAAGGAAAAGCTTTGCAAAAGCAGTTGAGTACTGAAGTATCTTCTTTTAGGCCACCAAAAACAGATACAGGGGATATAAAAAGAACTTTCATTAATATAAAGGCAAAGAATGATCCATTGAGAATGAAAGTATATGATCAATATTTGAAAATGGCTCCACATAATCAGGAAAGGTTAATGTCAGCATTTGACATTTCACAAGGCAAAATGATAATGAGCCACTTCAAGTCCAAGGTGCCAAAACCTATGACAGCAGCTGATTATATTAGAACAAATTTTGAGGTCCTGGCAAAGGACATTCATCATTTGGACCAGATAGAGATGCATAAACAAACTGGGGAAATGGTGTATTCCACTCTTACTAATAAGGCCATGGCAGCCCTAAGGCTGCAAGATTCTTTAAATAACACAAGCACCCAATTGCAAATTGAAAAGGCCTCTTCTCAGGCCAAAGATAACAGAATAAAGTCTCTGGAAGACATAATCATCAGCTTGGGTCACAACCCCAAAGATATTAAAAGTATGGAGGCACTAATTAAGAAGAAAGATGATGACATAGCTGCACTGAGAAAGCAGCTGAAATTGCCAGCCTCAAGGCATCCCCAGACCCAAGAAGTTTTGAAGGGGAATTCACAAGAAGAGATAATGGAGTTGCTCTTAAAGATGACTGAGCGACAGGGTGAAACAGAGAAAGGATTGGAACAAGCTTTACAGGAAAAGGAAGCTATCATGCAGGCATCCACCACAGAAGCTACTACAACTACAGGTACCACAACAGCAAATCAACAAACAGTGCCAGCGCAGGTAAACACTTCTGGTTTAAGTTCTGATGAATTGACAAAACAAATGGAAAGTTTACAACTAAGAGTCACAGAACTTCAAACCACGAAATTGCAGTTAGAAAATTTGGAGCATAAATATGATACATCTAAGAAGACAGTTGCTGATAATACCAGGGAAATTAAAAGGTTGGAAAGATTAGTTAAGGCTTTAGAAAAAGATCTTTCATTAGAAAAGCCTTTGAGGGAAATAAATGAAATTCTTTGGGGTAATATAATTGAGTTAATAAAAAGTATTTGGCCCTCTGTTCAAGCAATTTTTGAACAAAATGACTTGATTAAAGTAGCTCAGGAAGAAATAAACATAACAACAGATGAATTAAGAGGCAGACCTGAGCAAGCCAATCAACTTATTCAATTTTTTAACACCCGAACTAAGCAACAACTTGCAGTATTAGGAATTGAGGACAGGTTCGGCACCATTTTGGAGATAAAAAGAGTTTTCATCAAAATAAATTTTATGTAGAATTTGGAAAGGAAGTGCTCAGATATTTTGGCTGATATTAATACTTTCAGAGGAAAATTTCAGGTTTTGTTGGACAGTGGGTTACCCAGTCCTATGCTCTCAGAGGACCAGATAATGGACCTGGAAACCTATGTCAAGAAAATAGATATCCATGCTCATAATATAGCTTCTCATTCTATCAGTATGCCAGAAGCAATGTTGCCAACAGGAAGAAATCTCTATGACAGGTTGAAGAATTTATTTCATCTTGAACATGAAAGAAAGTATTTGTTCCCTGATCAGCCCACTTTTTACAAACTCACAGAGGCTGATGAAACGTTAAGAAAACTTAAAAGAACCATAATAGCAGAAGATCAATGGTGGAACGACTTATTGGAAATTCTATGAAAATTATCTTCAGGATGAGAATTTTATCTTTTTACTATTATGTAAAGGATAAAAATGAGCACAGATGAAAGAGTATCAGTTACACAGGTTAAAGAGTATCCGTAAAGACAAAGAGTATCAAACAAGCAAAGAAATTACTCCAAGGGACAGCATCGAGCCCTATTTTAGCACTTACCTCCAGCACATCAGCAAAATGAGGAAACAGCACACCAGCAATTACATTTTATTCTATCTACGAGACCATCTGTCTCCTTTTTTTATTGTAACTTATTTATTAGTCACCCTAAATTGAGGGCTAGGTTAGTGTGAGATTTTTTCAATTATTTCTTGTATAAATAAACCCTCAAAGAGAGTATTGAGGGTGGATTCTATTACTTTGCTGTGACATTGAAGTTTTTGGAATAAAAGCATTTTGGAGAAATTTATTCGTGGCTTGCTGGATGACAATTTGAAGCTCAGGACTTTTTGCAGGATTCATGTGTCGGACTGCAGTTCCATAAGTCTTTCTATCCTATGTCTTAAGTGTTATATCTGTTTATAATATCATTGTGTCCATTTCTAAATAATTTACATAAAGGATTGAATCAGAATTTACTTAATTGTACTCTGGTTTCAGATGTGATTATTCTTAATGTTTTCCTCTAAATTGGTTATAAGCATGAATTCTTAAATGCTCTTGTTTTGCTAATTTAAACATTCTTGATTACTATAATAAATAATTCTTCACTGCTCTTTGTTTGTAATCATTTCATTTCTTTCTTTTTGAACATGGTGAAAGATTCTTAGCTGCCTTTCATCCCTTCAAACCCATTCCATCCACTTTAAATTTTAAGGATTGTTCTCAGTTTGGCTATCTTTCCCTGCAAAGCCATCTTGTGTATAGAATAGTAATCCAGTAAAGCCATCCTTTGACTCCATAGCCCAATGGACTGAAAATCTTCAACCTTGCCCTAGTTGACGGATTCCACCATTCAAACAAAATCAAAACTCTTGGACTTATATCTAGCCTAAAAATTTCTAAGAACAAAGATAAATTATAAAGAGAGAGTCCTCTCTGGATGCAGATTGGCTAGATTCTACATCTGAAGGTTGGTTTGTGGTTACCTCGGGTATACTTTCCTTTTCCACAACTTCAAGGAAAACCTGAGTGATAACATAGTGGCGACCATACTAGGGATTCTGAATCATTTTATTTGTTAATATTGTTCACTTATAAGCTATAGAAAGAGTCTGAAGATCAGCCAGGTAGCCTTTGAAATTGCTTTTGCATTGCAATTGCAAAAGTAAATAAATGATGCTTCAGTCTATCTCTGATTTAGCTTATATATTGAACTTTAGTTTCAAAATGTTTAATCAGACTCTCTAGTTCAATAAATCTTTGAGAAAATTTTAATCATAAATCATTATTTCTTGAAGTATTTATAGAAGTTGTATTTATTTTTCAGTTAAAACCAAAAATCCAAAAACACTTAGTCTAAGAAAACTGGCTTCAGAAAGGATTCGTCATACTAGGTCAAATCTTGACCCCAATCCACCAACGATATTTGAAAATCCAAATATGATTCCTAGGATTCTTAGAAGACAAGGAAGTCAAGAAAGTTCTGAAAGAGGAAGTCAAGAGAGTTCTGGAAGTTCCAGACCTCTTTCTAGATCACAGTCTTGCCCTGTCAAGATAATATATTTTGACGAAATTCCTTTTGATGAACGATTTGAAACATCCTTATTTGTGAATTTTTCTGAAACTGAATTATCCAGATTAGTTCTAGATCCATTGTTTTTCGAAGATTTATAATTCATATTTGTTTCATATCACCTTGAAAGACAGTTACAAGACTCCATTCAATCTGAACAAACCTTCGAAGAAAGTTCAAACATCTCTGTAATTACCGAAGCTTCTCCAAGTTCAGTTACTTTCTCTCAAGCTTTTCAAACACGTGTCACCCCTTCTACTCCTCCATCTCCTCCTGCCAGACCATCAACTTCTGTTACCCCACTATATCTTCCAATGGCCAATAGATATGCCCCTTTAAGGTTGCCTAACAACCCTGTTGCCTCGCCTCAGGATTATCAGAGTAAGATCACACCTTTTGATGGATCAGGTACTTATACAGCTCAACAACATACCAAAAGGATGACTGATTACTTTGAGTTCTATGAAATTGACACTGATGATGTCCGAATGAGAATTTTCGTTCAGAGTCTTATTGGAGAAGTTAGGACATGGTTTAGGGCCCTTGCCCCAAATAGTATTGCTGATTTACTAGCTTTATATAGGGAATTTTTGAACAGATGAGAGAAGAAGAAAGATCCTCTTCAGATCCTGTCAGAATTCGAAAAATTAAGAAGAAGACCTAACGAAACAGTACAAGATTACATCATTAGATTCAATGAAGCATATAGCGCTGTTTTCCAGAACCTCAGACCCCCACCTGACTCTGTATTGGTTAAATTTCCAGATGGTTTTGACTCTAACATAGCTTATTCACTCAGGGAAAGAGCCCCCCAGACACTAGAGGAAACGCAAAGCATAGTAGTGAGTGTAGAAGCAAATCTGATAGAAAAACGAGCCAGAGCTAGGGCAGAAAGAAGAATGCCTCTGAATGATGAACCTTCAGCTTTTGAAAATAAGCTAGATGCAATCATGAAAGGTATGGAAAGATTAGGAGACAGAGTGGAAATAATCGAAAGAAAATCTACTGGTGATAATATTGTAAGAAACCCAAACTTTAGAAGAAATCAGAATCAAAATATTGGAAAGAATATCCCTGACCAAAACATTAGGCCACCTTTCCAAGAAAACTTTGTTGAAGGTTCAACTTCTGAAGAACCTACAGAAGATGTAGAAATAAACAATGTAACTGATGAAAAAAATGAACCAGAATTTTTCCTATCCTACGATGATCAAGAGAATCACATCCTTGAAACATTCCAAACCCATTCAAGTGAGACTTTTGATTTTAAGGAAGGCTATGACACAACAATTTATGAGGTTCATAAATAGTACAATTTGAGAAGCAGATGGATTGATGTGCCAGAGAATAGCAAACAGAAAACTGCAAAACAAAATGTCAAAGGTAAAGTTAACATCCCTCCTGTACAAAACATTCCCTCTGTACAAATTCTGTCTAGGACAACTCCTAACCCTTCAAATCCAATAATTGAAGATGTGTCTGACAACCAACCAAACAATAAACAACAATCTAATACTTTTCCTCCTGTAGGAAACATAGAAGAAACAATATAATTTAGTCTGGAAACACCTTCAAAACAAAATTTCATTCATGAAAAAGAGAAAAACATTGAAGACCCAAAAAATAGAGAAAACACAACTGTGCAAAACACTAAAACTCAAACAGAAAAACCTTTCAATCTAGAGGCTGAAATAGGCAAACTTAAGATAGTTGTTCCTTTATCAGAATTGGCTAAACATGATGTCTATAGAAGTCAAATTACCAAGTCCCTAAACATTAACATTACTGGATTGGATGATTCAATAAATATTCTTGATGATCAACCCAAACTTATTTTTGGCCCTGAGGTAAATGGAAAACCAGAAAGTGGAGGAACTCCTCCATTTTATGTAAGCCTAAATGTTCATGACAAGATACTCCATAATGCAATGCTTGATTCTGGAGCATCTCACAATTTGATGCCAAAAGCAGTAATGGAAAGATTAAATCTAGATATTACCAGACCATATAAAGATTTGTTTTCTTTTGATTCTAGTCAGGTAAAATGTTTAGGTTTGATTAAAGATTTGTGTGTTACTTTGGTACAATACCCTGCTAAGTCTATTTTGATGGACATAATAGTGGCTTATATTCCCCCTAAATATGGTATGTTATTGTCTAGATCTTGGGGTGCTAAACTTGGAGGGTCTATTCAACTAGACATGTCATATGCAACTATTTCAGTATTTGGTCAGCCTAAAAGACTTTACAGAGAAACATTGATGAAATATTTAGTCAGTAGCCATGAGAAGCCTGAAAACTTCCCTGCTTACTCTATACATTCTGATATGGACTCTTTTATTTTATACAATGCTGAGTTGGATCTCCCTACTGAAATAGAAGCTCCAGAATTAGAAATCACAAACAAAACCACTGTTAAAATTGAAGAAATCTCTGAAAACAAAGAAACACCAGATGATCAAGAAATATCAGAAGAAACTAAACAACTAGCTCCCGTCAAGAAACATTTTAAAACAATTGATGAGGATTATGAACATGAAATTCTATGGCATTTGGAATTTGATGGCTCAGTAAAAAAATTAGGAGCAGGAGCTGGGATTTGGTTACATAATGTTGAAAATAATCATGTTGAGGGTCATGCTTATAGGTTGAATTTCAAATGCACTAACAACATGGCAGAGTACGAAGCTCTTTTGTTAGGGCTTAAACATGTCAAGAAGTTAGGAGCTATTAGGGTATCAATCATAGGAGACTCCGAGCTAATTATTCAACAAATTAAAGGAGAATGTTCAACAAAAGACATGAGATTGAAACAATACAGAGAGACAGTTGTAGAAATTCTCAACACCTTTCTACAAGCTCAACTTGCCAAGATTCCCAGGAAACAAAATTTGCATGCTCACAGTCTCGCAATGTTTGCTAGTACATGTAAATTACCTTTCGATCCTAATCATCAGTTTTCAGCTGAGATTAGACATAGGCCTGCAATACTAGATAATCTTTTGAATTGGCAAGTATTTGTAAATAACAATCAAATCAATAGTTTTTTGACACTTCAAAATGAGTTTTCTAACTGTAATATAGATGAAGACATAACTATTGATGAATTTGATCAAGAAAAAGAACAAAAAATAGAAATTTCAAGAGAAAATGCAATTCATATGCTGCACCCAACCACATTCACAGAAAAAGACATGCAGAATTTGAAACACATGGAATCTGATGAGATCATAGAAGATGAGACATAAATCATCAATTTAAAAGATAATCATTTTCCCAAAGGATTAACTCCTTTGGAAGATCTTTTTGACTCAAATGATATTCCATTTAGACCTAAAATGGAACCTGTTAAGGCTGATATGGAAGAATGCAACTTAGGAACCCCAGAAAATCCCAAAATGGTTAAATTGTCCAAATCTCTTCCAAAAGATCAAAAGGTTAAATATGTTGAACTATTAAAGGAATTCCAGGATGTTTTTGCCTGGAGTTATGAAGATCTTAAATCATATGATACATCCATCATTCAACACACTATACCTTTGAAACCAGATCAAAAACCTTTCAAACAAAAGCTTAGAAGAATAAATCCTGTTTTATTACCCTCAATTGAAAAGGAAATTAAAAGAATGTTTGAAGCAGGGATTATAGCTCCTATCAGATTCTCAGAATGGGTTTCTAACCTGGTACCAACAAGGAAGAAGATTGGGGAAATTAGACTGTGTGTCGATCTAAGAAATTTGAATAAAGTTTCTTTAAAAGATAACTATCCTTTACCAAAAATGGACCATATTCTACAGAGGGTAGTAGGATCTTCTAGGATATCTCTACTGGATGGATTTTCAGGGTACAACCAGATTCTGGTTCATCCTGATGATCAAGATAAAACAACATTTACAACACCATGGGGTATGTTTAAATATGTCAAAATGCCATTTGGGCTCAAGAATGCAGGAGCTACCTTTGAAAGAGTAATGGACATTGCTTTTGCTAAAGAAATACATGATTTTCTGGTTATTTATCTAGATGATTTGACTGTTTTTTCTAAAACAGATCAAGAACATTTAGATCATTTAAGGCAAGTATTTATAAAATGCAGAAAATATGGGATTTCTTTAAACCCTAAAAAGTCATTGTTTGGTTTGGAAGAAGGAAAGCTTTTAGGTCATATCATTTCTAAAGATGGCATTAGGATTGATCCAGAAAGAATACAAGCAATTTTACAGATACCTCATCCTAGAAACATAAAAGAGTTGCAAGCATTCATAGGAAAAATTAATTTCTTGAGAAGATTTATTTCTAGTTTAGTTGAATTACTTAGATTGCTTACTAACATGTTGAGGAAAGATTCAAGCATTGACTGGACTGTAGAAGCCAAGCAATCATTTGAGGAAATTAAAATGGCTTTAACAAGAACACCAGTTCTTACCAGTCCCAAATTTGACAGAGATTTCATTATTTTTTCATTTGCTTCTGAACATACAATTGCAGTTGTTTTACTACAAAAAGATGACCAAGGATGTGAAAAACCAATTGCCTTTTTTAGTAAAGCACTTAGAGATGCATCTTTGAAATACAATATCATGGAGAAACAGGCTTTTGCATTGGTAAAAGCAATTAAAGATTTCAGAGTTTACATATTATATTCTCATGTGATAGCTTATGTGCCTAATGCTCTAGTTAAAGACATCTTGACTCAAGATGGAATTGAAGGCAAAAGAGGTAAGTGGATAGCTACCATTTTAGAATATGATATTGAGATTAAACCAACAAAACTCATAAAAGGTCAAGGTTCAGCTCAACTTATGACTGAAACTAATTGCCAAGCCTTAGACATTAATGAACTGGATGACGAACAGGAGATGGCGACTCCACAGATCAGTCAAGCTTTCTTAGATTCACCCTGGTACACTGATATCATTCATGTTTTATTAAACCTGCAAGCTCCTCCAGGGTTGTCCAGAACCAAACGAAGATTTTTGAAAATGACATCTTTAAAATATTGTATTTTAGATGGCACTCTATTTTGGAAAAATCATGAAGGAATATTATTGAATTGTCTATTAAAAGATGAAACTGTTAAAGTTTTTAATGAATTTCATGCAGGGGATTGTGGAGGACATCTCTACTGGAAATCAACTGCAGACAAAATCTTAAGGGCTGGTTTTTACTGGCCAACTTTATTTTCTGATGTTAAGAAATTTGTAACAACTTGTCATAAGTGTCAGATCTTTGAGGGTAAAAGAAAGTTGTTACCTTTGCCATTAAAACCAATTTCCACAGAAAGACCTTTTCAACAATGGGGATTAGATTGTATTGGAGAAATCCATCCCCCTTCTTCAGGGAAACACAGATGGATTCTTACTGCCACAGACTACTTCACTAAGTGGATTGAAGCTATCCCATGCAGACAGGCCAATGATTCTGTGATTATAGGGTTTTTAGAAACCAATATACTTTCAAGATTTGGCTGTCCAGAAAATATTATAACAGATAATGTTGCTGCATTTAAGTCAAAGAAAATGATTAGTTTCTGTAGTAAATATCATATTACTTTAGGCCATTCAACAGCTTATTACCCTCAGGGTAATGGACTAGCAGAATCCTCCAATAAAAGCCTTATTAATATCATCAAAAAGTTATTGGAAGAAAATAAAAAGAATTGGCACAAGAAACTGACCAATGCATTGTGGGCAGACACACTTACAACTAAGAAATCAATTGGGACTAGTCCATATGAATTAGTTTATGGTCTTGAAGCAAGATTCCCATCATCTTTAGGAATTCCTGTTATGAAATTACTTCAGGAGGCTCAAGTGGAACCAAATGACATTCAGAGAAGAATTAATCAAACAATCCACTTGCAGCAAACCAGAGAAGAAGTATACCAACGATCTCAAGTCTTACAGGAAAAATTGAAGAAAATGTTTGACAGAAGAACTAAGGCAGAGGATTTTCAACTAGGAGACAAAGTCCTAAGATGGGATTCTAGAAGAGAAGAAAAAGGGAAACATGGGAAATTTGATTTCTTGTGGAAAGGGCCTTATATCATTCATGCCTTGCAGGGAAACAACACATACTTTTTGAAGGATTTGGACAATTCAGAAGCTGAAGAAGGACCAGTCAATGGTCGAATGCTGAAGCACTATTTTGATCCTATTTACTAGGATGTTTTGATTTTTCTAACTTATACATAATATATCCTTTTCTAATGCAGTTTTGATTGGATGGTGACTTCTTGGAGTTGAAGCCCGAAGTGAAGGCCCTAAGCTTCAAAAGTTTCACTATCATATGTACAATAAAGCTACCAGAAGAAGGAGATTACATAGTTCAGTTTGAAGACATTTTGAGGCATCTGACCTGCTGTTCTTGACTTTCCACAAGGAAAATCCATCCCCAAGTGGAGCCAGTGTTAGACTCCTATACCAATAGGTGTCATTTTTCATGATTGTCTTGATTGAACTATGGAATATGTTCAAACCTTTAAGAAAAAGGGAAACATGGAAAATTTGATTTCTTATGGAAAGGGCCTTACATCATACATGCCTTGCAAGGAAACAACACATACTTTTTGAAGGATTGGACAATTCAGAAGCTGAAGAAGGACCAGTTAATGGTCGAATGCTGAAGCATTATTTTGATCATATTTACTAGGATGTTTTGATTTTTCTAACTTGTACATAATATATCCTTTTCTAATGCAGTTTTGATTGGATGGTGACTTCTTGGAGTTGAAGCCCGAAGCGAAGGCCCTAAGCTTCAAAAGTTCCACTATCATATATACAACAAAGCTACCAGAAGAAGGAGATTACATGGTTTAGTTTGAAGACATTTTGAGGCAACTGACCTGCTGTTCTTGACTTTTCACAAGGAAAAGCCATCCCCAAGTGGAGCCAGTGTTAGACTCCTATACCAATAGGTGTCATTTTTCATGATTGTCTTGATTGAACTATGGAATATGTTCAAACCTTTTTCTTGAGCAAAAGTGTTCCATATTCTTGAAAAACCAAAAAATCAAAAAATTTAAAAAATGTAAAGAGGGTATACCCTAAAAGAAAAATCAAAGGGTAAGAAAAATAAAATGGTCAAAAAAGTGAAAGAAATGAACCCCAAACAAAAAATAGGCCAAAGAAAGTGTGCAAATCCAAATGCCACTACTTTTTACTTTGATGTAATAAACAAATTGTGTGCAACTTGTATTTTATGCCACAATTCATGAATAGCCAAATTGTTTAAGCTTGGCTAGTTCATTTTTCAATTTCATGTTATAGAATAGAGAATAAATATCTGACCAAACAGTTTAATCTTGGCAGATAAGTAGATAGGTAGAGTTAATAAAAGGTGCTCAACAGTTTAATCTGAGCCCTTGGATGTAATAAGGGTAGAAATAGATAGATTTATCATGTAAAAAGAAAAAGGTTGAAAAGGGTTTGCAAGTCTAAATGCACCCTAATAAAGAAGAGAAAATGGTAGTGTTAAGTAGATAGGGTAGGTAGATGGTGCTGCAAAGTGTTATCTGATGAATGATGCTGCTACATGTTTTTGATCCTTTATTTTCATCACAAATACTGAAGCTGGAAATACACTGGAAAATCACAGCAAGCAAAGTCAAAATCATTAACTTCCCACATCACTTTTTCCCTAAGTTTTTACTAATTTCCCCAAAGTACTAGGGTACTTGGAGATCAAAAGGGCTCAAGGCATTTCCTTGACTTTTGGAGGGACCGGACCCTCGGCCTAATGATCAAAAAGACCTAAGTACTTGAGATAATTCATCATTATAATAATTCACCTTTAACCTTGTCCTAAGTAAAATCTCATTTTGCTTAGGAAAATTATGCAAAATTCCATAAAAATCCCTCAAAATAACTTACTATTCTAAGTTTAAGTGTTGAAGATGAGATATTGCAATTTACTTCAGAAATTGTCACTTTCTTAGATGAGAAAAGTGTTTTGAGTTCCCTTGTCCCTTTGTCATATTAATGTTTAACTCTAGTTACTAAATCCCTAGTGAAAATGCCTTATCCTAAGTATATAATTCCTTTTAAATTAATATCCCAAAAACCCCTCTATTATGTTTTAACCAAAGTAATTACTTTCCAAATATTCATTAAAAACCCGCTATACAAGCCCTTTGGTTAAATATATCCTTATATCATAGTCCCACCCCTATGGTAATTAAATAATGTTTATTTATTACCATATAATAAAAACATATATGAAAAATAAACTTTAAACATACGATATATATGTTTAACCCAAAATATAAATAAAGCCAAAGTTTTAATTTAAACTAAAACTTTGGAAAAACCTCGTGCCACCGTGGCTCATCCACCTGGCATCCCACCCGACACTTTAAATGAAGACCTGTGCGCAAAATTCATTTACCCCGACCCTTTATAACTATGGGATTAATTAGTTATCAGAACTAATTAATAACCTTTTTCCACCAATAATGTGCCACCCGGGATGATTAATTAAACACTAATTAACTCGGGCCCGCACGATAACTCCCCACCATTTCCCAGTACTTTCCACCGTTGGATCGCCCCTCCGCAGATCGACGCTCCACGTCAATTCCGCCAGCCGTCCCTTGTTAGAGCTTTAATGCGCGGGGGATTGGTGGTATTTGACTAGTCACCCGTCCACGTGTCGATGCTCTAATGGAATCGCTGCCCGCTCATCTAATACCACCTTTGTCCATAAGCGGTGCGGGGCCTAACCGCTTACCGCCCGACCCTCCTGCCCCATGTCAGCCCGTACCAAAGTGACGTCACTCCTCGAAAAACTAAAACCCCTCTTTTTACTTTGGAAATAAAATGAATTTTCGCGTTTTTATGTCATTTTCGTCATTTGAACGCGACTGTGCTTTCCGCTAAAGAATTCGAACTTTCACTAAAATCCACTGTTCCATTCTATTTCGCTCCAGAATTCCGCCAGACCTATGTTCAAGCATCCTCCTGCTACCGCCTGTTACCTGTGAAAAGCCATCTTTCCTCCAAGAACAGGTATTTATCCTATAGCACTTTGAAACTGCAAAAGAAAATCTGTTTTCCTTGTTTTCCACTGGATTAGTGATTAAATTTTATCACTGAGATCATTCTCTAAGATTTAAGACTGTGAATTGTTCCCCTGAAACTGAAATTGTGTTAATTTCCTTAATTTAAATTGAAATTGCACCCGTCATGTGAAGAAAAACCAAAAACCTCCGTTTTGAATCCACAAGAACCAAAATGGAGGCCCCGACAGCTTTGAAAGTAACTCCACTGAATGCCCCTCACCGAGAGTTAGAATATTTACCTTTAGTAGATAAAGATTTCCAGATTAAAGACTTACATTTTGATGAAAATCCCCTTCTGAGTTATTGTCGCTGCAGAGACGAGTACTCGAAGGGGCAAGATCTCACTGGGTTGTGGGAATCCAATCTCCCCAGATATCTCATCCCCTCAGTCATTTCTTTCCCAGAAATCATCCACTATTGCCATTCTAACTATGATCCCACTCAGAGAGCTGTAATATCCCCTGACCAGAGTGTTATTTTCCACATTACTCCCCAGGCTATCAATGCAATGCTACATTTTGAACCAGGTCAAGAACTAGCACCTTTGTCTATAGAAGCACTGATTGAAAAGTCTAATCAATTGACCCTAGAAAAATTGAAGTCCATTTGCCAGAATTTCATGTTGCCTGAACATCAACCTAAGGGACTTCCTCCCTATGGTTTTTATTATTTCAATAAATTAGGAAGACTCATCCTAAATTTGATATCTTTTGTCTTGGGTTTCAATACCAGTGAATATGTTGATGAGATAACCCTAGTTTTGCTGTCTATTTTTACTCCTGGGCAACCTCCTGAAGTTAAATATGACTTTGCCTCCTTCATAGCCAATAAGATCCATGATCAGTTCATGAGGCTTGATGATGAGAAAGTTTTTAAATATTCCTCAGTTATTTATCATCTCATCATCTTTTATCAATCAGAAAAGTTCCCTTTCCCTGTTAAAAAGCTTGATGCCAAGGGAAACCCTAGGTCAGTTATATTTTGGTCTCCCATAATTCATTCTTCCCATAATTCTCCACATTCCTATACTGAGTTTATCGACCTTTTTGTATATCCTACAAGTACCTTGTTGACAGGAATCCCTCCTCCAAGACTCAGTAATGAAATCAAGAAGACTTTGCAGCTTTCCAGGACTTATAAAGTTGGAGATTGGTATTTATACCAAAATCATTCAGTCATCAGAATCTATGGATATGAATTACATCCATTCAAGTTGCCAAGATATGTGCCCATGAGAATTTTTGCCTTGGAATATTTCAGGCAAATGAATAATTCAGATGTGATCCATTTTTGTAGTGTGAAGAAGAAAGCCCAACAAAGGATCAAAAGTCAATTAGGTCCTTTCATCTGCAACTCTAGGGAGGCCGAGCGAGAAGCATAAAATATATTACAAAGACGTTTCCAAAGAACTTTTCGTTGGGTTCCTTATGATCCATATGGTTTTATTTGTGAAAAAATAATAAAGAATAAATCATCCCCTTACATACACCACAAGATTCCTGAAATAGAACAATATGCAAATCAAGATGAATGGGTTGAAGGAACGCTAGTTGAGGAAGAAAGTGAAGCAGACAAAATGAACAGAATGATGAAAGATCTTGAGAAGAATTATGACCTAGAATCTTTTGGTCAAGTGCAGGTACCTCACATTGGCATTTCTTCAGCAGCAAATCTACAACAGACATTACAGGAGAGCAGTTCACCAGTGGCAGTAGAATCAAAAGGCAAAGGAAAGGAACCTGAAATACAGGTCGTTGAAACTTTAGTCATAGCAGAGAAACCTCAAACCTATAGAGCACCTGATCAAACTCAAGTTTCTCCCACTCAGATAAAACATCCACAAGTTGCAGAATTACAAACCCCATCCAATGTGGAAATAGGAAAGAAAAGGCAGGTTCCAGATACTACTCCTCCAAAAGAAACCTCAAAGGTACATCAAGCCAAAAAACAGAAACCAGATCCACTTACAGATGTGGAAATCATAGATGAGGTGTTTGATGATGGAAGGGAAGACAGTCAACTAATTGGTTCTGTTAGTGTGACCCATACAGAGCAGAAAGGAAAAGCTTCGCACAAGCAGTTGAGTACTGAAGTATCCTCCTTTAGGCCACCAAAAACAGATACAGGGGATATAAAAAGAAATTTCATCAATATAAAGGCAAAGAATGATCCATTGAGAATGAAAGTATATGATCAATATCTAAAAATGGCTCCCCATAATCAGGAAAGGTTAATGTCAGCATTTGACATTTCACAAGGCAAAATGATGATGAGCCACTTCAAGTCAAAGGTGCCAAAACCCATGTCAGCAGCTGATTATATTAGAACAAATTTTGAGGTCCTGGCAAAGGACATTCATCCTTTGGACCAGATAGAGCTGCATAAACAAACTGGGGAAATGGTGTATTCCACTCTTACCAATAAGGCCATGGCAGCCCTAACGCTGCAAGATTCTTTAAATAACACAAGTGCCCAATTGCAAATTGAGAAGGCCTCTTCTCAGGCCAAATATAATAGAATAAAGTCTCTAGAAGACATAATCATTGGCTTGGGTCACAACCCCAAAGACATTAAAAGTATTGAGGCATTAATAAAGAAGAAAGATGATGACATAGCTGCACTGAGAAAGCAGCTGAAATTGCCAGCCTCAAGGCACCCCCAGACCCAAGAAGTTTTAAAGGGGAATTCACAAGAAGAGGTAATGGAGTTGCTCTTAAAGGTGACTGAGCAACTAAGTGAAACAGAGAAGGAATTGGAACAAGATTTACAGGAAAAGGAAGCTATCATGCAGGCATCCACCACAGAAGCTACTACAACCACAGGTACTACAACAGCAAAGCAACAAACAGAGCCAGTGCAGGTAAATATTTCTGGTTTAAGTTCTGATGAGTTGATAAAACAAATGGAAAGTTTACAATTAATAGTCACAGAACTTCAAACCACAAAGTTACAATTAGAAAATTTGGAGCAGAAGTATGACACATCTAAGAAGACAGTTGCTGATAATACCAGGGAAATCAAAAGATTGGACAGATTAGTTAAGGCTTTGGAAAAAGATCTTTCATTAGAAAAGCCTTTGAAGGAAATAAATGAAATTCTTTGGGGTAATATAATTGAGTTAATAAAAAGTATTTGGCCCTCTATTCAAGCAATTTTTGAACAAAATGACTTGATTAAAGTAGCTCAGGAAGAAATAAATAGAACAAGAGATGAATTATGAGGTAGACCTGAGCAGGCCAATCAACTTATTCAATTTTTGAACACCCGAACAAAACAACAGCTTACAGTACTAGGAATTGAAGACAGAACCGGCACTATTTTGATGATAAAAAGAGTTTTCATCAAAAGAACTTTTATGCATAATTTAGAAAGGAAGTGTTCAGATATTTTGGCTGATATTAATGCTTTCAGAGAAAAATTTCAAGTTTTGTTAGACAGTGGGTTACCCAGTCCAATGCTCTCACAGGACCAAATAATGGAATTGGAAACTTATGTCAAGAAAATAGATATCCATGCTCAAAATACAACTGCTAGTTCTAGTTTTTTGACAGAAACAACGATGCCAACAGGGAAAAATATTTATGACAGGTTGAAGAACTTATTTCATCTTGAGCATGAAATAAAGTATTTGTTTCCTAATGAGCCCGCTTTTTACAAACTCACAGAGGCTGATGAGACATTGAGGAAACTTAAAAGGACTATGATACCAGAAGATCAATGGTGGAATGACCTATTGGAAATTCTATGAAAATTATCTTCAGTATGAGAATTTTATCTTTTTACTATTATGTGAAAGATAAAAATGAGCACAGATGAAAGAGTATCAGTTGAACAGGTTAAAGAGTATCTGTAAAGGAAAAGAGTGTCAAACAAGCAAAGAAATTACTCCAAGGGATAGCACCGAGCCCTATTTCAGCACTTACCTCCAGCACATCAGCAAAATGAGGAAACAGCACATCAGCAGTTACCTATTATTCTATCCACGAGACCATTTGTCTCCTGTTTATTTTTAAATCACTCCTTAGTCACCCTAGATTATGGGCTAAGTTAGTGTGAGATTTTTTCAAGTTTTTCTTGTATAAATAAACCCTCAAAGGAAGTATTGAGGGTGGATTCTATGACTCTGCTGTAACATTGAGATTTTCGGAATAAAAGCATTTTGGAGAAATTTACTCGTGGCTTACTGGATGACGATTTGAAGTTCAGGACTTTTTACAGGATTCATGTGTTGGAATGCAGTTCAATAAGTCTTTCTACCCTTTGTCTTAAGTTTTTTATCAGTTTATAATATCATTATGTCCATTTCTGAATAATTTACATAAAGGATTGAATCATAATTTACTTAATTGTACTCTGATTTCAGATGTGATTGTTCTTAATGTTTTCCTCTAAATTAGTTATAAGCATGAATTCTTAAATGCTCTTGCTTTGCTAATTTAAACATTGTTGATTACTATAATAAAGAATTATTCATTTCTCTTTGTTTGTAGTCATCTCATTTCTTTCTTTTGAACATGGTGAAAGATTCTTAGCTGCCTTTCATCCCTTCAAAATCATCCCATCCACTTTAAATTTTAAGGATTGTTCTCTGTCTAGCTACCTTGCCCTGTAAAGCCATCTCGTGTGTAGAATAGAAATCCAGTAAAGCCATCCTTTGACTCCATAGCCCAATGGACTGAAAACTTTCAACCTTGCCCTTAGTTTGTGGATTCCACCATTTTTCCAAACAAACTCTTGGATTTATAACTAGCCTAAAACCTTCTAAGAACAAAGATAAATTATAAAGAGAGAGCCCTCTCTGGATGCAGATTGGCTAGATTCTGCATCTGAAGGTTGGTTTGTGGTTACCTCGGGTATACTTTCCTCTTACACAACTTCTAGGAAAACCTGAGTGATAACATAGTGGCGACCATACTGGGGATCTGAATCATTTTCATTTGTTATTATTGTTCAATTATAAGCTATAGACAGAGTCTGAAGATCAGCCAGGTAGCCTTTGAAATTGCTTTTGCTCTGCAATTGCAAAAGTAAATAAATGTTGCTTCAGTCTATCTCTGATTTAGCTTATATTCTGAACCTTAGTATCAAAATGTTTAATCAGACTCTCTAGTTTAATAAATCTTTGAGAAAGTTTTAATCATAAATCATTATTTCTTGAAGTATTTATAGAAGTTGTATTTATTTTTCAATTAAAACCAAAAATCCAAAAACACATAGTCTAAGAAAACTGGCTTCAGAAAGGATTCGTCATACTAGGTCAAATCCTGACCCTAATCCACCACCAATATTTGAAAATCCAAATCTGATTCCTAGGATTCTTAAAAGACAAGGAAGTCAAGAAAGTTCTGAAAGAGGAAGTCAAGAGAGTTCAGGAAGTTCTAGACCACTTTCTAGATCTGCATCTTGTCCTGTGAAAATTATATATATTGATGACATTCCTTTTGATGCACGATTTGAAACATCCTTATTTGTGAATTTTTCTGAAACCGAATTATCCAGATTAGTTCCAGATCCATTGTTCTTTGAAGATTTTCAATACAGATTTGTTTCACATCATCTTGACAGACAATTACAGAACTCTATTCAATCTGAACAAACCTTTGAAGAAAGTTCAAACATCTCTGTAATTACCGAAGCTTCTCCAAGTTCAGTTACTTTTTCTCAAACTTTTCAAACACCTGTCACCCCTTCTACTCCTCCATCTCCTCCTGCCAGACCATCAATTCCTGTTACCCCACTATATCTTCCAATGGCCAATCGATATGCCCCTTTACAGTTACCAGCCAACCCTGCTGCTTTGCCCCAAGATTACCAGAGTAAGATCGCACCTTTTGATGGATCAGGTACTTATACAGCTCAACAACATACCAAAAGGATGACCGATTACTTTGAGTTCTATGAAATTGACACTGATGATGTCCGAATGAGAATTTTCGTTCAGAGTCTTACTGGAGAAGTTAGGACATGGTTTAGGGCCCTTGCTCCAAATAGTATTGCTGATTTACCAGCTTTATATAGGGAATTTCTGAACAGATGGGAGAAGAAGAAATATCCTCTTCAGATCCTGTCAGAATTCGAAAAATTAAGAAGAAGACCTAATGAAACAGTACAAGATTACATCATTAGATTCAATGAAGCATATAATGCAGTTCCTCAAAACCTAAGACCCCCACCTGACTCCGTATTGGTTAAATTTCCAGATGGTTTTGACTCAGACATAGCATATTCCCTCAGGGAAAGAGCTCCCCAAACATTAGAGGAAATGCAAAGCATAGTGGTGAGTGTAGAAGCAAATATGATAGAAAAACGAGCCAGAGCAAGAGCAGAAAGAAGAATGCCTCTGAATGAAGAACCTTCAGCTTTTGAAAAGAAGCTGGATGCAATCATTAAAGGTATGGAAAGATTAGGAGACAGAGTGGAGACCATTGAAAGAAAATCTTCTACTGATAATCAGAATGTTGCAAGAAACCCAAACTTTAGGAGAAATCTGAATCAAAATATTGGAAAGAATGACCCTGACCAAAACATTAGGCCACCTTTCCAAGAAAACTTCGTTGAAGGTTAAACTTCTGAAGAACCTACAGAGGATGTAGAAATAAACAATGTAACTGATGATAAAAATGAACCAGAAGTCTTCCTATCCCAGGATGATCAAGAGAATCATATCCTTGAAACATTCCAAACTCATTCAGGTGAGACTTTTGATTTTAAAGAAGGCTATGACACAGCAATTTATGAGGTCCATAAACAGTATAATTTGAGAAGTAGACGAATTGATGTGCCAGAGAATAGTAAACAGAAAAATGCAAAACAAAATGTCAAAGGTAAAGTTAACATTCCCCCTGTACAAAACATTCCCCAAGTACAAATTTTGTCTAGGATAACTCCCAACCCTTCAAATCCAATAATTGTTTGATAAAAGGACTAAAGCAGAGGATGTTCAATTAGGAGATAAAGTCCTAAGATGGGATTCTAGAAGAGAAGAAAAAGGGAAACATGGAAAATTTGATTTCTTGTGGAAAGGGCCTTACATTGTACATGCCTTGCAAGGAAACAACACATACTTTTTGAAGGATTTGGACAATTCAGAAGCTGAAGAAGGACCAGTCAATGGTCGAATGCTGAAGCATTATTTTGATCCTATTACCTAGGATGCTTTGTTTTCTAACTTGTACATAATATATCCTTTTCTAATGGATTTTTGAGTGGATGGTGAATTCTTGGAGTTGAAGCCCGAAGTGAAGGCCCTAAGCTTCAAAATTTTCACTATCATATGTACAATAAAGCTACTAGAAGAAGGAGATTACATAGTTCAGTTTGAAGACATTTTGAGGCATCTGACCTGTTGTTCTTGACTTTTCACAAGGAAAAGCCATCCCCAAGTGGAGCCAGTGTTAGTCTCCTATACCAATAGGTTTCATTTTTCATGATTGTCTTGATTGAACTATGGAATATGTTCAAACCTTCTTTCTTGAGCAAAGGTGTTCCATATTCTTGAAAAACCAAAAAATCAAAAAATTTAAAAAATGTAAAGAGGGTATACCCTAAAAGAAAAATCAAAGGGTAAGAAAAATAAAATGGCCAAAAAAGTAAAAGAAATGAACCCCATCAAAAAGAAAGGCCAAGAAAAGTGTGCAAGTCTAAATGCCACTACTTTTTACTCTGATGTAATAAAAAAATTGTGTGCAACTTGTATTTTATGCCACAATTCATGAATAGTCAAACTGTTTAAGCTTGGCTAGTTCATTTTTCAATTTCATGTTGTAGAATAGAGAATAAATATCTGACCAAACAGTTTAATCTTGGCAAATAAGTAGATAGGTAGAGTTAATAAAAGGTGCTCAACAGTTTAATCTGAGCCCTTGGATGTAATAAGGGTAGAAATAGATAGATTTATCATGTAAAAAGAAAAGGTTGAAAAGGGTTTGCAAGTCCAAATGCACCCTAATAAAGAAGAGAAAATGGTAGTAGTAGATAGGGTAGGTAGATGGTGTTGCAAAGTTTTATTTGATGAATGATGCTGCTAAATGTTTTTGATCCTTTACTTTCATCACAAATACTGAAGCAGGAAATACACTGGAAAATCACAGCAAGCAAAGTCAAAATCATTAACTTCCCACATCACTTTTCCCTTAAAAGTTTTACTAATTTCCCCCAAAGTACTAAGGTATTTGGAGATCAAAGGGGCTCAAGGCATTTCCTTGACTTTTGGAGGGACCGGACCCTCGGCCTAATGATCAAAAAGACCTAAGTACTTGAGATAATTCATCATTATAATCATTCATCTTTAACCTTTTCCCAAGTAAAATCTCATTTTTCTTAGGAAAAATATGCAAAATTCCATAAAAATCCCTCAAAATAACTTACTATTCTAAGTTTAAGTGTTGAAGATGATATATTGCAATTTACTTCACAAATTGTCACTTTCTTAGATGTGCAAAGTTTTTTGAGTTCCCTTGTCCCTTTGTCATATTTACATTTAACTTTATTTACTAAATCCCTAGTGAAAGTGCCTTGTCCTAAGTATATAACTCCTTTTATATAAATATCCAAAAACCCCTATATTATAAAGTTTAACCAAAATATTTATTTCCCCATGCATTCAAATAAAAATCCACTATACGCCCTTTGGTTAAATATATCTTTATATTATAGTCCCGCCCCTTATGGTAGTTAAATAATGTTTATTTATTACCATATAATAATAAATATTAACACAACATTTAAACATATAATTCTATATGTTTAACACAAATAAAGGATAAAGCCCGAAGTTTTACTTTTTAAACCAAAACTTTGAAAAGATCCTCATGCCACTGTGGCTCATCCACTTGGCATCCCACCTAACGAAACCCCGCCGCGACCCCTTTTTCCATTATAATTATGGGATTAATTAGTTATCAGAACTAATTAATAACTTTTCCTCCGCCAATCATGTGCCACCCGGGATGATTAATTAAACGTTAAATATGCCGGGCCCGCGTGATAACCACCCCACCATCTCCCCGTCATTTCAACCGTCGAATCGCCCCTCCAAAGATCAACGCTCCTCGGCAATTCCGCTACCCATCCTTTGTCAGAGCTTTAACGCGCGGGAGCTTGGTGGTATTTGACTAGTCTCCCGTCCACGTGTCGATACTCTAATGGAATCGCTGCCCGCTCGTTCAATACCACCTTTGTCCATAAGCGGTGCGGGGACTAACCGCTTACCGCCCGGCCCCCCTGCCCCACGTCAGCCCGTACCAAAGTGACGTCACTCCTTGAAAAACTAAAAACCCCTTTTTTGACTTTGGAAATAAAACAAATTCGCGTGTTTTTATGTCATTTTCATCATTTGAACGCGACTGTGCTTTCCGCTAAAGAACTCGAATTTTCACTGAAATCCACTGTTCAATTCGATTTCGCTCCAGATTTCCACCAGACCTGTGTTCAAACGTCCTCCTGCTACCGCCTGATACCTGTTAAAAGCCAGCTTTCCTCCAAGAACAGGTATTTATCCTATAGCGCTTCGAACTTCAAAAGAAAGTCTGTTTTCCTTGTTTTCCACTGGATTAGTGATTAAATCTTATCACTGAGATCATTCTCTGAGGTTTAAGACTGTGAATTGTTCCCCCGAACTTGCAATTGTGCCAATTTCCCCATTAAAATTGAAATCACGCCCGGCCTGTGAAGAAAAACCAGAAACTTCCGTTTTGAATCCACAAGAACCAAAATGGAAGCCCCGACAGCTTTGAATGTAACTCCACTGAATGCCCCCCACAGAGAGTTAGAATATTTGCCCTTAGTAGATAAAGACTTTGAGATTAAAGACTTAGTGTTTGATGAAATCCCCCTTCTGAGTTATTGTCGCTGCAGAGACGATTATTCAAAGGGGCAAGATGTCATTGGGTTGTGGGAATCCAATCTCCCTAGATATCTCATCCCCTCAGTCATTACTTTCCCAGAAATTATCCACTATTGCCATTCTAACTATGATCCCACTCAGAGAGCTGTAATATCCCCTGACCAGAGCGTTCTTTTCCCCATTACTCCCCAGGCTATCAATGCAATGCTACATTTTGAACCAGACGAAGAACTAGCACCTCTGTCTATGGAAGAATTGATTGAAAAATCTAATAAATTGACCCCAGAAAAATTAGAGTCCATATGCCAGAATTTCATGTTGCCTGAACATCAACCTAAGGAACCTCCTCCCTATGGTTTTTATTATTTCAATAAATTGGGAAGGCTCATCCTAAATATGATATCTTTTGTCTTGGGTTTTAATACCAGTGAATATGAGATAACCCTGGTTTTGATGTCTATATTTACTCCTGGGCAACCTCCTGAAGTTAAATATGACTTTGCCTCCTTCATAGCCAATAAGATCAATGATCAGTTCATGAGGCTTGATGATGAGAAAGTTTTTAAATATTCCTCAGCTATTTATCATCTCATTATCTTCTATCAATCAGAAAAGTTCCCTTTCCCTGTTAAAAAGCTTGATGCCAAGGGAAACCCTAGGTCAGTTATATTTTGGTCTCCCATAATTCATTCTTCCCATAATTCTCCATATTCCTATACTGAGTTCATCGACCTTTTTGTGTATCCTGCAACTACCTTGTTGACAGAAATCCCTCCTCCAAGACTCAGTAATGAAATCAAGAAGACCTTGCAGCTTTCCAGGACTTATAAAGTTGGAGATTGGTATTTATACCAAAATCATTCAGTCATCAGAATCTATGGATGTGAATTACATCCATTCAAGTTTCCAAGATATGTGCCCATGAGAATCTTTGCCTTGGAATATTTCAGGCAAATGAATAATTCAGATGTGATCCATTTTTGTAGTGTGAAGAAGAAAGCCCAACTAAGGATCAAAAGTCAATTAGGTCCTTTCATCTGCAACTCTAGGGAGGCCGAGCGAGAAGCAGAAAATATATTACAAAGAAATTTCCAAAGAACTTTCCGTTGGGTTCCTTATGATCCATGTGGTTTTATTTGTGAAAAAAGAATAAAGAATAAATCATCCCCTTACATACACCACAAGATTCCTGAAATAGAACAATATGCAAATCAAGATGAATGGGTTGAAAGAACACTAGTTGAGGAAGAAAGTGAAGCAGACAAAATGAACAGAATGATGAAAGATCTTGAGAAGAAGTATGACCTAGAATCTTGTGGTCAAGTGCAGGTACCTCACATTGGCATTTCTTCAGCAGCAAATCTACAGTAGACATTACAGGAGAGCAGTTCACCAGTGGCAGTAGAATCAAAAGGAAAAGAAAAGGAACCTGAAATACAGGTCGTTGAAACTTTAGTCATGGCAGAGAAACCTCAAACCTCTAGAGCACCTGATCAAACTCAAGTTTCTCCCACTCAAATAAAACATCCACAAGTTGCAGAATTACAAACCCCATCCAATGTGGAAATAGGAAAGAAAAGGCAGGTTCCAGATACTACTCCTCCAAAAGAAACCTCAAAGGTACATCAAGCCAAAAAATAGAAACCAGATCCACTTCCAGATGTGGAAATCATAGATGAGGTGTTTGATGATGGAAGGGAAGACAGTCAACTAACTAGTTCTGTTAGTGTGACCCATACAGAGCAGAAAGGAAAAGCTTCGCACAAGCAGTTGAGTACTGAAGTATCCTCCTTTAGGCCACCAAAAAAAGATACAGGGGATATAAAAAGAACTTTCATCAATATAAAGGCAAAGAATGATCCATTGAGAATGAAATTATATGATCAATATCTAAAAATGGCTCCCCATAATCAGGAAAGGTTAATGTCAGCATTTGACATTTCACAAGGCAAAATGATGATGAGCCACTTCAAGTCAAAGGTTCCAAAACCCATGTCAGCAGCTGATTATATTAGAACAAATTTTGAGGTCCTGGCAAAGGACATTCATCCTTTGGACCAGATAGAGCTGCATAAACAAACTGGGGAAATGGTGTATTCCACTCTTACCAATAAGGCCATGGCAGCCCTAACGCTGCAAGATTCTTTGAATAACACAACCGCCCAATTGCAAATTGAGAAGGCCTCCTCTCAGGCCAAAGATAACAGAATAAAGTCTTTGGAAGACATAATCATTAGCTTGGGGCACAACCCCAAAGATATTAAAAGCATTGAGGCACTAATAAATAAGAAAGATGATGACATAGCTGCACTAAGAAAGCAGCTGAAATTGCCACCCTCAAGACATCCCCAGACCCAAGAAATTCTGAAGGGGAATTCACAGGAAGAGATAATGGAGTTGCTCTTAAAAGTGACTGAGCAACTAAGTGAAACTGAGAAATAATTGGAACAAGCCTTACAGGAAAAAGAAGCTATCAGGCAGGCATCCACCACAGAAGCTGCTACAACCACAGGTACTACAACAGCAGGTCAGCAAACACAGCCAGCCCAGGTAAACACTTCTGGTTTAAGTTCTGATGAATTGATAAAACAAATGGAAAGTCTACAACTAAGGGTCACAGAACTTCAAACCACAAAATTGCAGTTAGCAAATTTGGAGCAGAAATATGATACATCTAAGAAGACAGTTGCTGACAATACCAGGGAAATAAAAAGGTTAGAAAGATTGGTTAAGGCTTTGGAAAAAGACGTTTCATTAGAAAAGCCTTTAAAGGAAATAAATGAAATTCTTTGGGGTAATATAATTGAATTAATAAAGGGTATTTGGCCCTCTATTCAAGCAATTTTTGAACAAAATGATTTGATTAAAGTAGCTCAAGAAGAAATAAACAGAACAAGAAATGAATTAAGAGGCAGGCCCGAGCAGGCCAATCAACTTATTCAATTTTTGAACACCCGGACAAAGCAACAGCTTGCAGTATTAGGAATTGAGGACAGGACCGGCACTGTTTTGGAAATAAAGAGAGTATTCATCAAAAGAACTTTTATGCAAAATTTAGAAAGGAAGTGCTCAGATATTTTGGTTGATATTAATACTTTTAGAGAAAAATTTCAGGCTTTGTTGGACAGTGGGTTACCCAGTCCTATGCTCTCAGAAGATCAGATAATGGACTTGGAGACCTATGTAAAGAAAATAAATATTCATGCTCAAAATACAACTGCTTGTTCTACTAGTTTGCCAGAAGCAACATTGCCAACAGGGAGAAATCTTTATGACAGGTTGAAAAGATTATTCCATCTTGAACATGAAATAAAGTATCTGTTTCCTAATGAGCCCACTTTTTATAAACTCACAGAAGCAGATGAGACATTGAGAAAACTCAAAAGGACTATGATACCACAAGATCAATGGTGGAATGACTTATTGGAAATTTTATAAAATTTATCCTTAGGTTGAGAATTTTATCTTTTTACTATCAAGTAAAGGATAGAAATGAGCACAGATGAAAGAGTATCAGTTACACAGGTTAAAGAGTATCCGTAAAGACAAAGAGTATCAAGCAAGCAAAGAAATTACTCCAAAGGACAGCATCGAGCCCTTTTTTCAGCACTTACCTCCAGCACATCCACAAAGAAAGGAAACAACACATCAGCAGTTACTTATTATTCTATCTATGAGACCATTTGTCTCCTGTTTATTTGTAAATTACTCCTTAGTCACCCTAGATTATTGGCTAAGTTAGTGTGAGATTGTTTCAATTATTTGGTGTATAAATAAACCCTCAAAGAGAGTATTGAGGGTGGATTCTATTACTTTGCTGTAACATTGAGATTTTCGGAATAAAAGCATTTTGAAGGAATTTTATTTCGTGACTTCTTTGGATGACGATTTGAAGCTCGGGACTTTTTGCGGGGATTCATGTGTTGGAGCTGAGTTCAATAAGTCTTTCTACCCTTTGTCTTATGTTTTATATCAGTTTATAATATCATTATGTCCATCTCTGAATAATTTACATAAAGGATTAAATAAGAATTTACTTAATCGTACTACGATTTCGAGATGTGATTGTTCTTAATGTTTTCCTCTAAATTGGTTATAAGCATGAATTCTTAAATGCTCTTGCTTTGCTAATTTAAACATTGTTGATTACTATAATAAAGAATTCTTCATTGCTCTTTGTTTGTAGTCATCTCATTTCTTTCTTTTGAACATGGTGAGAGATTCTTAGCTCCCTTTCATCCCTTCAAAGATCATCCCATCCACTTTAAAATTTTAAGGATTGTTCTCTGTCTAGCTATCTTGCCCTGTAATACCATCTTGTGCCTAGAATAGAAATCCAGTACAGCCATCCTTTGACTCCCTATCCCAATGGACTGAAAACTTTCAACCTTGCCCTTAGTTTGTGGATTCCACCATTTTTCAAATAAACTCTTGGATTTATAACTAGCCTAAAACCTTCTAAGAACAAAGATAAATTATAAAGAGAGAGCCCTCTCTGGATGCAGATTGGCTAGATTCTGCATCTGAAGGTTGGTTTGTGGTTACCTCGGGTATACTTTCCTTTTCTTACAACTTCAAGGAAAACCTGAGTGATAACACAGCCCTGATACTGATTCCACCTGACTTAGGAGTGTAATTCCAGGCCTGCGCAAAGTACAACTGGATCTCGCTTGCCTGCCACATGAACCATTATGGATCCTTCACATGAACCTATTCAAAGAATTTTAGAATCGATACTGACAAGTGCACCACCAGCTCAGTACAGTTGAGCTGACAATTGAAGAAAAAAATGCTGAAGTATCTCAGGTACAAGCTACATGTACCCTCGCCACTATCCAATAGACAGAATTGGAATGTCTTATCAGTTGGCTCTACACAGACATTACTAAACATATCTCGGCTTCAGCAACTCCCCATTCCAAGATTGAGGGGCTTGTTGCAGCACTCAAGGCTTCAAGGACCGAGATCCTGGCGATCATAACAGATATGGAACAACAGATTGCGGCCTTGCAGGCCAAGTTGAAACCAGATACGCCAACCCAGCGAGCTATGCTGTTTATAGAGGCTAGTAATGTCATTACATGTCAGATCACTTAAGGTGATGATTTGTTGGAAACAACTATGTAGTTATGGACCAAGGTGCAGCGCGACCCTCTCCTATGTGAAATCAACCAGGAGCTATGCTAGAAGGAAGAAGCGTTTGAGAAGATGGAAGCCACTAGGCCTACTCTGATCCCTTCTCAAAAATTGGAATGACTACGTACGAGCCACACCCTTTGGGATGACATTGACAAACTCCACCAGAAAAAGAAGGTTCTCAATGACCTCCTTAAGCCTTGGGCTGATGAAGCGCTCAAGCTCTCTCAGGATGTTGATGTCGCCGTTAAATAACTGAACCAAACTTTGGAGAGCATCACCACTGCTACAGAAGGCCCAAATTCATAGAAGTTGGTGGATATTGCTCAGAACGGTGTTGTGCAAAGTGAAGGAGTGCTACTCCCACTAGTTGAGGCGATCAGGTTGCTGAGACCCCGCGGCCATAGTGACTCAGGATGAGTCACAAGATTGTGTTAGCGGCTTGTTGGAACGGGGCTCCCTAAGCTACGATTTTTTTATATTTTTGTATTAATTAGTCTAACACAGGGATTTTGGGGTGGGTCAAAGCCCCGAATGCATTGTAATGGCTCAAAGGGTAGACCTAGAGTCTGCAAACCATGGTTTACAGACCATAGGATTGTGTAGCCTATATCTATATAAATAGATGAATAGTTTGAGTCTAGAGGTAGGCATGAATTTGGACTGATGCTACGTGAGAACTGTTAGATCTTTTTTGGGTTGTTTTTGGTAAATACTCTTGCTAGATGTGTGCGTAGAGATCCTCAGTCTTGCTGTGTGTGGACCCTACTGGCTGTGTGTGCAAGCTGTGTTTTGGGTTGTAACTAGGTTTTTGGATGCATATACATGTAGATATAGTTGAACTATCTCTGTGTTATCTGGATCTATTGTGTTACTGTTGATGCGAATCTTTGGAATCTGTTTGGTGCTGTGAATACATCTGTGCTATTTGTTTATGCTGCAAATATATCTGTGTTAGGGTATAAATTATATCTATGATTTGTTCTAGATGCGTTTATGATATTATGCGCTAGTAACTGCTAATACACACATGGATTCGAAGGTACTGACTAGATCTATGCATGGTAATAGCTTTGTTATGATTAATTGTGGATTATATTGTTAACGGACCTACGAATAGACCTCTTTATGCAAATCTAAGAGGTTGTGAACACAGATATGCCTCGACTTACCTACTCTCTCTCAGGGTGCGGAAGCCTGGTTCCAACACCCTCCCATACTATTGCAGGTGAGACTTTGGCCTGCGCAAATAGGTCATTGCCGAAAGGACCAGTAGTATAGGGGTTTGTTGGCAAAACTTAACCTTCGAACCTAGGTCAAGACCCCTCAAGCCAACAAAGCGTGGAGTGAAATTACTTGACCATAGAGAGGGAAGGATTGGCTATGGTCTACGCACTGTAGAAATTTTGCCACTCTCTATTGGAAGGCCACTTTAAGATACTTACTAGCCATTCTGCTCTGAAGTACTTGGTTAATAATTTTGTGTTTGGGGGGAAGATCTGCAGATGGTTGTTGTTATTTCAGGAGTATGAATTTGAAGTAATTGTGAAACCTGGGAGACTGAATGATGGGCTAGATCATATTTCATGCATTGAAATTGGAGAAGAGCCAACTAGATTAGAATATGATTTACCATATGTGCAACTATTTTCTATAAAGGTAGTTGATAATCACTTTGTAGATATTATTCGTCTTTTTACCACTCGAAGAAAAAGTTGGTCATGTGCATAGCTGAATTTACTCTAATTTTTGGCCAGCTATACAAGATGGGTGCAGATGAAGTCTTGCGAAGGTATGTGTTGGAATTTTAAAGATGGGATATATTAGTTGAGGCTCATGGAGGTTTTGCAGGAGGTCACTATGCGGGGAAAGAAACTACGTAGAACATCCTACGAGCTTGTTTATGGTGGCCCATGGTGCACTGTGACACACATGCATATTTCCACGCTTGTGATGTATGCCAAAGGACAAGGATACTTTCGTGCAGAGATGAGATGACCTTACACCCAAAAATGGATTTGAAAGCCTTGAACAAATGGGCCACTGATTTTTTTGGACCTATCGACCCTACAGGAAAGAAGACAGGTGTGCATTACATAATCAATGTGACAAATTATGTGACCAGATTGGATGGGGTTAAGCCTGTGAAGGATTGTAGTGCATACAAAACTGCACACTTAATTTTTTAAAACATCTTGACTCAGTTTGGGTGCCCTAAGTTTTTTATGAGTGAACAGGGTACACACTTTGTTAATGAAACAATTGAAGCTCTGATAGAAGAGTTCCATATTCATCATCAAAATAATACTTCTTATCACCCACATGTGAATGGTGCGTTGGAAGCTTTTAATAAGATATTGGATATTGATCTCACTAAGATCTATAATTCTAATCAAAATGATTGGGATGTGCGCATACTTGTGGTTCTTTGGGCATATAGAACCACGTGCAAGAAGTTTACATGCAAGACACTATTTAGAATGGTGTATGGGAAGGACGCTATTATGCCGATGGAGTAAATTTTTCCAAGTTCGTTCATTTCGGTGTTCACTAATATGGCAGAGTATGATATTATGGAAGAACTATTGTCGTAGTTGGTCACACTGGAAGAGGATCAATTCATTACAGGTTTCCATCAGCACGTGCAGAAGGCGTGAAAAAAAGGTTTGGCATGACAAACACATTAGAAAAAATGTATTTAAGGAAGAGGATTTGGTCTTGTTGTATGACAAAAAGTTTGCATGCCACCCAAGGGAGTTAAGGAAGCATTGGATCAGACCATTTATTTTCAAGGAAATCACAGATGGAGGTGTGTTATGCTTGGCCACATTAAGTCGAGATGACCTTCTTGGGTATATCAATGGAATTCAATTGAAGCCATACAGGGATAACCCTCTCCCTGTGCACACCAAATGACTATTGGTCGGAAATATGGATCTGTATAGCACAGATGGTAGATGCGCAGACCAGTGCGACACACACACAATTGTTGCACAGGGAGGTTGACTGAGTCGTAGATGTGCCAGAATATAGTCGTTGGAACAATAAATCTAGACAAGACAACCTTCATACCGTTTGGAGGAGTGGCTAAATTACATTTAATGAGGCGATTATGATAGATTTGGAGCCATTTTATCATTTATGGGGCTACATTAATGAATATAATACAATTTCAGACAAAACTAAGCTATAAATATGACTAAAGGGGTCACATTATTTCCCTTTTATTTCTATGCTAATTCTGTGAGTTGTGCTCTCTTCTATCCCAAGATTGTTTGAAGCTTATATCTAGCCTTGATCCGCTCTTTTATGAGGAGTTGCATCATTAAGGTTTGGGTCACCTGATTCCACCAAGCATGGCTGCAACTAAGCCCACCCCTTCTGTGATGTTGACTGAAGAGACACTTGCGCAGGATGCTGAGACCCCTACATCAGTCCAAAATAAGAAGAGGCAGTCCTCATGTTCCCAGAAGTCACCTTGTCAGAAGACCCCAAAGTCGCGCTCCACTGCTCCAGAGCGCTAGAAGAAGCCCATGGTAGACCTACCTAAGACTATCATGGAGGAGGACGTCATAGAATTTGTAGATCCCATCTCATGGTTGGCTGCATATGTCGCAGCATGCAAGGCCTCAGTCAAGGTCCCCAAAGACTTAGATAAGGTGTGGTCATATATCAATATGTCACTGATCCGAGAGAATGTGCCTGTTGAAGGCGATATCTTCACCAAAATCCCATTGTTAAAGATGGAGGACTAGGACTTGGCAGACCAGGAGAAATTCCCAGAGCTCTCACTAACTATGTACCTAGAGAAGATACCCTATGATGGTAGCATATTCAGAGTCGAGCTGAAGTCCTGGGTATTGGGCCTGCAAAAATGAGGGTTGTTAAACCTATTACATATTCTGCACTTCGGGTGCAACCCTATTATTGAAATTTGTGTGCAACAACTACTCGCCCTCATTCACAATGATTTCTTATGGCTAGGAGGGCCAATCTCGATCGATGTTTCATTTATCCATTAGATGAATAGCTTGCTCGACCAAGGGGAGAACCCTACGACCACTTTTGGTGGAAGGAGCCAAGAGCGCAAGGTAGCAGAGGTTGTCAAAGAAAAATACAAGGTATCACATAATACTCGTGGATTCTTAGTACATGAAATAAATTATCCCATAGTATATATGGGAAAATTGATACTTGCGTGCAAGGTGATGAGAAAATTCAGGCCAAAGGAAGTACCAACCAATGTTATTGTGCTAGCAGGGCTATGCGAGAAGGGTATCTGGATACCTGGGACCCCAATCCTACAATGGGGGATATGCAGTTGATGGCCTTAGTTTCTTGGATGATGAATGAGGACACTAGAGTGAAAGAGATATCATGGGTCATGAGAAGAATAAATATAAAAACCTTACATATCAAACTGGAATTGTTCAATCCAAGAGGAGTCATCCTTAACCATCGACAGATTAAAAGGGAGACTGCACTAGTTGAAATCTACCTTAACACTCAAACACAGGTAATCAACCACTTTGATAATGTTTCTAGGTAGATAGAAGATGGGTGCATTATGGCCAGCCATAGGTGGTGGGACAACCTCCCGCACAGCCTCAAGAATAGGGAGTACCATACTCCACAAAGACTGGGAGGTGCATTGGAAAGAGCACCATTATACAAAAGGGCCATGCAAGCCAAAAAGATCTAATGGTTGGGAATAAATATCAGGCCACCTTTGCTGCTGGGCTGAATGATGAAAAGGACACAGATGCATAAGATAGAGAATGAGAGAATTCAGAAAAGAATAATGGGTTTTACTCCCTTGGGAAACTCCCAAACTTCTTCCTTAGGAAATCAGGGGGGCTGTCAAAGCCTTGAAGGAAATGGAGGGGGATTGATTAGTTTCTCAGAGGATGAGAAACCATTCAGTAGGAAGGTGATGATGAGCTCCATCATTAGACATATTTGGAGGGGTTAATAGTTAGCTTTTTTCCTTCTTAGATATATTTATCTTGAATTTTTATTATTATTTAGTTTTATGATGCTAGTATAGGTGGTGATTAAGGCTATCATACTCTGAGTGCCTAATATGAGGTTGAGTGCAGAAAATCATGAATTATTAGCATTTTTATAAGGATTTTATCATAAATAATTGGAGGAGACATCAAGGAGAAATGATACGAGGATTTTCCACCCTCATTAAATCTTAAAGGAAGCCAAAGGATCCCAAATATTCTCTCCAGTAGTTCAAATTCCAAAGACAGCCAAAGGATCCCTAAGGATTCTCTCCAAAAATTCGAATTCTAGAGTCAGCCAAGCAACTCAAAGAGGAGTGCACCCAATTTTTGTTTACTTGGAGTCAAGTGGATTTAATCACCATTTTATAGGAAGATATTGGTAGCTACCCTATAGAATAAATAGAGTAGAGATAGATCTAGGAAGGGGTCGATTCTAGTTGGAACTTTGTTGCAAGCTATTGAAATTTTTATTATTTTACTTAGTGATCAAACTTTCAGAAATGTATGAAGTTATTCTTTTATGAAATGAGCAGACTAATTCATTTTACTGACTTAAGTTTCAGAGAGATAGGCTCATGGGTTAGGGCCCAATCCATGTGCCTCAGGCTCTCTGTTGTATTTGTTCTATGCTTTCTGTCATACAACTAGTTCTGCTTCTAAGAGTTTCAATACTGTTTAGTTTTTCTTTCAGTGTGCTATTGTAGTTTTTCATTTGCTTATGAGAGTAATAGAATAGAGGAAAACCAAAAAGCTATGCATCAAGACCCCCTTCTCATCTTTGTCGATAGGGCTTGAGGAGGGCGAACCTTCCCACAGACCCAAAAATTGATTTATGTTCACTATTTCTGAGATTAAAAGTAGATTTGCATTACCATTTTCAGCCTTCCTTTTTCGTATTGCATTTTCACGAATTTTCCTATTTTTCATGCATAGACTAGCAGAGTTGTTTGTAGGAATTAGTGATATATCCCCAGAGCAGCTCCGTGGTGTCTCCTTGCCTCATTTTCCATCTTTGTGTTATGCTTCCAAACACATCTGTTATGCTCCATTTCCCTCCTTTTTTATTCCTATCAGCTACTGCACCCTTTTTATTCATAGAAACCATTAAATTTTTGCATGAGCTCTTTTACCTTGGAATTTCCAGATTATCACGTCTTGGTCATCACATGACCCCTTCCCTTTCCTTTTTCGTTCTTCAACATCTCAATGATTTTCCCTTTTCACCTCACCTTTACCTTTTTAATGCAAAACGCTTGAAAAACCATCAAAATTGACCTCCACCTTTCCTCCTCTAAATCCCTGCTACCGTAATTCTCTCATAGCAAATCACAATTTTCATTTGGTTCCTTTTAAGACTTACCACTCTTTTTGCCGATTGCGATATCACATTTTTCACTTTGTAGATTTTATCCTGTTGCATTTCGAACTTCGCACTTTGCATAACTTTCCTTTTTCTTTTAATACTTACTGCTCCTATTTTCCAATTGCAATATTGCGATCGCACTCCACCACCTGTCCCACCGCCACATCACCCGTCGTGAATCACAAATCATAATATTATCCTGATCTCATTTTTCACTTTGCAGATTTTATCTCATTGCATTTCGCACTTCGCACTTCACATCATTTCCTTTTTCTTTTAAGACTTACCGCTCCTATCTGCTGATTACGATATTGCGATTGCACTCCGCCACCAATCCCACCGCCATGTCACTCGTTGCAAATCAAAAATTGCAATATTTATCCCCGTTGCATTTTTCACTTCACATTGTTTAGTTTATTTCCTTTAACACTTACAAATCCTTTCCACTGATTGCGATATGATCAAAGCGCTTTGCCACCTATCTTACTACCACGTCATCTGACTTTTCACATTTCATAGTTCTTTCCCATCGCATATCGTACGTCGCAGCTTTTATCACACTTCACAACTTTTTCTCCATCGCACCATCGTACTTTTTAAATTATTTTTCTTTGAAGCATTTTTACACTATAATAAAGTTTTAATCAGGTTTAAAAAACCGCTTTCCACTTCTAAGCCCTGTTTCATGCGTTAAGCCCTCCATTAGCCTCTTTAGCCCTTTTTTCCCTCCAAGCTGCAAATCAACACTTTTTCAATTAGAATCAAGCCATGGGTAGCTTTGCTACATAGATAGAAGCATAGTAGATAGACCATAGGATAAGTAGAGTGCATTTAGCCGTTTGGCCAAATTAAGTGTGGTTTAGAATTAGTTTGCTTTTTGCCATTTATTTCTAGCAATTTAGTTTAGTTTCCTTCTTGTTACTTCTTTTCAGCAATTTAATTTAGTTTCTTTCTGGCATTTCCTTTCTACACATTAAATTAGTTTCATTTCTGTCATTTCCTTTCTACAAATTAAGTAGTTTCCTTTTTTTCATTTCCTTCCAGCAATTTAATTTTTTGTTTTTATCATGGTTTAAGAAATAGCGCCCTTTCATAAAGCAGAGGAGGATGACATGAACATAATGCATCTACTGTGTAACCCCAGGTCGATAAATTAAAGTTGGGCAGCCCCTGGGAGTTGCAACACTCTTGGTGCAATACCAGGTCTCACCACTTTTTGGCGTCGTTGCTGGGGAGGCATCTAGTATATATTTTGATTTTGTTTTAGCATTATTTCATGATTTCCTTTCATTTCATGTCATTTCAGAAATATTGAAAAAAATACAAAAATTTATGACTTTGATGCCTCGTAGGAGTAGGAATACTCAAAGACAAACCTTACCTTAAACCCCCACATCACCTCCTAGCCACCCTTCTCTCTTCTTCAGTGGTAGTGAGATTGAACCCCCTATAGGAGAGCCTTTTGAATACTTTGAAGATCCTATTGGGGAAGAATAAGAAGACCTTTTTCAACTGAGGGACCTGCTTCACCTATCTTAACCATGGTTGGGATCCAGAGAGCCTTTCCCATAAGAGAGGAAGATGGGGAAACAAAGATTGAAAACATTAGACCCTCATCTCTCCCACACTTTCATGGATTGACCTATGAGGACCTTGGCACATTCATGTTTGAATTTGTTGTTGTTTGTATAACTAATGACTACACCTCTAATGATTAGAAGCTGAAGCTATTGAATATTATCGTCCACCCTTAAGGATGTAGCCTTGCGCTGGTTCATGGTTCTGCCTAGGGATAGCATCACTACCTGGGCACAGATGGAAGAGACCTTCAAGAGCAAATATAAAGACTATTGTAGGTCCAAGGAACCTAAGGATGAGATCTTTAGGATGACTCTAGGGTTGAATGAATCCTTAGAGAACTATGAAAAGAGGTTTCAATTGAACTATAAGAGAGCCAACTATAATCTTGATCCTGACTCACTTAAACTTGTACTTCTTCAAGGGATGAAGAAAGAGATGATAGAAACCTTGAATATGCTATCGGGAGGAGATGTACCTTATGAAGCAATCAAAAATTTCTTCCAGAACCATTCTTGGAAATTTAGGAAGAAGGGTAGAGCTAGCCAAAGTACATCTAATACCCCTCCCTCTTCCACCTTCATAAAACATGAGATTGGAAACATGCTAGAGGACTTCAAGAGTGACATGTTGCACACCTTTTCTTTTCAAATGGACACAATGTAGGTCAAAAGGAAGCAAGAGGAAGTAGAGAGAGCCCTAGCCATATTTTGTCCTAGATGTACCAAAAAGCACCCAAGAAATGAATTCCCACTTAATGTCATAGAGGTTTGCTTAGGAGGAGAGTCATGCCACAGAAAAGTTTCCCTCCTTACCTAGACATAAATTTGTATATCAAGGTGGGGAAGCAATGCTAGAGCAACTCTATTTAATCAACCAAAGAAGACCTCAAGGCCCTAGGCCACATCAAAAAGTTATGCAAGGTGCACTTTACTCTTACTATCACAACGATCAGAGTGCAACCATGGAAAATTGGTACACCCCCACTACTCCATCCTGGTCTACACCTCATACTTGGCCTTAAAACCCTTCATATCATCCTCAGCCAATAAACCAACCATTTTAGTAGTATGTTCCACAACAACCTCAGTGTAACAATCCATCCCAAGGGTGGAGGCCTAAAAAAAATAAACCACCTGCTCTAATGCCTCCACCCCAAACTCAGACTCAGCTTACTCGTGTTGCTCCACCTAGGCTACCTATACTTGCACAGCCCAATCCAAACCCGAAAAACATACATGGACAATAGGCTCCCAACGGAGAAACATCCTATCCAGCTTATGTTATTGTAATATCCCAAAACAAGGATTTTCTACAACAATAAGAATACCTTAAGGTATTCCAAAAGTTGTATAACGGAAATTAATCCTACAATATAATGTATTTAAAAACATAGCTTTCATAAATCAATCACAACAATAAACTATGCCTTTTTACAATGTCACCAAGCGGGGAAAAGCAGCAGTTTTGGACCCAAAACGTTATTTTCTGAATATCTGGGTTATAACAGTGAAAAATAATGGTTTTTTTCCCTTAGAATAGACAATTTAGGACATTCATGCAAGATATTTTCTAAAACAAATGCATTTAGCATAGTTAAATAGGTCTCCCATGCTCAAAACAGCTAGAAATTGTCAAAACCCCAAGACTGCGAAATGCCGGAGTTGCTGCATAAGAGAATGCGTAGTATAAAGAGATATTAACTCAGAAAGTGGAGAAATAAATCTGATATTATTATTATAATACTCAATGAAGCATAAAATCAGAGATCTAATCTCTTTTACACAGATCCAAGAAGACTCGGTAAGTATTTCTTGACAGAAAAGATATACAAGAGAAAGCTGCTGCAAATCTATGGCTGAATAATGTTGTATGGCTGAAGATTTACATTATATGGCTGAAAAATAAAATAAATGGCTTAATATGATGCTCCTAGCTTTCCCAAAGAAAGGTTGATCCTCCTCTTGGGAAACTAGCTCCTCCAATTGGGGTTTTCAACCCTTCCACTGCACACCTCAAGAAATAACGCAGTTTTCTGAATGGGACTGAATTTTTGCTAAGGGTAGGTGCTTGGACCAACACCAGGTAGTGGAAAATTCAGATCAGAAACCTCCTCTTATATTTCTCAAGCAAGATCTCCAAGAAAGAGTAGGGAATCCCCACCCAGGCAAACCCTTGCACTAAGCAGTGTAGCAACTTAGCTAAACAGCTAAGTATGCAAGAAGTCTAAGCAGACCTCATGAAAATATAATCTCCAGTATTTCCATATGCTTTCCATCTCCTTCATTATATAATTTATGAGCTTCCACCCAAGGGTCCCACCCACTATGAGGTTGCTTCCATGCAAAGGATCCTCCACAAAAATTGCGCTGTCCAACAAGATGGTTCAATGCATCTAGATAGTTTTTTTGACTTGGTAAAAATTGACCTTGTCCACATATTTTAGACCTTTTTCACACATGTGGATGCTTGAACTAGTTATTACATGATCCCCTTTCACATTAGGAGGGATTTTTATTCATACTTGAGAAAATTAGGAGCCTCCTTGCTCAATTATTCATGCATCTAGATTTCAAAAGAAAAATTAATATTCCAATTAGCTGAAGCTAAATTAGGAATATTACAGTTTCCCCCTCCCAAATGTTGCTTTTCCTCAAGAAACTACAAGAGTACTCAAAAATCTCCCCTCCTCCTCTTGTGGCCCTCTAATCCCATACTCTCCTCCATTTCTTCAAAGTTTCTGCAAAAATTCCATCTCCCAATGGCTCCTCCCAATTGTGCAAGTTGGCCTGAAAGAATGGAAGGTTGTTATGGAAACCTTCTTGCTGATCCATGGCCTTCTCAAGATAGAAGTGTTGAAAATCATGGGGAATCTCATCATCAATGGGGGTCTTCCTCCTCCATGATATCATCCAAATAAAATGAATCACCCTCCATCTTGGTAATTCATAGAAAAGATCCTCCTAATTTCTCATGAGAGGCATGCCCCAAGTGCTCAAACAAAAAATATGGTCCACATCATACTGAAACAAGTAATATGCAATGGTGGCCATATAGTTTCTCATGCTCCCCTTGGAACATGTAGTGCAGAAAAAGTAGGGACTCTCTTTCCCCAAAGACACATCCAACAAGTGTGTCTCTCTTCTAATCATGCCTCCAACAAAGATAAGAACATATTCAGCATGTGGGAGCATAAGTAAGATCATGCTAGCTTCCATATACAATAAGGGAGAAGGAAAATGGTCCCTCATGTGCAACCAACACAGTTTTCCTCCTAACTTCCGTAGGATATGATATAACAAGCATTCTCCAAAACACTTGCTTGATTCCCCATCCTTCTTGCATGCTTGGAGAAGGTGTATGATGGTTGGTTTTAAGGAACACCACCATGAAGAGTACATCATCTCTCCAAGATCTCCCAAAGAATGGCCAACATCACCATTGTTCATGGCCCAAAGTGGCTCATGAAGCCCATTAGCAAAAGTGCCCCCTCTTGGAGCCAATACCTGCACATGAGTGTTAAGAAAATGCAAGTATATTATAAATACATCATGAGGTTTAGCAATACATTGTTCATCATATACTTGTTTAAAATCAGCAAGGTAGCTCATGGATGAGCTCCCTCTCACACTCAATGAACAAGGAGGTGATAATGATAACTCTTTCCAAGATTTATGTTCCTTTTCAACCAGAAAATGAGTCATGCAATTACTCATATGAGAGTGCATCTCTTCTTTGAAATTTTCCCACATAAATCCATCTAAGATAGTATGATATGTTTTAATGAAGCTAGTGGGATTTGAAAGCAAGACCTCATAAGTTCTATCAAGTAGTTCATTCTTGAGTTTGGAATATTTGGTTAAGTAGATCTGATCATGAACATAAATGATTCCATTAACTACCTTATAATTTTCATCCATTGGTTTCCCATCAAGAACCTTACATGTGAATAGGTCCTTAGAATATTCCATCAAGAGTTGGGACTCCCAATAAGGTTCTAGGCTTCCCAACATTGACAACGTTGTAGAAGTATGAAATGAAGAATTTGTCACATGATGGCTCTCCACCTTGACATGCTTGATGTCAAATTCACATTTTGGATTATTCCCAACCTTCTTTTGCTACCCCTCTTGCAGCTAATCTTGCTGAAGACAACATTGACATTTAGGAAAGTCACCCTTCCCTTGAAAGGTTCTCTTTCTCAAAAACTTCCACCTCTTTGCTCCTGCATGCAAAAATGAAATTATTTTTTGGTTATGTTTAGAAATCTTAATTATATATTGGAGTATCCTTTGCTGCCCCAAATCTATGGAGTAGCCTCTTGATACTGTGCTCATATCAACAAAAATTTCTGAATCTATCCTCTCCAACGCAAATAGATGAATGGAGGAAAACAAGGTCAATTTCATAAATTTGCCTAGCCTTCCATTAATGGTTTTCAGCACTGTAGTGGCCCCTTCCAAGGTTCCCTCTTTAAAAAAATAGGTTTCTGCTGCATATAGTTGAGAGAAAAATTTAATTTCCCTCCAATCAGGAGGTATTCCTGCTGAAATGCCTCCTTGCAAAGTGGCATCAAGGCATAGAGTAGGATGTGAATGTAGGTGGACAGATTTGCCCCTACCTTTGTTGCATGGGTCCTCTTGCCTTCTTTGTTCTTCCAAGCTCTGAAATAGAGAAGTGTTCATGCTCTTTATATAATGATGCCATTTCTCCTCTTTTCCTCCTCCTATCTTCAAGATCCCATCACTTGGAAATGAAAGTACATGTTGCTCATGTGTTATGCCAAGAGCTCTATGTGTGAGACCTTTTGGAACTCCTTGCAAGAGTGCAAGATTTTCTTTTCTTGGAGAAAGTGCTCCATCCCCCTCCCCATGAGGTGCTTGAGGTGCTCTTGTCATGACTGCGTTATTCTCCCATGCCTTCCCTTCCTCTTCTGCAATAGTTGAAGTTGCCTTATCTTCAACAAGAGACCTCAAATATTGGTCTTCTTTTGAAGAAGGAATATTCATGTCTTTCATTTGAGAAGAAATCCCTTCATCTAAATGGTATATTTCCCTTGGAAAAGCATAAAAAAAGCTCACCTCCTCTTCATTGGTTTTTAGAAATGGAGTTGGATTTATAGATCCTCCCAACTCATGCAAAAGTTTTGTTTGATGTGGTTTGATAGTTGCAATAGAAGATGTTTCACATGAAATATCATCAAACCTCTCTACTAAACTTTCAATGAAATTTGCATAAGTAGATGTATTTTCATTCTTTAAGGAAAATGATTCAAACAACCACCAAGCATATGCCTTACCCTCAAAACGTAGCGCTGCTACTTTGATGGCCTCAAATTCTGAAACTTGATGTTGCTGCACAAAGGTGTCTAGCTCCTTCACCCAAGCCCTAGCTGGACATAGAAGTGATCAATCAAAGGTGGATAGAAAGAATCTACCCTCACCTTGCTTCTTTCTCCTTGTGCTCTTTTCCTCCTTCATTTGGAAAAACCCTTGGAATTTCAAGTGATCTTTGAACTCCTCGGATTGATCTTCATATTCCTGCAAATAATCACCAAGAGTATCTCTCTTTGGCACATCTCCTTTCTTCGTCTTCATGAAGAAATTGTTGATAGCACTTGATAGTTCTGATGATATGGTTGAGTGCCCATATCCAAAATATGAGGACTTATAATCTTCCTCTTGTATAGATCTTGCTGAGGGATGTGTTTCCCTCCTCATTTCTTTGATGCCTTTGCTTTTGTCCTGCAGATTTGAAAATAGAATTTTTGAGAACCTATTTTCTCCAGACAATAATGGTTTGCTCTGATTTCTTCTGAAAATCTCCTCCTCCCCATGAGAAGACTCCATAATTCTTGGGCTCACAGGCTGAGCCAATATTTTTTCTCCAATACCACTATAAAGTTCCCTTTTCAGGAATATCAAAATTCTATTCTAGAGATTGACTGCAAGGGCATTTACTGAATATGTCACCTTTGAAAAAAAATACGAGATCCAGAGGCTACCTACCCATCTGTAGATTGTGTCTATAGATCTTGAAATATTCCTCGTTCAGGGAGTCAGCACTTTGGCATGAGGCCACAAGCTGAGCCAAAGATCTTGCTCTGATACCACTATAATATCCCAAAATTGAGATTTTCTACAACAATAAGAATACATTAAGGTATTCCCAAAGTTGTATAACAAAAATTTATCCTCTAATATAATGTATTTAAACGCATATTTTTCATAAATCAATCACAGCAACAAACTATGCCTTTTTACAATGTCACCAAGCGGGAAAAGCAGCAGTTTTGGCCCCAAAACGTTATTTTATGAATATCTGGGTTATAAAAGTGAAAAATAACAGTTGTGTCCCTTATAATAGACAATTTAGGACATGCATGCAAGATATTCTCAGCAAAAATGCATTTAGCATAGTTAAACAGGTTTCCCATGCTCAAAATAGCTAGAAATTGTCAAAACCCCAAGACTGCAGAATGTCGGAGTTGCTGCATAAGAGACTGCACAGTATAAAGAGATATTAACTTAGAAAGTGGAGAAATAAATATGATATTATTATTAGAATACTCAATTAAGCATAAAATCATAGATCTAATCTCTTTTACACAGATCCAAGAAGACTCGGCAAGGATTTCTTGATAGAAAAGATATACAAGAGAGAGTTGCCGCAAATCTGTGGCTGAATAACGTTGTATGGATGAAGCTCTACAATAGATGGCTGAAAAAAAAAAAAATTGCTGAAGATGATTCTCCTAGCTTTCCCAAAGAAAGGCTGATCCTCCTCTTGGGAAACTAGCTCCTCCAATTGGGGTTTTCACCCCTTCCATTGCACACCTAAAGAAATAATGCAGTTTTCTGAATGGGACTACGTTTTTGCTGAAGGTAGGTGCTTGGACCAACACCAGGTAGTGTAAAATTCAGATCAGAAACCTCCTCTTAGATTTCTCAAGCAAGATCTCCAAGAAAGAGTAGGGAATCCCCACCCGGGCAAACCCTTGCACTAAGCAGTGCAGCAACTTAGCTAAACAGCTAAGTATGCAGGAAGTCTAAGCAGACCTCATGAAAATATAATCTCCAATATGTCCATATGCTTGCCATCTCCTTCATTATATAATTGATGAGCTTCCTCACCAAGGGTCCCACCCACTATGAGGTTGCTTCCATGCAAAGGATCCTCCACAAAAACTGTGTTGTCCAACAAGATGGTTCAATGCATCTAGACAGTTTTGTTGACTTGGTCAAACGTGACCTTTTCCACATATTTTAGACCTTTTTCACACATGTGGATGCTTGAACTAGTTATTACATGATCCCCTTTCACATTAGGAGGGATTTTTATTCATACTTGAGCAAATTAGGAGCCTCCTTGCTCAATTATTCATGCATCTAGATTTCAAAAGAAAAATTAATATTCCGATTAGCTAAAGCTAAATTAGGAATATTACAGTTATGGAGATACATGAGGTTAATCTTAGGTCAGGAAGAGTACTTCCAGACAACCATCCTCCATCTCCACCTGTAGAGGTTGAGGAGGAAAAGGAAGAAGTTAACACTTAGATCCAACAACCTCCTTTTCCTGAGCGCTTGATCCACCCTAGTCAGCACAACCCAGAGGAGATTGAACTCTTGGGAGAGTTGGAAAATTTGTGTGTAAATATACCACTTCTCTAGGCCATTAAGGATGTCCCTATCTACAATAGGCTCATCAAAGAAAAGTGCTTCAAGAAACCTGGGAGAAGGAAGAGAGATACCCCCACCATCAATGTGGTAGGACAACCGTCTGACCTAATGTTGGGGAAGGTGATATTTCCAAAGTACCTAGACCCTGGTAGTCTATTTTTTGATGTACATATAAATGGTGTCATAGTCCCTAACACTCTGATTGATCTAGGGGCTACCATCAATGTCATGACCAAGGAAACTATGTTGAAATTTAATCCCCAAGGGACTTTGAGGAAAACCAAAAATTTTTTGCAACTTTCATATCGGTCCATAGTAACTCTGGAGAGAATTATTGAGGATGTTATGGTTACCATTAAATCTTCAGAGTATCCTACAATTTTCCTGGTCCTGCAATCAAAAATCAAGTTTAATGGTTATCCTCTCATCTTAGGGAGACCTTGATTAGCCACTTTAGAAGTTGATATTAGTTGTCAGGTTGGAAACATGACTATAAAAAATGGGCCTTTGTCTAAACATCTATTGTTATATCCTCCAGCCCAGCCTTCCATTGATCATGATATCCCTATATGGTTGGAGGATGAAGAGGATGAGTTATATAACACTAACCCTATGTGTACCATAGATTTTATTCTTAAAGGGGGGCGGCTTGAAAAAGATGAACTCATTGACCATTGTTGGCTTGAGAGGTCCTCACCCAGGTTCAGAGGTTAAGGTTTGCCAACAAAACCCTATAGTACTAGCCCTTTCGTCATTGACCTGCTTGAGCAGGCCAAAGTCTCACCCGAAGTAGTATGGGAGGGTGCTAGAACCAGGTTTCCACACCCTGAGAGAGAGTAGGTAAGTCAAGGCAGATCTATGTTCACAACTTATTGGATTTGCACAGAATAAGTTTATTCACAATATTTTATCAGTATAATCAGATATTAACCATAACAAAGATATTACCATTCATGGATATAATCAATACCTTCGCATCTACATGTGTATCAACAATTACCAACACATATAAACGTAGCCACAGATACATTCGTAGCATAAAAAGATAGCACAAAAGTATTCACAGCTTAAATAGATACCATCATAGAGCATTTACAGATATATTTATGCAAAAACACAGATATATTCGCAGCTAAACAACCATCACAGTTACGCTTCAGCAGTAAACATCACTGACCCAGATAACACACAGATACTTTAACAATACTTTGCATTCATTAACATTCAAATCCACTTACAACCAAAACCAGCCCGCACACACAGCCTAGTGGGGTCTGCACATAGCAGGACTGAGGATCTCTGCACACACATCCAATAGGAGTCCTTACCCAAAACAACCCAAAAAATATCTAATAGTTCGCACGTAGCATCAATATTAATTCATGCCTACCTCTAGACTCAAACTATTTATCTATTTATATCGATATAGCCTATGATAACCGGTCGTCTGCAAATTGTGGTCTGTGGACTCTAGGTCTACCATTTGACCAATTACAATGCTTTCAGGGCTTTTACCCACACAAAAACCCCTGCGTTACACTAATTAATACAAAAAATATACAAAATTCGTAGCTTAAGGAACCCCGTTCCAACATGCCCCAAACACAATCTTGTGACCCGTCCTAAGTCACTGTGGCCTTGTGCTCTCCATCTTCGCTTACAGCTGCTTGATCGCATCCACCACCAGGGGAAACACTCCTTCACTTTGCACAGTAGCATTCTAGGATATCTCCACCAACTTATGCGAAGTTGGGCCTTCCTTAGCAGCAGTGATGCTCTCCAATGATAAGGACCTCACCCGGAGTCAGTGGCATTTGCAGATAGGTGTGCAGGTCATCGATATTATTAGGTGTTCGTGTCGAGGTCCTGCGAGGCCGAACATAGGGCGGTAACCAGTTGATCAGTTCAGTAATTTGGGCTTCTTCTTGAGTGAACAGGGGTCTCTTCAATGGGTTAGGATAACTTCCCTAGGGCACCGCTCGTGGGGACTTCACATTTTGAGGGGAGGTGCAGGGCTTCACCCTAGCCCATTTTGCAGGTTTTCCCGACTCTTGCGCCTTTTCTTTCCCCTTCTGCTTCCTCTGGCTTGGTGTGGACATAACCTCCTCGACTTCAGGTTCAAACTCCAACACTTCCTCAAATTCTCTCTCTGTCGAGGTCACGGGCTGGGATGATTCGACGGGATTAGATGCAGTTATTCTGGGGTGAAAAATGAACTCAAGGTGGATACTATCTGAGGGGGAAGCACGCTCAGACATGAACAAGACGCAATAGTCACAGACTCGTACAAAACACCAACTGCTCAAGATACACAGAACCCTCCTCTGAGGTATCCTTCTACTTTTATAGCCTCAGAGATCAACCAACTGTTGGGTGAAACTTATCCGGAACTTACCATCAAGTAACCGGTAAAAAAACTTCGGAAATCGCCTCATTAATTGTCATCCGCTCGCTCCTTTAAATGGTAAAATTTACTTTTTACTCATGTTTACTCTTCCAATGGTTATTCTTTGCACCTCCTGTGCTCCCAGTGCACCGCTATGCTCCCAGCGCACTTGCTACGCTCTGAACACACCCCTATTCTCCCAATGCACCTCCCCGGGCCTCCAAACCTGCGATTGATCCCTGCGTGTACCACGGTCCTACCTGAAATTTCCTCCCTTTGTGTGCATATCTCGCCCCATACAGCTAATCTAGCCATATAGTCCTTTGATCTGATATGGTTTGAGCCGGTTTTCATTGACGTATCCTAGTATCATATCCCTGCACAGGGTGGCTAACCGAACAGCTCCTCCATCCTTTATTTCTTTTATCGTATAAGGACCTAGCCAGTGCTAATGGAATTTCCTTGGGTGTTTCGCAAACTAGCTATCATACAACAGGACCAATTCGCCCTCTGCAAATGTATTTTGTCAAATATGTCAATCATGCCATGCCTTATCCCAATCCTTCTGAACATGCTGACGGAAATTAGCAATGAAACAATCTTCCTCTAATGCCACAAGCTATGCCAAATGCTCCTACATGATATCAGGCTCTACCATGTTCGTAAATATTGCGATTCGTAGGCTAGGAACAATATACTCCCTGGGCATAATGGCCTCCTTGCCATAGACCATCCTAAACGTTGTCTTCCCGTCAACTTATTACAGGTGGTTCGATAGGCCTAAATAACTGACAAGATGCACACGTCCTAGTCATTACGATTGACATTAAAAAACTTGGTTAGTTCCTACTCCAAGATCTTATTAAAAGCTTCTACAGCTCCATTTTCCTGAGGATGATACGGGGTGATTTTCGTGTGGTGGATCCGAAACTCTTCAGTCAAGGCCTGTATGGTTTCATTAACAAAATGTGTACCTCTATCACTCATTAAGATCTTTGGATATCCAAACCTGGTCAGAATCTGCTAAAAAATGAAGTGTTTAGTGGTGTATGCAGTGCAATCCTACACAGCTTGTGCTTCGGCCCATCTGGTTACATAATCGTGATGATTTAGCGCGCACCTATCTTCTTCCCTGGAAGGTTGATGGGCCCAACGAAGTTGATGGCCCATTTTTCAAACGTTTCCAAGGCCATCTGTAGTTGTAGGGGAATTTCTTCTCTGCACAATGGCCTTCCGGTCCTCTGGCATGTATTGCAGGCTTTGCAATAGTCGTGAGAGTCACTATGCAATGTAGGCCACCATAGCCTAGCTCTCAAGATCTTCTGTGTCGCCACTTTCCCTGCATAGTGTCCTCCTGCTACTCCCTAATGAGCTTCTGCTAAGATGGCGTGCCATTCATGCTCCAATATGTATCTTCATAGTACTTTGTCATCTCCTAGTTTATACAAATTTCCTGTGATGATGGTAAAATCCGTTGTGTGGGTTACCAATTATTTCTTTTGTTGTACCGAATACTCTACAGGTTCCATCCCTGTAGTTAGGAACTGAATGATGTCAGTGAAGTGTGTATTGACCACCTTAATCATGAACAGTTGTGCATCGGGAAACCCTTCTTCTAGGCTAGTGGGTTCCTCACTGCTCTCGATTCAGGATAAGTGGTCCAGTCCAGCATTCAACCTTCCCATCTTGACGATGATCTCAAAGTCATACTCTTGGAACAGTAGTAGCCATTGGCATATTTTCCCCCCAAAATAGGCTTATTCACTAGGTAATTCAAAGCGGAGTGATCAATGAATAACTTGAAGTGCCCTCCTAATAGGTAATGCATGTATTTTTGCAGTGTGTAGACCATGGCCAACCCCTCATGTTCAGTAGTGGAGTATTTTCACTCCGCACCAGAAAGTTTCCTACTAGAAAATGCAACTGGATGGTCAATGTCTCCATCTCTGGGCTGCATAAGAATAGCTCCCAGGGAAATTCCCAATGCATCTACATGAACATGGAAACCTTCACCTAGTTAGGAAATATGAGAATAGGTGCAGAGACCATCTTTTTCTTGAGTAGCTCGAAGCTCTTTTGACACTCCTCATCCCAAAAAAAACGAAACATCCTTCTTTAGCAATTTTTCCATAGGTGCTGTGATCAGTGCGTATCCTTGAATGAACTTACTGTAGTAGCCTGTATGTCTGAGGATAGAGCACAGCTGCTTCTCAATTATGTTGGCTCCCTGTGATTTAAAAGAATGGCAAGAATAAATGCTGCAGGGGGCCACATCAGAACCACTTTGGAATCCTAGGACCTAGCCTTCCTGGATTCAGAGAGGGATCTCTCTATTAAGTGTTTTCAAAGGATATATCTTTATGCTTTGTTTATGATATTAGGCTAGTTATGAAGCTCTTAGGAACTTGTTTGTTTGGTTGGGATGGATATCATTAACTGAAGAGGTCAGTTGAAGGGTGAAGGTGAGAGTAAATTGAAAGAACGTTTCCGCTGAAAAGATAGGTCATGAAACAATATTAACCCATTGGGATATGGAGTCACAAAAGGATTTAATTGCACAACTGTTCTTCAAGGGTTTCCATAGGGCAAGTCATCTATATCAAAGGATCTTTAAGATTGAATTGTGATATGAAACATTAAAATATTGTGAAAGAAGAAAAGCTAATAATCAATTAAGAATCTATTAACTCCACTAAACAAGAAAAGCCTTTCAAAATAACTTCTTGAAGCAAGCCAAAGGGCAGGGAAAATCATAGATTTCTTTGGGTAGACTTGTAATAAAGAAATCTTTTAAGACAAAAATCCAGTAATCCTAAGACTACTTTCAGAAAAGAGAAAACATATAAGAGAATAAGGAAAATAGCCTAAGATCAGACATAAACTGTGAATCTAGCCTGCTTTTGGCATACTCTCAAGGGATATTTCAAGGTAGCTATTAAAGACTAGCCAGAGGACACAACATACCATAAACTTCTCTGGTTGAGACTCTACTTAGCAACTTTGAAGAAGATCTTTTAAAAACAATATCTCAAGTTGTACTCAGATAGAAATGGGCTCACCAACATTCCTCCCTGGTTATACTCCATTGAATTATTATTAAAACAACAAGATGGATAAACCTAGAGGGAAATTAAGAATCCTCTAAACATACCTTACTAGAGGAAAACATAAAGATAAATCTTTCAGACAGAAATAGGGTACTTTGACGGTAAATCCTAATCTAAATTTTCTGATCTTTATCAGAGAAAATGGACAGTTTGTAAAACAAAAAGAGAAACAAAAATAGTGAGGAAAAACATCACCATTAACATAGACCAGGATCCCATGAATCAGCTTGTATTATTGATGTTCAAACCAGTTACATACTTCAAGTCCAGTACGTCTTTGCAGCTCAAAAATTATCTTCTTAGCCTAGTATTCTTTAACTACTCAGTAGCTCTTCAGTAACTTCAGCAACTATCTCACACTCAAATAATAATCCAAACAACAACTACAATGAGCTCCTCATATGATATTTATAGATGAAATGAGGAGGTGGGGTGAAGAATGGGTCCTTGAATGTTTCATAAATGACGGAGTAAATGTTTTTGACCTTTGAGACCATGCAAGGCCCAAGGAAAAATGTATTTAAGTCTAACTATGCAATACATTAATTCTTTGAAATACTTAGTTGCTTTTGTTAACTTTTAGGCTTATTTGGTAGGCTGGCAATAACTTCTGAGATGTCTATTGGAAATATCTAAGACTGTAATAAATTTATGTGTCTTTTGAGGAAAATTAGGCATGTAGGTGGCATTTTTAGTCTTTTGGAGGAGTAATTACTTTAGTGATTTCTCATCCGAAGCTTTCTTTCTTGCTGATCTGTCTGATTAGCTCTTAAAAAATTTGATTAGGCCTTTGATAATGATTTTAGGCCTTCCTTTATCATCATCTGTCTCTGTCACTTTACTGACTATTTTATCTTTAATCATTTGTTCTTAAACTGTATCATTATCTTCGAAACATGTTGGTTAAGTCCTTGATCTTCTAAATTCTGATTTTAGCCTTTAATCTTCACTAATCTTCATTATTTTTCTTTTGTGTATAGGTGGTTTTTCTCTGTGCTGGAGGGTTTCATTACTCGACCATGTTGAAAATGGCAACAAGAAACAGTGAAGGAGGCCTCCTAAAACATCTTTCCTGATCCTAGTTGGAAAGTGATCACCTAAACTAGGTGGGGACCACACATGTGATTTTTTGTCGAAAAATCTATTTTTAGACTATGTCTATTTTTAGACATATGGAGCATGGTCCACAGATTGCAGTATGTTATTCCTGGAGTATTGGTCATGTTGGTAAAACTAGGTGGACATCTATTTTTTGGACCTATAGGTCGAAGTCTATTTTTAGACTGCCTCTCCTTAAAATAGGGAAGTCAAATATTATTTACCCTTAATAATATTTGGACTCTAAACTTCAGTTTACTCTCTTGGAGCACTTCAGTTTGACCCCCGGAGGTGGGGAATGCAGCTGCCAGAAGGATTTACGCTTTTCCTATGAGTTAGGTGAGCTAATGCATGGTTTACTTCAGTTAGAGCTCAAGTGGCGAAGTTCGGTGGAGTTGATGCGACAGTTAATGGAGGTGGTGTTCTGGTTAACTAGTTGAACTAGTTGTATTTAGTTTAACTGGCTAATACACTAGAGATGAGTTGTGTGAATTAAATATTATTTAATTCACAAATTATTAACTCATTATTCAACTAAAGAACACATCAATTTAACTCAGTGCATGGACAGTTCAGTGGCGACAAGTGAAAGAGGTAGATGAAAGGGTTGAGTTAGCTATCAGTTGCGACATCAGTTGTGCATGAGATTTGCACCACACTTGGAGGAAATTACCAATGACAATTGCGCAGTTGGAGCCAGTGAGATTCAAACTTGGATCTCTATTTAGACCAGCCTTGACTGCGCAATAGAGGCAGGGAAAGTAGTGGGTGTGTTTTGAATCTGTGACTTGTTCAAAACCAAGCTAGTTTTTGTGTAGCTTTGGGAGATAGTACTGAGTACTTGTGAGGAGTTTGTACTATGTATTTGCTGCATGTTCTCTCCATTTATAATATACTATAGCTGGGGGTTTTCAGCTATAATATTTCGCCATACATACTGTGTTAATGTGTGTGATGATTTGATGTGCTATCACTTCTATTCTTTCCGCATGTGACAATTAATTGTAGAAGAGATTATGTGTTATGCATGCAATTCAAAATTGATGTGTGATCAGGTTAATCTCCATTGAATAAGTGATTTATTCAGAAAATTTCTACATTGGTATCGGAGCGATATTAATTGTCGAGATCTATTACGGTGATTGCAAACTTATTTTCTCGGACAGAGCCTGCATACGGGCCAGATAGCCTCCGGATTCATCTTTCTTTGGAAAGTGAAAGGTCTGGTAAAAGCCCATGCAGTCAATCTCTGATTTGGAAATAATTTTTTCTCAAGTGTAGATCGGAAGCGATTGAGTTATCAGCTAGTGGTTAAATTCGAATTTGCAGATTTGTGTTCTTGGTGCCGCAGCGAAAATGTCTTTCAACGGGTTGCGACTAGAATATGCCTTGGAAGGAAGTTTGAATTATGTTGCATGGAAGGACCGCATGGAAACTGTATTAGATGATAATGGGCTGTTGGAATTCATGGAGAAAGAGATTCCAAAGCCTACTTCTAATGATGCTGTTGTTGTGGAAGCCTGGCGAAAGAAACAAGAAAAATGTCGAAGGATCCTGTTGGAGGGCGTAAAGGATCACATTGTATCCAGCCTACATGGAAAGGCTTCTCCATATTTATGTGGAAATATTTGACGGATCTATACCAAAGCAAGAGCGACCAAAGGAAGCTGGCGCTCAAGGATAGACTAAGAAACATCAAGATGGAGAAAGGCGACAACATCGTAAAATACCTCACGAAGTTCACTTAGTGCAGAGATGAGCTGGGAAGTGTGGGGGTGACTGTCGAAGAAGAGGAATTGGTTGACCTGGCTCTCCTTGGTCTTCCGAAGGCTTGGCATTCCTATCAGGATAGTGTCAATGGTCGGGAGAAGTTGCCGGGATGGGAGCGACTGTGGTCGGATCTCATGCAAGAGGAGATCAGGAGGACTACCAGGGACAGATCTTCATCAAAGGTATCTGATGAAGAAGACTGCGCTTTGGCTGCCAAAGCAAGGAAGGGGAAGGGCAAGGAGAAGGCTTCTCAATCTAGTGCGGATGGTAAAGAGCGTGACATGTCCAAAGTGAAGAGTTTTCACTGTCACGATCATGGACATTACGCCAAGAATTGCCCAAAGAAGAGGAAGAACAAGCAGGCTGCTGGAGCTGCAGCTGGTGAGGCTCTTGCCTCGCAATTTGAGCTGGACTTCTCATTGATCGCATGCATGTTTTCTAGTGTATTGGGATCGGGGTGGTATATTGATAGTGGCGCTTCCTTTCACATGATGGGAGATGCAAATATTTTTAGTGACTTGGTGGAGAAAGGTCTCCAGATGCATGTTGAGTTGGGCGACGGTGGACGATACAATGCGACCGGAATTGGTACCATAACCTTTCATATGGAGTCAGGTAAACTCATTCTTTTACAATATGTATTGCATGTACCAGGTCTAACAAAGAATTTAATCTCAGTCGCAATGTTAGAGGATAAAGGGTATGAAGTTGTCTTTAGAGAAGGAAAAGTTTTCCTTTCGGCACAAGGCAACGGGAAAAATCAAGAAGTTTGGGATTCGGGAAAAGAATCTCTATAGACTTGAAGTAGATGGGATGTCTACGGAGCTTCCTACTGTTGGGAAGCGGAAGGAAGACATGCAACTAAAGCTTGAGAGGGAGCAAGTGTTGCATGCAGGCGAGAAAGACATGCAATTGAAGCTTGAGAGGGAGCAAGTTTTACATGCAGGTGAAAGTGAACCTCGGGATGTGGAGCAGCCACAAGAGGCTCATGGAGTGGTAGAGACCACTCATGCAGAGAAATTTTGTGCCAGATGGGCAGAGGGAGTGCATGCAGCTATACCACCAGGTGAGAGGTGGGGCAACATGCATGATTAATCCCATGGAGATATTTCTGGGCAGATTCATGAGATGGTGTGGATCTCATGGATTGAAACTGGCTATGAGGTGCCCACAGCGCAGCAATAGCAAGATCAGTTGGATTGATGCAGGCAGATCAAAGTGACAGTGTCAGATACTGGAGCGCGGATTAGAGTTGACAACAAGTGCAAGAGTGCATGGGTGCAAGAGTTCAACAACACAGTGGTTCCTGATGACATGTGTAGTTGGCCAAGCAGAAGTAGAAGAATTTGATGATAGATGCTAGATGCATCAAGACTGATTGATTTTTTTGGAGCCTATTCAGTTTCAGAGGAGTTGCAGAGCAGATGCATGGAGTTGCATGGCGCTTGTGAAGGTTGCAGGGTGAATGCATGGAGTTGCATGTCGCATGCAAAGACATTCATTTCTTGTTGAGAGGGAGTGTTGAAAATGGCAACAAGAAACAGTGAAGGAGGCCTCCTGAAACATCTTTCCTGATCCTAGTTGGAAAGTGATCACCTAAGCTAGGTGGGGACCACACATGTGATTTTTGTCGAAAAATCTATTTTTAGACTATGTCTATTTTTAGACATATGGAGCATGGTCCAGGGGTTGCAGTATGTTATTCCTGGAGTATTGGTCATGTTGGTAAAAATAGATGGACATCTATTTTTTGGACCTATAGGTCGAAGTCTATTTTTAGACTGCCTATCCTAAAAATAGGGAAGTCAAATATTATTTACCCTTAATAATATTTGGACTCTAAACTTCAGTTTACTCTCTTGGAGCACTTCAGTTTGACCCTCAGAGGTGGGGCATGCAGCTGCTAGAAGGATTTACGCTTTTCCTATGAGTTAGGTGAGCTAATGCATGGTTGACTTCAGTTAGAGCTCAAGTGGCGGAGTTCGGTGGAGTTGATGCGACAGTTAATGGAGGTGGTGTTCTGGTTAACTAGTTGAACTAATTGTATTTAGTTTAACTGGCTAATACACTAGAGATGAGTTGTGTGAATTAAATATTATTTAATTCACAAATTATTAACTCATTATTCAACTAAAGAACACATCAGTTTAACTCAATGCATGGACAGTTCAATGGCGACAAGTGAAAGAGGTAGATGAAAGGGTTGAGTTAGCTATCAGTTGCGACATTAGTTGTGCATGAGATTTGCACCACACTTGGAGGAAATTACCAATGAAAATTGCGCAGTTGGAGCCAGTGAGATTAGAACTTGGATCTCTATTTAGACCAGCCTTGACTGCGCAATAGAGGAAGGGAAATTAGTGGGTGTGTTTTGAACCTGTGACTTGTTCAAAACCAAGCTAGTTTTTGTGTAGCTTTGGGAGATAGTACTGAGTACTTGTGAGGAGTTTGTACTATGTATTTGCTGCATGTTATCTCCATTTATAATATACTATAGCTGCGGGGTTTTCAGCTATAAGCTTTCCCCATACATACTGTGTTAATGTGTGTGATGATTTGATGTGCTATCGCTTCTATTCTTTCTGCATGTGACAATTAATTGTAGAAGAGATTATGTGTTATGCATGCAATTTGAAATTGATGTGTGATCAGGTTAATCTCCATTGAATAAGTGATTTATTCAGCAAATTTCTACAGACCAGTGTTCATGTGGCACTGATCAAACATTAAGACCAAACCCTGAATCTCCCATTCTTCGTTGATTAGGCCTCACGATCATCATCCAGAAGTTCTTTGCCACTGGTATATGGCTGTGGGAGGGCCTGCAAACTTAAGGTCACCATTAAAATTGCAACTTAAAACATAAAAACATATTATAAAAACCTGCGTTCGTGGATAAAACTACTTTCAAAGGCTTGGGATGGTGATGGAGCGATGCAGATGGAGGAAAATGTGTAGAGGGGAAAATTCATGGTGGAATGATGAAGAACAGGGATGAATTTGAATTTGGGCGCGAATGGTGAAGGGTGGTTTTGGGTCAATACCAGGGTGGTATTTGTGCAGAGGCTAGGTGGTAAGTGGTATAGGTCCTGGAGAATGCGATATTGCTGGTTGGATGACACCTGTCCAATCCAAAACTGCCTATTGCGCGTTGAAATGGGCTGTTAAACCTTGTTGAAAAATGGGCGCAATATAGCATGTGGACTGCTGGATCCGGGGAAGCCAGATCAATGGTGGAGGGTGAGCACAGTGGGAGAAGGTGCTAGGTGGTGGGACCAGTGGATGAGGTTAGAATATTTTTCGAGAGGTGGAATGATTTAATGGACGGGGTTTTAGAACTGTGAGCTAGCAAGGGCTGTTAGACCCGAAAGATAAACGGTCCAAATCTGTTGTGGGGGTGAGCAGATAGACAAATGGTCGGAAGGGTGGATAAGAGAAGGGATGAAGTTGTTAGACTCCTATACCAATAGGTGTCATTTTTCATGATTGTCTTGATTGAACTATGGAATATGTTCAAACCTTTTTCTTGAGCAAAGGTGTTCCATATTCTTGAAAAACCAAAAAATCAAAAAATTTAAAAAAATGTAAAGAGGGTATACCCTAAAAGAAAAATCAAAGGGTAAGAAAAATAAAATGGTCAAAAAAGTGAAAGAAATGAACCCCAAACAAAAAATAGACCAAGGAAAGTGTGCAAATCCAAATGCCACTACTATTTCATTTTTTGTAAATAAGTAATTGTGTGCAGCTTGTCAAACTTTTGCCACAATTTATGAAGAGTCAAACTGTATAAACTTGACTCATTCATGTTTCAATTTCATGTTGTAGAATAGAGAATAAATATCTGACCAAACAGTTTAATCTTGGCAGATAAGTAGATAGGTAGAGTTAATAAAAGGTGCTCAACAGTTTAATATGAGCCCTTGGATGTAATAAGGGTAGAAATAGATAGATTTACCATGTAAAAGAAAAGAAGATTGATAAGGGTTTGCAAGTCTAAATGCACCCTAATAAAGAAGTGAAAATGGTAGTAGTAGATAGGGTAGGTAGATGGTGTTACAAAGTTTTATCTGATGAATGATGCTGCTACATGCTTTTGATACTTTATTTTCATCACAAATACTGAAGCAGGAAATACACTGGAAAATCACAGCAAGCAAAGTCAAAATCATTAACTTCCCTCATCACTTTCCCCTTAAAGTTTTACTAATTTCCCTCAAAATACTAAGGTACTTGGAGATCAAAGGGGCTCAAGGCATTTCCTTGACTTTTGGAAGGGTAGGACCCTCGGCCAATGATCAAAAGACCTAAGTATGAGATAATTCATCATTATAATCATTCACCTTTAACCTTTCTAAGTAAAAATCTGTTCTGCTTAGGAAAATCATCTGAAACTTCCATAAAAATCCCTCAAAATAACTTACTATTCTAAGTTTAAGTGTGGAAGATGATATATTGTAATTTACTTCAGAAATTGTCACTTTCTTAGATGTGCAAAGTATTTTGAGTTCCCTTGTCCCTTTGTCATATTAATGTTTAACTCTGGTTATTAAATCCCTAGTGAAAATCCTTTATCTTAAGTATATAACTCCTTTTATATAAATATCCAAAAAACCCATCTTATTATAAATTTTAGCCAAAGTATTTATTTCCCCGTGCATTCAAATAAAAACCCACTATACAAGCCCTTTGGTTAAATATATCGTTATATAATACTCCCGCCCCTATGGTAAATTAATTATATCGGTTAATTTATCATATAATAAAAAAACATATATGAGAAAATCTTTAAACATATGATATATATTTTTAATACAAAAAGAATAAACCCGAAGTTTTATTTTTAAAACCAAAACTGCGGAAAGATCATGCCACCGTGGCCCATCCACTTGGCATCCCACCCAACAAAACCCCGCCGCGACCCCTATTTCCATTATAATTATGGGATTAATTAGTTATCAGGACTAATTAATAACCTTTCCTCTACCAATCATGTGCCACTCGGGATGATTAATTAAACGCTAATTATGCCGGGCCCGCGTGATAACCACCCCACTATCTCTCTGTCCTTTCAACCATTGGATCGCCCCTCCACAAATCTAAGGCTAATACTCATTCCGCTAGCCATCCAATGTCAGAGCATTAACGCGCAGGGGCTTGGTGGTATTTGACTAGTCTTCCATCCACGTGTCAATACTCTAATGGAATCGCTCCCCCCGCGCTCAATACCACCTTTGTCCATAAGCGGTGCAGGGACTAACCGCTTACCACTCGACCCCTGCCCATGTCAGCCCGTACATCGATGACGTCAGTCCTCGGAAAAATAAAAAATCCTTTTTTAACTTGGAAATAAAACAAATTTTCATGTTTTTTATGTCATTTTCGTTATTCGAAAGCGACTGTACCTTCCGCTAAGAAATTTGAATTTTCACTAAAATCCACTGTTCTATTCGATTTCGCTCCAGAATTCCGCCAGACCTGTGTTCAAGCATCCTCCTGCTACCGCCTGATACCTGTTAAAAGCCAGCTTTCCTCCAAGAACAGGTATTTATCCTATAGTGCTTCGAACTCCAAAAGAAAGTCTGTTTTCCTTGTTTTCTGCTGGATTAGCGATTAAATCTTATCACTGAGATAATTCCCTGAGGTTTAAAACTGTGAATCATTCCCCTGAAACTGCAATTGTCCTAATTTCCTTCATTTAAATTGAAATCGCGCCCGGCCTGTGAAGAAAACCCAGAAACTTCCGTTTTGAATCCACAAGAACCAAAATGGAAGCCCCGTCAGCCCTGAATGTGACTCCATTGAATGCCCCCCACAGAGAGTTAGAATATTTGCCCTTAGTGGATAAAGACTTCCAAATTAAAGACTTGCATTTCGATGAAAGCCCCCTTCTGAGTTATTGTCGCTGCAGAGACGATTATTCGAGGGGATTGGATGTCATTGGATTATGGGAATCCAATTTCCCGAGATATCTCATCTCCTCAGTCCTCATTTTCCTAGAAATTATCCACTACTGTCATGCCAATTATTATCCAAATCAGAAAGCAGTTTTATCCCCAAGTCAAAGCGTATCAAAATCAAAGAGTATCAGTGGATAAAGTGTATCAGGTAAAAGTCAGTGAAAGTTAAAATGAAGTTACAGAGCAGTCAAAGGTAAACAGTAAAAGTAAATACAGAAGGCAGTAAAATGGTGAAAAGAGATGAGAATACTTTCACCAATAGTGAGGTTTTTCTAAAGTGAAAGTAAAACAGTCAAAAGAGCAAGAAAGTAAAAAGATGAAAAAACATAACAAGAGGAACATTTTTGCAGAAATTGCATATTTTAGTCATAGTTTTGCAGAAATTATTGTGATCAATCCAAGATGAATTTTACAAAAATGAAGGAGGTGTATGTTCTTAAGAGGGCCATCTACAAAAACCTCTCTCACTTTTCTAACAGCCATTATGGTTTTGGAAATATTAAACAATGTTGGAAAGCACTTTTTGCAGAAAATTCCAGTTTAAGTCATCCTTTTGCAGAGAGGATTGTGGCCAATCAAAAATACTTCATACAAAACTTAAGGAGGTTGTTTTTCCTAAGAGACCCATATACAAAAACCTATCTCAGTTTTTTTACAGTGGTTTTATAATGAGAGATACATGCGCATCTTTACAGGCCATTTTTCAGACTCTGTAAAACTCTGTTTTACACATATTTGTTACAGAGACTATTATGCATAGCTGGAGAGGCATTTTTGGAAACTGAAAGAGGTTTATCTCACAAAAATATTTATCTACAATAACCTCTTTCAATTTTTACATATCTATTACGGATTGAGAAATAAAAAGATATCATTGGACCCCAAGTTTGCAGAATTGTTGGAGCAGATTGCACAAAGAAAGGAAGCAGTTAGTGACTTGGATGCCTCATCATCAACTAAGAGTTGGATCAAATTCGAATTCTCCTCTTTGTCATCACCATCCATAAAAAATAGTGCCAAATAGATGCATTAGTTTGAGTGTCCTTTAATTAAGTTCTATTTATGTAAAATAGTTGGAGAGATTTGTGAACCAATTTTGATATTTGTTTCAAGATATTTAGTTTAGAATTTGTATAAATACTCCACTCTTGGAAGCATTTGGGGTGGATTCTATTACTTTGCTGTAACATTGAGATTTTTGGAATAAAAGAATTTTGGAGGAATTTATTCGTGGCTTACTGGATGACAATTTGAAGCTCAGGACTTTTTGCAGGATTCATGTGTTGGACTGTAGTTCAATAAGTCTTTCTACCCTTTGTCTTAAGTTTTATATCAGTTTATAATATCATTATGTCCATTTCTGAATAATTTACATAAAGGATTGAATCGGAATTTACTTAATTGTACTCTGATTTCAGATGTGATTGTTCTTAATGTTTTCCTCTAAATTGGTTATAAGCACGAATTCTTAAATGCTCTTGCTTTGCTAATTTAAACATTCTTGATTACTATAATAAAAAATTCTTCATTGCTCTTTGTTTGTAGTCATCTCATTTCTTTCTTTTGAACATGGTGAAAGATTCTTAGCTGCCTTTCATCCCTTCAAGATCATCCCATTCACTTTAAATTTTAAGGATTGTTCTCTGTCTAGCTATCTTGCCCTGTAATACCATCTTGTGTTTAGAATAGAAATCCAGTAAAGCCATCCTTTGACTCCATAGCCCAATGGACTGAAAGCTCTCAACCTTGCCCTTAGTTTGTGGATTCCACCATTTTCCCAAAACAAACTTTGAATCTATAACTAGCCTAAAACCTTTTAAGAACAAAGATAAATTATAAAGAGAGAGCCCTCTCTGGATGCAGATTGGCTAGATTCTGCATCTGAAGGTTGGTTTGTGGTTACCTCGGGTATACTTTCCTCTTCCACAACTTCAAGGAAAACCTGAGTGATAACATAGTGGCGACCATACTGGGGACCTGAATATCTTTAATGTTACTATTGTTTGCTTATAAGCCATAGACAGAGTCTGAAGATCAGCCAGGTAGCTTTTGAAATGCTTTTGCTCTGCAATTGCATAGTAAATAAATGCTGCTTCAGTCTATCTCTGGTTTAGCTTATAAACTGAACTTTGGATTCAAAACATTCAATCAGACTCTCTAGTTCAATAAATCTTTGAGGAAATTTTAATTAAAAATCTTAAATTTCTTAAAGGAAATCATAGAAGTTGTTTTTAAAATTCATAAAAAAGAAAATAATCATAAAATACTCAAAATTTGGTTTCCTGAAGAACTAACTTTTTCTTCAGAATTGTTTTACAGGTTTAGATCTGATCTATGATGGTGGACAGGGATCAGACACACAAAGGTTAAAATCATCCACCTGGCGACTCCAAATCAATTTCACAATCAAGACTCCACTGGAGGAATGAACCTCAAAGAAAAATATGGAAAGATCAGGCTTTCAACTTGGATCTTAATCCAAGACATTATGTTATTTCTCATTAAGAAATTTTTTCAATGTATATTGTATTTTATAGAAGATCTTAGATTAGTTTTTAGTTATTTTCCTTTGAAGTTTGTAAGTAATAATTCTCCTAATCTCTTTGAGCAACTTTCTTATGAATCTAATGATGATCATTTTCCAATTAAGAAGCCTCAAATAATCAAGACTAATCTTGCAATCCCTGTACATATCCCTGTGCCATATAAAGTTCCAGATAGATATAAGCCCCTTATTTTACCTCCTATACTCCATGATTTTCCTAAAAAATACTACAAGTATCTTCCTATATTTGATGGAGAGAATGGTATCACTGCCCAAAAACATATTCAAGGTTTTGAAAATTATTTGGATTTATTTGAGATTGATGAAGATGATGTTAAAATCAGACTTTTTGCTCTTTCTTTGCAAAATAGAATAAAGAGTTGGTTCAAAAATCTGCCTAATGCTAGCATCTCAAATTTCCAACAGTTTATCGAACTTTTCCTTGATAGATGGATAATAAAAGTTAATCATTTTGTGATCATGGAAGAATATAATCAATTAAAAAGACATTCAAATGAAACGATACAACAATTTTCTGACAGATTTAATCAAGTTTATTATTCAATGCCAGAAAATATTAGACCTCCTCATGATTCAGCTCTCTTGCATTATCCAAGTGTCTTTGATTCAGAAATAGAATTTTGGTTAAGAGAAAGAGATCCAAAAACACTTGTACATATGCAAAATATTGCAGTTGATGTGGAAGTTAATCTCCAAATCAAACAGGAAAAGTTGAAAGTAGAAGAAGAGGAAAGGAAAAACATTGCAGAGGTAAAACTCAACCTTTTGGTAAGTAAACTAGATGAAATAACACAGGAGATCACTATGAAAGAAGAATTTTTTATTCAAAATCACCATGAAGAAATAGAAGAGGTTGATAGCCATGAACAAATTCCTCTTAATTCAAATTATCATAAATCAGAAAATGAAGTTACAAATCAATATGAGGAAGAGGAATCTGTTGTTCTAATGTGTATGTTTGATGACATTCCTTATTTTGATGATTTGCCTAAGTATGATCATTATGATGATAGTTATGTTCTCCAAAGTCAAGCTAACTTTACAGAGATATCAGAAGCTAGTTTGAAGGATGAAGAAAATCAGTTTCAGCAGATTGAAGACAGTGATCAGCGAATACAGATCAGCCATGAGAGTGAGGAAGGAAGAGCAGAAAATGTGGAAATAAGTGAAGATTCTTTACCTCTTTGTTTTGCTTCATTTAAGTTCATTAGAGAAAACTATCATGCCATCAATAATCAGCAATCTTTAGGAATTGTGATTGACAACAAAGAAGATAATGAAACTATTGATCAAGATTTTTCAGTTTCACAATTGCAGTTATCAGTTCCTATTGAAATAAATGATCAAATGACATAAGAAAGTTCCATACCACTATTTTTTGAACCATTTCATCTTTTAAAGGAAATGTGGTATAACATATTTAAAGAAAAGAATGGAAAACTTGTTGAAGTTTATGAAGTCCCATGGAATTTTATATGTCATAGGTTCCAGCAATTTTCCCAAGATTTTCAGGATCCAATAGCAGATATGTTGAATATTGAAGGCATTCAAAGCATTCCTCTATTCACTAACTATGATTTTCAGAATCAAGATGATAAAGGATTCAACACTCAAACATTACAATCAGTAGGAATATCATCACAAATCTTATCTGAAAGTTTACAGGGAGATAAAGATGAAAATAGCACTTCATATTCATGGTATGGAGGCCATCCAGAACAGATGTACAGTTGTTCAGATCAGTTAAACATCAGTGTATATATTTTGGAAGATCCTTTTGTACAGTTTCTAGAGTCAAAAAAGGAAATCAAGTGTTTCCTTATCCTCTCATTTGTTGACAAGTTTCTAATAGGTTGCGGAAGTACAATTTTGATAATCAACAAGAAAATGCAACAAAATCTATCAAAGTACATAATGCTTGAATGGTTGCATTGGCTATTTCATTTTACCTAACTAGCAGTTGAACAGTAGATTGAGTAGGTAGATGAGTGCTAATAAGCTCAGAATTTTGAGCATTTTTTTTTTACTTTTTCAATTTTCAGCTAGTTTTTCATTAAGTTGGTTTGAAAATTTTTGTGTGTTGTTTTAGTTTTAGATTAAATTTCAGGTTGCAGAAAAAGGACTATATTCAATTCAAGATTTTCAGACACAGCTAATGCATCAGTTTTGATTGGATGGTGACTTCTTGGAGTTGAAGCCCGAAGTGAAGGCCCTAAGCTTCAGAAGTTTTACTATCATATATACAATAAAGCTACCAGAAGAAGGAGATTACATGGTTTAGTTTGGAGACATTTTAAGGCAACTGACCTGCTGTTCTTGACTTTTCACAAGGAAAAGCCATCCTCAAGTGGAGCCAGTGTTAGACTCCTATACCAATAGGTGTCATTTTTCATGATTGTCTTGATTGAACTATGGAATATGTTCAAACCTTTTTCTTGAGCAAAGGTGTTCCATATTCTTGAAAAACCAAAAAATCAAAAAATTTAAAAAAATGTAAAGAGGGTATACCCTAAAAGAAAAATCAAAGGGTAAGAAAAATAAAATGGTCAAAAAAGTGAAAGAAATGAACCCCAAACAAAAATAGACCAAGGAAAGTGTGCAAATCCAAATGCCACTACTATTTCATATTTTGTAAATAAGTAATTGTGTGCAGCTTGTTAAACTTTGCCACAATTTATGAAGAGTCAAACTGTATAAACTTGACTCATTCATTTTTTAATTTCATGTTGTAGAATAGAGAATAAATATCTGACCAAACAGTTTAATCTTGGCAGATAAGTAGATAGGTAGAGTTAATAAAAGGTGCTCAACAGTTTAATCTGAGCCCTTGGATGTAATAAGGGTAGAAATAGATAGATTTATCATGTAAAAAGAAAAGGTTGAAAAGTGTTTGCAAGTCTAAATGCACCCTAATAAAGAAGTGAAAATGGTAGTAGTAGATAGGGTAGGTAGATGGTGTTACAAAGTTTTATCTGATGAATGATGCTGCTACATGTTTTTTATCCTTTATTTTCATCGCAAATACTGAAGCAGGAAATACACTAGAAAATCACAGCAAGCAAAGTCAAAATCATTAACTTCCCTCATCACTTTCCCCTTAAAGTTTTACTAATTTCCCCCAAAGTACTAAGGTACTTGGAGATCAAAGGGGCTCAAGGCATTTCCTTGACTTTTGGAGGGACCGGACCCTCGGCCCAATGATCAAAAGACCTAAGTACTTGAGATAATTCATCATTATAATCATTCACCTTTAACCTTTTCCTAAGTAAAATCCTATTTTGCTTAGGAAAATCATGCAAAACTTCCATAAAAATCCCTCAAAATAACTTACTATTCTAAGTTTAAGTGTTGAAGATGAGTTATTGCAATTTACTTCAGAAATTGTCACTTTCTTAGATGTGCAAAGTATTTTGAGTTCCCTTGTCCCTTTCTCATATTAATGTTTAACTCTAGTTATTAAATCCCTAGTGAAAGTGCCTTATCCTAAGAATAATAACTCCTTTTATATAAATATCCAAAAACCCCTCTATTATAAAGTTTAACCAAAGTATTTATTTCCCCGTGCATTCAAATAAAAACCCACTATACAACCCCTTTGGTTAAAATATATCGTTATATAATACTCCCGCCCCTATGGTAAATTAATTATATCGATTAATTTATCATATAATAAAAAATATATATGAGAAAAACTTTAAACATATGATATGTATGTTTAACACAAAAATATAAATAAAACCAAAGTTTTAATTCAAACTAAAAAACTTCGGAAAAGCTCCTATGCCACCGTGGCACATCCACCTGGCATCCCACCCGACGCTTCAACCACAACCGCGACCCCTATTTCCATTATACAGTGGGATTAATTAATTATCAGAATTAGTTAATAACCAACCTTTCCACCTATTAGACGCCCCCCAGGATGTTTAATAACGTTAATCACGTTTAAAACCCCGCCGGGCCCGCACGATAACGCCCCACCATCTCCCCGTCCCTTCCACCTTTGGATCGCCCCTCCACAGATCTACGGCTAACATTCATCCCGCTAGCCGCCCCTTGTCAGCACTTTAACGCGCGGGGGAATGGTGGTATTGAAATAGTCCACCGGCCACGCATCCATCGCCCAATGGAATCGCTGCCCTCGCATTAAAAACCACCTTTTCCAATAAGCGGTGCGGGGACTAACCGCTTACCACTCGACCCCTGCCCCATGTCAGCTTGTACTGAAATGACGTCATTCCTCGAAAAACTAAAAACCCCTTTTTTGACTTTGGAAATAAAACAAATTTGCGTGTTTTTATGTCATTTTCATTATTCGAAAGCGACTGTGCCTTCCGCTAAGAAATTCGAATTTTCACTAAAATCCACTATTCTATTCGATTTCGCTCCAGAATTCCGCCAGACCTGTGTTCAAGCATCCTCCTGCTACCGCCTGATACCTGTTAAAAGCCAGCTTTCCTCCAAGAACAGGTATTTATCCTATAGCACTTCGAACTTCAAAAGAAAGTTTGTTTTCCTTGTTTTCCACTGGACTAGTGATTAAATCTTATCACTGAGATCATTCCCTGAGGTTTAAAACTGTGAATTGTTCCCATGAAACTGCAATTGTGCTAATTTCCTTCATTTAAATTGAAATCGTGCCCGGCCTGTGAAGAAAACCCAGAAACTTCCGTTTTGAATCCACAAGAACCAAAATGGAAGCCCCGTCAACCCTGAATGTGACTCCATTGAATGCCCCCCACAGAGAGTTAGAATATTTGCCCTTAGTGGATAAAGACTTCCAAATTAAAGACTTGAATTTATATGAAAGCCCCCTTCTGAGTTATTGTCGTTGCAGAGACGATTATTCGAAGGGATTGGATGTCATTGGATTATGGGAATCCAATTTCCCGAGATATCTCATCCCCTCAGTCCTCATTTTCCTAGAAATTATCCACTACTGTCATGCCAATTATGATCCAAATCAGAAAGCAGTTTTATCCCCAAGTCAAAGCGTATCAAAATCAAAGAGTATCAGTGGATAAAGTGTATCAGGTAAAAGTCAGAGTGAAAGGTCAAAACAAAGTTACAGAGCAGTCAAAGGTAAACAGTAAAAATGAAGTTACAGAGGCAGTAAAATGGTAAAAATAAATGAAATTACTTTCACCAAAATTGAATTTTGTTTAAAGTGAAAGTAAAACAGTCAAAAGAACAAAAAAGGTGAAAAGATGAAAAACATAACAAGAAGGAACATTTTGCAGAAATTGCATATTTTAGTCATAGTTTTGTAGAAACTATTGTGATCAATCCAAGATGCATTTTACAAAACTAAAGGAGGTTTATGTTCTTAAAAGGGCCATCTACAAAAACTTCTCTCACTTTTCTAACAGACATTATGGTTTTGGAAATATTAAACAATGTTGGAAAGCACTTTTTGCAGAAAATTTCAGTTTAAGTCATCATTTTGCAGAGGGTATTGTGACCAATAAAAAATACTTCATACAAAACTGAAGGAGGTTTTTGTTCCTAAGAGACCCATATACAAGAACCTATCTCATTTTTTTCACAGTGGTTTTATAATGAGAGATACATGCGCATCCTTACAGGCCATGTTTCAGACTCTGTAAAACTCTGTTTTACACATATTTTTTACAGAGACTATTATGCATAGCTGGAGAGGAATTTTGGGAAACTGAAAGACGTTTATCTCACCAACATATTTATATACAATAACCTCTTTCACTTTTTACATATATATTACGTATTGAGAAATACAAAGATATCATTGGACCCCAATTTTGCAGAATTGTTGGGGCAGAATGCACAAAGAAAGGAAGCAGTTAGTGACTTGGATGCCTCATCATCAACTAAGAGTTGGATCAAATTCGAATTACCCTCTTTTTCATCACCTATCCATAAAAAATAGTGCCAAATAGATGCATTAGTTTGAGTGTCCTTTAATTAAGTTCTATTTATGTAAAATAGTTGGAGAGATTTGTGAACCAATTTTGATATTTGTTTCAAGATATTTAGTTTAGAATTTGTATAAATACTCCACTCTTGGAAGCAGTTGGGGTGGATTCTATTACTTTTCTGTAACATTGAGATTTTTGGAATAAAAGAATTTTGGAGGAATTTATTCGTGGCTTACTGGATGACGATTTGAAGCTCTGGACTTTTTGCAGGATTCATGTGTTGGACTGCAGTTCAATAAGTCTTTCTACCCTTTGTCTTAAGTTTTATATCAGTTTATAATATCATTATGTCCATTTATGAATAATTTACATAAAGGATTGAATCAGAATTTACTTAATTGTACTCTGATTTCAGATGTGATTGTTCTTAATGTTCCCCTCTAAATTAGTTATAAGCATGAATTCTTAAATGCTCTTGCTTTGCTAATTTAAACATTGTTGATTACTATAATAAAGAATTCTTCATTGCTCTTTGTTTGTAGTCATCTCATTTTCTTTCTTTTGAACATGGTGAAAGATTCTTAGCTGCCTTTCATCCCTTCAAAATCATCCCATCCACTTTAAATTTTAAGGATTGTTCTCTGTCTAGCTACCTTGCCTTGTAAAGCCATCTTGTGTGTAGAATAGAAATCCAGTAAAGCCATCCTTTGACTCCATAGCCCAATGGACTGAAAACTTTCAACCTTGCCCTTAGTTTGTGGATTCCACCATTTTTTCAAACAAACTCTTGGATCTATAACTAGCCTAAAAACTTCTAAGAACAAAGATAAATCATAAAGAGAGAGCCCTCTCTGGATGCAGATTGGCTAGATTCTGCATCTGAAGGTTGGTTTGTGGTTACCTCGGGTATACTTTCCTCTTCCAAAACTTCAAGGAAAACCTGAGTGATAACAGAAGTGATCACCGTTGGATCGATGAGATCAACGGGTGAGATCAATCGAGGATGAGTGGGTTGGAAAAATAGAAAAACAGTCAGGTGGATGGAATAGAAAAGAAGGAAGCTTTGGCAGCCATTAGATTGCTGAGATCAAGGGCTAAGATTTAATCGGGGGAAGACATAGGTGCGATGGAAAATATATAAGGGGAAGGGGCTGAAGATAAGGCACAAGGATAAGGTACTATGGAGGAAGAATGGGATCAGGGGCTAAGAAAAAAGGGTTTAAGCTTAGCCAATGGTCGCAGGCTTTGATCATAAGAAAAAGGGTTGAGAGCCTATTTTTATGAAAAGTCGAAAATGGGCCTAAAAGTGGGTTTTTTGAGCCTTTGAAATGTTTCGATAGTTATAAAAAGAGGGTTTAAACTAAGAAAAAATGATTTTTCCATGGTTTTGAAGGGTTTTATGGGAAAATGAAGGGTAAATGAAGGGAAAGGAGGGATTTTTCAGAGGAAAAATGATTGGTTAGGATAGGTAAAAATGGACAAAAAAGTGGGTGAAATGAGTTTATGGAATGATGGAAAAATGGCTTAAAAACAATTCCTTTTTGTTTCAACAGGGTAAATTAGAGGATTTGAGTGAAGTTTACCAGTGAAATGGTTCTTTTGAAGATATTGAACATAGTGAGGTTTCAAGAACTCTCAGATTTTTCATAAAATTTATTTCTTGAAAACTAAGGAATCTATTTAGCCATCATGAAGTATAACAGAATTTATAGATGGCTAACAGTGGCTCCACTTGGGGAGGGAAACTCCTTGGAGGTGTCAAGAACCTCAGAAAATAAATCTCTGGAAAGAAAATCAGAGCCTTGTATTTTGCACCTTGACAATCGTATTTTCCTTTGATGATCATGCTATTTGAAAAGATGATCTGCAGAATCACAACAATATGATTTTTGTCCCAAACTTCTACCTACAAAACATATTTTCCTAACATTGTTTCTTCAGTGGGTGCATTTAGATTTGCAAACCCTTGCAACATCATTTTATTCATTTATTTGAAAGAAGGAAACTAATCTATTTCTACTCTTATATCTTCCATGAGTTCAGATTAAATAGTTGAACTCATTGTTTCTCTATTCTATTCTAACTATCTGTCAAGATTGAATTTCTGACAGATTTTTATTTCTCTATTTCTAAAATAGGAAATTTAAAACACAGTCAAATCAGGATTAAACAGTCTGATTTGCTATGGGGCTATGTAATTTTTTACAAGATGCACATAGATTTTATTTGCAAAAATTTAAAACAAAACTATGAAGGCTTAAGATTTGAAATTTCTAGACATCCTTCTTTCTTTCTTGGTTTAGATTTTGAGCTTTTTAGAACCATCTCTTTTCTATCCTAATCTATTCTACTGATAAGCCAAGATTACACTGTTTGGCAGATTTTTTTTCACTAACCTATCAACAAAAAAAAAAATCAAATTTACTCAGTCATGATTAGTCTGTATGATTGAATAACGGTTTATTCTCAAGAACTGGCATTTGGACTTGCACACTTTCAATTTTTTTTTGCTTTTTGGTATGGGGCTATACCTTTTCTTTTCATCTACCCTCTTTTCTCTTTTTCTCTTGTTTTTGTATTTCATATTTTTCTTTCAAAAAGTAAATGTTATTTACAATGAACAAAAAGCTTTGAACAAAGATTTTTTTAACAAAAATAATGTTTGAGAATATTTCCATTGACAAGACTTCCAAAATTTTTTGTTCCATCCATCTCCTGAAGAAAAAATGCATTTTTACCTATAATAGAGTGAATGAGATAAGGGCCTTTCCACAAATTTTCAAACTTCCCATGTTTGCCCTTATCTTATCTCCTAGAATCCCATTTCAAAACTTTGTCACCAATGTTAAAATCACTTGCTCTTTTTCTTTTATCAAAAAACTTATTTATGTTTTCTTGTACTTGTTGTGCTCTATTATAGACTTCCTCTCTGGTTTGTTGCAACTAGACAATCTGATTTATTCTCCTAATCATATTATCTTCTTTAGATTGTACTTCTTGGATCAAATTCATGACTGTCACTCCTAGACTAGTTGGAAATATTGCATCTGCTCCATAAACTAGCTGATAAGGGGAAATTCCAATTGACTTTTTGACTGTCAATCTGTCTTCCCATAGTGCATGTACTAGCTTGTTGTGCCATGATTTTTTATTTTCTTCCAGCAACTTCTTGATGATATTTACCAAACTTTTGTTTGAGGATTCTGCCAACCCATTAACTTGAGGGTAATAAGCTGTGGAATGACCCAATGTAATCTGATATTTGTGGCAAAAATCAACCATCTTTTTGGACCTAAATTCAACAGCATTGTCAGTGGTAATTTTGCTAGGATAGCCAAATCTAGACAAGATATTATTTTCAAGGAAGGAAATGATGACTGAGTCTATGGAATTCCTAGAAGGGATGGCCTCTATCCATTTGGTGAAGTAATTTGTTGCTGTGAGGATCCATTTGTGTTGGGCAGATGAAGCAGGATCGATTTCCCCAATGAATTCTAGACCCCACTGTTGAAAAGGAGCTTCAACAATGATAGGATGCAGAGGTAAGGGTATCAATTTTCTTTTTCCTTCAAAGATTTGACATTTATGGCAAGAAATGACCATTTTGTGAATATCTTGAAAGAGAGTGGGCCAGTAATAACCAGCTCTAAGGATTTTGTTAACTGTAGTTCTCCAGTAGAGGTGGCCTCCACATTCTCCTTCATGAAACTCATTCTTGACCTTATCTGCGTCATTCTCAGGCAAAAATTTAAGAAATAATCTATTAGGCCTCTGTAATTTTAGTATATTGGTAAGACTAAAGTTGCAGAGACAACATTATGAACCACTTTGGGATTCTAGGATCTAGCCCTCCTAAATCCAGAGAGGGATCTCTCTTATAAGTGCAAAGATTGATTTATCTTTAAGGCTTTTAGTATGATATTAGGCTAGTTATTAAGAACAAGGGTTTTTTGTTTGTTTGGATAGTTGAGCATGATTTTTAATTGAGTGGAAAGTCCTAAAAATGAAAGAGTTTCAAAGGGGTGAAGGTGTGAACAATCAGAACAAGATTTAGCTGATAGGATAGATATGAAACAACACTTAATCCATTGGGCTATGGAGTCATAAAAGGGTTTAATTGTGCAACAATTTCAAGAGTTATCCAAGGGGAAAGTCATCTATATCAAAAGATCCTTTAGATTAAATGATGAATGGAACATTAAAAGTGTTGAGAAGGTGGAAAAAGTCAATAATTTCAACAAGGATTTATCAACTTTCCAAAAAAGAAAAACCTTTTAACAAACTGTTTGAAACCAACTGAAGACAGGGCTAACCTTAAAATTCTTTGGACAAGCTTGTATTAAATCTAACTTATCAGACAAACAATCCAACAATCCACATGACTAATTTCAGAAGGGATGAAAACATATAAGAAAACAAAGTGCAGCTTAATATTAAGCAAGATACATCAAAATCTAAGCCTGCTTCAACATACTCTTAGGGAAACCTTCCAAACAACCTTTGGAGAAAGAACTAGAAGACAGGGCGAACCATAAACTTTCCTAGTCCAACTCTACTTAGCATATAATGAAAACATCATTCAAGAACTTCCTTTCAAGTTTTTCACATCAAGACAGGGACAAACCAACATTCCTTGATAATGTTTACATTTCACTTAAGTCATTATTAAAAACACAATTGGAGGAAAAAATGAAGATAAATCTTATCAGTGAGAGTAGGGTACTTTTAACAGTAAATCCTAGCTCTATATTTGTTTTTCTTTATCGGAGAAAAGGTGAACAAAATGGTATACATGAAAGGAAAACAAATAATAGTAAGAAGTACTTCACCAGTGATATAGACCAGGATCCCAAAAATCAGTTTGTATATTGATGTCCATGTAGTTACATACTTCAAGTCCAATGTTTCAGTACAACAATCATCTTCTCTTCTCAGCGTAACTTCTTTGATCACAAATAGAGCTTCAAGAGCCTCTGAAAACTTTTTACATGTAGAAATTTTCGAGCACAAGTATTACATCAAAGTCCAACAACCAACCCTTTACAATGTGCTCCTCAATGAGATTTTATAAGAAAATGAGGAGGTGGAAGATTTTCTAGGGTTAAAGTATCATTAATTCCACAATTAATGAAATCCCTAGCCTTGAAAACCATGCAAGGTATAAGGCAAGAATGCATTCTATCTATATCTTTGTTTCATAACTCTGTTCTGCTTTATGAGGATTAATGGACGAGAAAATTGACTTCAGGGTTGTTTCTTATCTTTATAATATCTTTGCTGATAGGTAGTAATAAGTTCCTTTTATTTGAAATAACTGTTTAGCTGTCTTTAGAATAATATCTTCTGTTCTGGCAATAACTAGGCCTTCTTCTTATTTATCGAAAGATGCAGGTGGCACTTTGGTAGCTGGAGAGGATTCATTTTGCCTCGGATGTGGCAGTGGAGGCTTTTCGGACTGACATCTTTCTTTGTTTTATTTTAAAGCATCTTTAATCTGTCTTTGCTATGTTTTTTAGGCCTAATTAGGCTTAATTTTTGTCTTCAGGTCTTCATATTGTCTTTATCTCAGGATTAGGCCTTTGGTTTACTGAGTTTGTGCCTTAATCCTTCATTTCTGCTTTAATCCCATTCTTTGACACTGATACTTTGTCTGATTAAGGTTTACTGTGTTTTGTTTCTTCGAAGGTGCGCAGATGGTTTTATAACGTTACCAATGTTCATGAGACATGGGTAAAATTGCGATTTGAACCCTGTAGATTCACTTTCTCCTTTTATAGTGGCCTAAGGGATCGTCATCCCAACCCTTGATTTCCTTTTAAAACTATGGAGAAACCTTTAAAACCTGCAAAAATACACAAAAGTTAAGAAAATACATGAAAGAAAAGGTTAAGGCCACAGTGGAGGTTAGGTTTAATCATGGTCGTTGATCCAAGTTAATCGAAGATTGAGATTTCTCGATGGATTTCAATGGGGAGGCAGTAAGACGAATGAGGTTCAGATTAAGTCTGGGATGTCAATATAGGTTGATCAACGGCTGAGATCAATCGGGAGTTTTGTAATGTGGAGGGGAAATGTTATAGTGAAATGGAGGAAAATATAATAAAAAGGGAGAAAATCTTTCGAGGAAGCGAAATGGGAGTAAATTCATTTGTACGCGGGATGAATGAGAGTTATTGATGTAGAATGATAAATGGTTTGGATTCTTTGAATGGGGTGTTTGGGAGCAGATGAGATAGGTGATGGCTTGGTGGGGAAAAATAATCAGAACCGTCGATCTTCAGAGATTGACGACGGAGAAGTATTGGTGAATTTGTTCGGGGAGAAAATGAAGGGGCAAGGATATGAGGTTTCAAAGCAATCTGGGCCGTTAGATTGAAACAATGAACAACTACGATTAAAAGGAGGAAAATCAATGTAATGGGGAAAGGTGGTTTTAGTGGAAAAAACTGTTGGTTTCGTGCTGCTCCCAAGTGGTTTCGAAAATCTTCAAAACAAAGGCGATATGCCTTGCTGCTTGACACGTGTCCCTTAGAAAACCATTTTTTTCACGTTTTTTCTTGGCGTTAAACTTCGGATGCAAAAAAAATGTAAAACTCATTTCAGGCCGTCGGATGAAGGGGTGTAGATCCGATGGTGTGGATCGGACGCGACGGAGGGCAAGATGCACGGATGGAAAGGTAGGTGGGGTCAAACGATGGTTTATATCTTGACCGTTGGATCATGGGTATGGACGGTCGAGATATATTCATGGGGAAAAATGAAAAGGGCTAAGTGCGAAGAACATAAGCAATGTGGACCGTTCGATCTAAAAATATCAATGGAGGAGATTAAATCAGAGGTTGGGATGGTGGAGGCTTATTTGATATAAGAGCAGGATGCGATGCAATGCTAGCTATTGGATCTGACGGAAGGGACGGTCAGGATTAAATCACATCGAAAAATAGGAAAAAGGAAAAAGCGTTGGGGATTTTGTATTTGCGATATGCGATTAAGCGCTGGCCGTTGGATTGGTTTGAGAGATCAACGATCAGGATTAAATCACGGAAGACATCAGTGGAAGGCAGAGGGGGAAGTGCGATTGAATCTCAACCATCAGTTCTTGTGGATTCGACGGCTGAGATTAGATCGGAGGATCTGCATTGGAGGAGGAAAAGGGAAAGAAAAAATGGAAAAGTTACGATGCGATGTTGCACTGACCGTCAGATCAGAAGGCTGATTGACGGCTAACAGTAGATCGCAGAATCACATCGGAACCAGAAAAGGAATTTGCGATTTGCGAAGGGAAGAAACTTGCGATTGCGATTTAGCTGATGGTCGTTCATCTTTCAGAGATCGACGACCCAGATTTGTTTTAAAACATGTCGTCGAGTTTCATAAAAAACAAAGGAAAAAGGGGCTGGGAAAGTTTCTTTAGTGTTTTTAGCACCCGATTGCGAGGCTATGGTTTTATAAATAAGGTGAGGAGATCGGGGGTTTAAAATAAAAGCCTTATCACAATCGGAGTTTTCAAAGTAAAACGTAAATAAGGAGATAAGAAAACCCCGATTGCGATTGCATGATGGGGGGTTAACTTCAGGTTAAAGCTCTGGGTTTCATGTGGGGAAAAGGAGCTGGGGCTAAGGCCAAAGGGGCTTAAGGCCTTAATGAAAAATGAAGGTTTTTTAGGATTTTTGGAGGTTTTTCAGAGGTTTTTTAGAGGTTCTGATAAGAGAAAAAAGGGGTTTAAACCTTATAAAAGAATTTTACAAGGATTTAAAGGGGATTTAGAGGGAATGAGAGGTAAATGAAATGGTTTATGGATGAAATGAAGAGGGAAAATGGGGGAAAATGAAACTTTTCAGCAGTCTTTTTCTTTAGGCAAACAACAGATTTTTCAGGGTTATGAGGGAAACAATAGTGAAGACTAACTAAAAGATTAGTTATCTTCATAAGACTTTAAGAGCTCACAATTTTGGCCATAAAACTGTTTCTTAAAGGCTTGAAAAATGATCTAGCCACCATTTGATATGACAAATTTTTATAGGTGGCTAACATAATCCACTAGCATTTTTCCAATATAAAAATTTATCTAAAATGTAGTAATTAACAACTTTTAACTTTAGAGACCTTTCCATTTTTTTAGACAAACTAGGAGGGACATTGAGATTAAGTAGCACATACAAAATATCAGCATACCAAGATGAATTCAGAAAATTATCTTCAATAAGTGGAGTTTCCAACTCCTCTTGTTCATCTAATGCATTAAACATGTTTATATCAAGTGCTTGTAAGTGTTATTCATACATTAGTTTTGTTAGTCCTTGGCCTTTGATGAGCTTAGCGGGCTTGATTTCTAAATCATATTCTCTTATAACAGTAATCACTTTCCTCTCTTGCCATCAGGATCTTGTGTCAAAATGTCTTTTACTACTAAAAATGCACAAATGCAATGATGTGTGAGTGTAAAATTTAAACTCTGAAGTCTTTTAAGGCTTTGACCAAGGAAAAATCTTGTTTTTACATTATATTATACTTCAAAGGTGCATCTCTTACTGCCTTGTTGAAAAATGCAATAGGCTGCTCTTGTCCCTTCATGTTTTTATGTAAGAGGACAACAACCACTATGTGTTCTGATGCAAATGAAAATATGAAGAATTTTTTTGTAAAATCAGGACTTATAAGAAGTGATGTTTGGGTAAGTGCTTGTTTTACCAATTCAAATGATTTCTTTGCTTCCAAGGTCCACTTGACTCCTTCTTCTATCTTTAAGCATGTTTGTCATGTTTCTAAGGAGTTCATCTAGGTTGAGTATGAACCTTCTCAAGAAATTAATCTTTCCAATGAAAGATTGAAGTTCCTTGATGTTTCTAGGATGATTGATTTTCCAAATACCTTCATTCCTCTTTGGGTCTATCTTTATCCCTTCTTCAGATATGATATGATCAAGAAATTTACCTTCTTGGAGACCAAATAATGTTTTCTTGGGATTTAAGGATAAATCATATTTTCTGCATTTCTCAAAGACTTTTCTTAGGTGTATTAGGTGTTCTTCACCTGTTTTGGAATAGACAGTTATGTCATCTAAGTAAATCACAATGAAATAACCTATTTTTTTCTTCTTCTGAGAAAGCAATATCCATGGCTCTCTGGAATGTGGAACCAACATTCATTAAACCAAAAGGAATTTTCACATACATGAAAGTGCCCCAAGGTGTGGTAAAGGTTGTTTTAAGTTGATCATCTAGATGTACCAATACTTGGTTGTGAGAAGCCATCTAGCAAAGAAATTCTTTTTGAACATACTACCCTTTGTAATATGTGATCCATTTTGGGAGAGGGATAGTTGTCTTTTAATGAGGCCTTGTTTAAGTTTCTGAAGTCAATACAAAGCCTTATTTCTCCTGTTTTCTTCCTAACAAATACAATATTAGATACCCATTCTGAGTATCTCACAGGGACAATAATTCCAGCATCATACATTTTTTTGATTTCCTTCTCAACCAGAGGTATATGCAAAGGGTTTATTCTACGCAACTTTTGTCTAAAAGGTTTCTGGTTTTTTTTGAGGAGTATCTTATGCTGAATTATCTCTGTATCATATGATTTTAAATCTTCATAACTCCAAGCAAACACATCAGAAAATTCTCTAAATAGCTCAAGGTATTTTAGTTTAATGTGAGCTGGCAATGTTTTAGATAATTTGATCATTTTAGGCCTTTCTTCACTGCATATATTTCACTCTTCTACTTTAGCTTCAGTAGGTTCTATTTTTGGCCTTTTTGCAACATCATTAAAGTCAAAAAATTCTTCTAGAGGGACCAGTTCTTTTGGTAAGCATTCAATTTTTGATTACAGCACTTCTAGATCTCCTTTTCCTGAATCTGCGTAGTTTTCTGTTTTATGTTTGGATTCTTTGGTTAACTGATTTATATTAGCAACCTCAAGAGATTCTTCTTCTTTAAAAGGTGGTTTTTCCTCAGTATAAAAGTCTTCATCATACTCGGAATTTGATCTTGGCATTTCAAACTCATTTTTGGACTGTAGGAAGTCTTCTATTTGTTTATCTCCTTCAAAAACTTGCCAGTATTTTTCATTATGTGGGACTGCAGGTCTATATTTGACTTGGATTGAATATTGTTTGTTTTCATGAGGTCTTAGACATGTACTAGCAGCAAAGTCTAAACCATTGGCAAGGATGTTTTGGTTTCTACTGACAAAGGTGAGTTCAAACTCTGCAAAGGTTTTTAGGAGGTCCATAGCATCATATCTATAGGCTCTCAATCTTGGATGTTTGGCAGTGTATTCTCCATTTACTTGCCTAATTATTAGTTCTGAATCTCCATGAACAATTATCCTCTTGGCTCCTAATTTCTTAAGTAAATGTAATCCTAAGAGAAGTGCTTCATATTTTGCTATGTTGTTGGTGCATTGAAAGTTTAACCTGTATGAATGGCCTTCAGCATGATTATTTTCAGTGTTGTGCACCCATATGCCTGCCCTTGCACCAATTTTATTACAAGGCCCATAAAAAATCATGCTAGAAAGAGGACTGTTTTTGGATTCATCATTAATTTCCTTTTTGTCCTCTCTGTCTTGTTTATTTTGAATGCCACTATGTTCTTTTTGAGGGTCTTTACTATATTTTTCTTTGTCTTGTTCCTCAAGGTTTTCAATGTGTTGAGGAATTTCTCTTTGATTTTTATGATTGGCACTATGTTGATGACTGTTTTGATGCTCAAGACCTTCATTTTGTTTGTTGTGATTTTTTGATTTAGCGAACTGTTTGGATGATTTTTCTTTCCCTTCCTCTTGTTATATGGCTACCACTATGTTGGTGGATGTTTCATTTTCTAATCCTTGCTCATTAGGAATATCATTATTGTAAAGAATGAATGAGTCAAGGTCAGTATGTATAGAATAAAGAGGAGAGTTTTCTGGCCTTTCTTGGCTACTCACCATGTATTTCATGTGTGTTTCCCTGTAGAGTCTTCTGGGTTGACTAAAGACAGGGATGATGGCATAAGTCATATCCATCTGCATAGTGCCTTGCAACTTAGCACTCCAAGATCTTTAAAGAAGCATGCCATATTTGGGGGGTATATCAGCCACAAAAATTTCCATTACTAAGCTTTTGGCTGGGATTTGTGCTAAGTTGACACAAAGATATTTTATTAGGCCTAGGCATTTAACTCTGCTAGAATCAAAGGAGTATAATTCGTTATAAGGTCTGGTTACCTCAAGGCCTAATATTTCCATTATCACTTTGGGTATGAGGTTATGTGATGCTCCTGAATCAAGCATGACATTGTGCAAAATGTTATCATGGATGTTTAGGCTAACATAAAATGGAGGAACTCCAACTTCTTGAAATTTTCCTTCAATTTTTGGTCCAAACAGAAGCTCAGGTTTGTCATCATTTAAGTTAACAGAGTCATTTTGATTTCCTATGTTCAAAGCTTTTAAAAATTTGGACCTATATACATCTTGAGTGACTAACTCAGTGAGAGGGATGGAGATTTTTATCTTGGCAATTTCACTCTCTATGCTAAAAGGAGTTTGAGTTTTGGAAATGTTTAATTTAGCTTTTTTGGTCATTGTTTTCTCAGCAAAATCAGCTTGCTAGTTTTTATTATTTACAACAGTTAAAATGGTTTTTTCAAGAGAATTAGCTGAGGTGCTAGTGCTACTAGGGTCACTACTGTGTTTGTCATGAATTTGGGTGTTTTTTTCTTTATTTTTATCAGAATTTTTAGCCATTGTTTTATGGTTTTCTGTTGGGTTTTTGGAAATGTTTACAGGGTTGTTTTTAATAGATATTTCAGAGGTATTTTTCTTGGGAAACTCTTGGTTCTTTTTAATCCTCAAGTCATATTGTTTATGTACTTCTATTATAGCATTTTCAAAGCCTTGTTGGCAGTCTTCAGACTCTAGGCTCTCTTCTTCATAAGGTGTATACATGACTTGTTCTTTCCTACTGAGGAAGACAATATCTTCATCATTTGTTTCGAACATGTTTATGTGATTGTCCTTTGTTTCTTCAATCACTCCCTCATATTCATCAGCATAATTCTATTGGAAAGGAGGTTTGAATTGTTGATCAGGGCCTCTTTGTCTAATTTGAGGGGGATTCCTTCTAAAGTTCTGATTTTGATTTTGATTTTTATTTTGAGGAGCTTTTTGGTTTTCTTTAGGATAAGCTCTCTCATTCATGTTTATTCTTTCCATCATCATCTCCATGGTTCTGACCAAATTATCAATTTTAGAGTCTGATGTGGAAGATCCAGCTTCATATTTGTAGGTAACCCTTTTTTTTGCTTTCAATCTAGCCCTTCTGGAATTAAGGTTAGCTTCTACACTTACTTCCCCTTCTTGCATGTCTTCTAATATGAGGGGTTATCTCTCGCTTAATTGATAACACATGTCTGGTTCAAATCCTTCCGAAAAATTTATTAAGGCTAAGCCTTGTGGGGGTTTCATTTGTGGAGGGAGTGCATTATAAACACTATTAAATCTAGTGCAATAATATTGAACACTTTCTCCAGTATTTCCTTTAAGATCATTGTATTCCGACAGGATTTGAAGGTGTTTTCTCTTCACTTCCCATTTGTTTAGGAATAATTGATGGAAATCAGGGAGGTCATTGACATTGTTAGGGGTTAAGCCTTTGAACCATTTTCTTGCTTCTCCCCCAAAAATTTGATCAAACATCCTAAGCATTACAGTTTCATCATCTATTTCTTGTCTTTCAAAGTAATCATTCATTCCATCCACATGTTGTTGAGCTGTAGTAGAACTACTAGCATCATATAATGGAATCTTGGACTGATAGTCCTATGGTAGAGAAACTAAAGGTAAATGAAGGACTAAGGGAGCATACCATGTTTCCATGATATGGACTTGTGGAAACAATGAGGGGTTTACAAGTGGAGGATTTGTGATAGGAGGTTGATGATGAGCTGAAGTGGCTTGAATTGTGGATGTATGGGTGAATGTAACAGAATTACTAGGACCATCTAAGTACTGTTGAGCAGATTTAAGATGAGAGAAACGAAAGTTGTGAATGAAGTGGAGATCAAGAGGTGTGGAAGGGGAGGCTTCTCTACTGCTAATGTGTTGTGAACTTACAGGCTCAAAGTCTATCTAATCTATACCACTTTGTGACTTAGTTCTGAATAAGCTCCTGATATGAGGTAAGTCAACTTGGGTATTTGGAAAGTTTACAAGGTTTTTAGGGACTGAACTTGCTCTTATGATGGGTCTGACAATAGTTGGTTTCTTAGACATAGGAGACTTCCTAAGAATTCTTTCAGGATTATCAACTATTGCAGGAGGATTTGGGTTAGGATGGGACCTAGTGTAGATTCTTCTAGAAGCCAGAATTTTAGACTCAAATATAAGAAAGGTTAGCAAAATATGAAAGTATTTGGAAGGTAAACTAATCTGTGTAAGAAAAATTAATCCACAAAGTCTTCTTAACTGGGTTTTTGTGATGTTCTAATGATAAAATAGGTTTCCCAGTGGAGTCTTTGGACCACCAATGGGGTCAGTAGGCCTACTGAAAACCAATGGAGTCACCAGGTGGAAGATTTTTACTTGTTTTCTAGGACTGGTTGTTGTCCACCATCAACAATCAGGAACCACTCTTGGTAGAGACTTGATTCATTTAGGAAAACTAATTCGCGTAAGAAAAATTAATCCACAAAGTATTCTTAACTAGGTTTTTGTGTTGTTCTAATGATAAAATAGGTTTCCCAGTGGAGTCTTTGGACCACCAATGGGGTCAGTATGCATACTAAAAACCAATGGAGTCATCAGGTGGAATATTTTTACTTGTTTTCTAGGACTGGTTGTTGTCCACCATCAACAATCAGGAACCACTCTTGGTAGACACTTGATTCATTTAGGAAAGAGGTTTTCTGAGTTGTGAAGTTATCTATTACTTAGTAGATATTCCTAGTATGGTTGCCACTATGTTGTCTCCCTATGATTTACAAGAATGGCAAGAATAAATGCTACAGGGGGCCACATCAGAACCACTTTGGAATCCTAGGACCTAGCCTTCCTAGATTTAGATAGGGATCTCTCTATTAAGTGTTTTCAAAGGATATATATTTATGCTCTTTTTATGATATTAGGCTAGTTATGAAGCTCTTAGGAACTTATTTATTTGGTTGGGATGGATATCATTAACTGAAGAGGTCAGTTGAAAGGTGAAGGTGAGAGTAAATTGAAAGAACGTTTCGGTTGAAAAGATAGGTCATGAAACAATATTAACCCATTGGGCTATGGAGTCACAAAAGGATTTAATTGAACAACAATTCTTCAAGGGTTTCCATAGGGCAAGTCATCTATATCAAAGGATCTTTAAGATTGAATTTTGATATGAAACATTAAGATATTGAGAAAGAAGAAAAGCTAATAATCAATTAAGAATCTATTAACTCCACTAAAAGAGAAAAGCCTTTCAAAGTAACTGCTTGAAGCAAGCCAAAGGGAAGGGAAAACCATAGATTTATTTGGGTAGAATTGTAATAAAGAAAACTTTCAAGAAAACAATCCAGAAATCCTAAGACTACTTTGAGAAAATAGAAAACATATAAGAGAACAAGGAAAATAGCCTAATATTAGACAGAAACTGTGAATCTAGCCTGCTTTTGGCATACTCTCAAGGGATATTTCAAGGCAACTGTTAAAGACTAGCCATAGGATAGGGCATACCATAAACTTCTCTGGTTGAGACTTGTTGAAGCCCCAAAAATCCTAGCTTCAAACATTGAGGAAAACCACCCAGTCTAGACCTTAGTATAGCTCCTTCTCCGTTTAGGATGGTGGCTCCGACTGGATAATATGGGACCAGTTTCCCAATAATATATGAGTTGATGATTTGTTGTTGATATAACGGGTAATGGAATTATAATTAATCTAATCTATAACTTAAATAAATACAAATAATTCTACTTAACCCAAGTATCATATAATAAATGTGATTTTAGATTTGTTCTGATTAAATGAATAATCATATAGATGACTTATTCATCCAATAGAAAGATATATACACATATAATAATTTCTTTGTTTAAGAAATTAAACAAAGTAATGATTATAACATATCGCATTCATATACTTATATTGCTCACATATATTTTGAAATATGACAATTCTAAATTTTCAGAAATGATATAATAAAGAATTGTTTCACAGGCATACATATGTAAACAATAGAAATTTTCAAAAGGAATGTTTCATTGCGTAAAGAAAATTGAACAACATAATTATGATAAAAGTACTAGATACATGTGTAACCTCTTGATCAAAATAACACTCTCATCCCACTTTCTTAATTAGAACAGAGTTCAGGAAGAACAAAAATGCATATTCTTGAAAACAATTTCCTTATAAAATTGCAGAATTGTGATCCACCATTAATAAAAATAATGTATTCAGAAGTACATAAGTGTAACTTCTCGAGTCAAAAATTAATATAAATTGAGGACCCCTCTCTAAATACATGAAAGGGGTTTAAATAATAATAAGATTAAAACAAACTATCTAAAATATCGCTAAAAATGTAAAATCGAAGATCCAATTACATAAAAATAGAATTACAATCTCCAAGAAAATAGGTTCATTGTATTTCTTTCATGTTTGGTGTGCGCAGCTGGCAGATCGATAGAATATATTTCACTTCAGGAGGATGAATCAATCGGGAATGTAGCTGGTTGGTATATGTGGCATCCGAAAGCTCTGGAATCATATAACCGATGGAAATAGAGAGGAATTTTGAATTCATCTACTGGCTATGTGGCTTAACCAAATAGGACCATAATACATCCCATGTGATTCCTTGTATTGCTCTAATCTGTTGGTCCTTATTGGCTAGGTCCTGCTTCCATTGTTTCTCTATTTCTTTGAATTTTGGTAGCTTACCTGGGATACAATCAGAAATTAGTTTGGTTGCATACAAACTCTCATTGATTAATTGCACAAAAATATTCATTACAGTTCCTGCTCTAGAGGTGGCCCATTCTTCCTTGATCAACTGCGTTTCCCATTCTGCAAATAAAATTTCTTTGTGTGATTCCTAAATCTTGGGAATATTTGTAGCTATGCCTTGATCTGTGTCTTGCCATGTGAGGAATCCATAAATTTTCTCATCGGCATCTTCAAATTCTAACCTTGTATTTACTGCCTTTTCTATGAGCGATGTCACTATTTCACATAGAAGGTCAGCCAGTGATATTTTATGACATAAATATCAAGTTGTTGTGACAATGATTTACTTAATTCAAGAGCTTCCATTTTGAATTGATCAATTTTAGGATAATCCTTAAATCTTTGTATTTGTGCTTGTAACAAGACACTCTGTTCTTCTTTAGCCATATTCTCTTGTTGAAGCATCACCTGTAATTTATTTAACTCTTGAGACAACTGTTGTTCTTTATGTACAGCTTGCTGGTCAAGATTTTGTTTTTCAATATTCAATTTCTCTTTAAGCTGCTGAGTCTTTTGTTTTTCTTCAATCAGATGTTGTTCTAGTTGTGATATTTTCTGATGATCCACTGTTGCCCTTTCTTCCAGTAGCGCTATCTTTTGATCATTTTTCTTTATCATTCGACTGACTTCGGAGGCTTTGTCTATCATCACTTCTATATAAGCCCCCGCATATTGAGACAATTTGGTTAAATCCTCTGAAGGATTAACTTCAGAGTCCTTCCAGACAACATTCATTAATTCAACTTGGGGAGATGAAAATGGCCCTTGATCGATTTTCCTTTTCTTCCTTTGTTTTCTGACTACAGCCTTATTCTTTGGACTATAAAAGACATCCAGGGGCGATATATCTTAAATATTTAATACAATTTCGTCAGAATGATTTTCTGGTATAATCTCAACTTCTCGAGTATTAGTATTGCCAAGTGTTCCTTCAAATGTAACACTAGTCACCATGGGTTGCTGTGTTATGGGTGATTGTATTGTAGACACATTCTAAGAATCGTTTTGACCCTTAATCTACCGATTGAATTGTTCCCATTCTTTCAATAAATTTAAATGGTCATCTATATCCATTTAAGAGGAATCAACATCTTTTTTACTTGTCTTTTCCTGTTCAGTTTGAATATCAACTTTATTTCCTGTATTTTCCTTTTCCTGCTCTGTCTCAGTATTCTTTTCTTCTCTGTATTCTTCCTGTTGTAGTAGATTAGTTATCAACTGATCAAGAGGTTCTATGAGTAGTCTCTTGTTTCTAAACTATAAGAACTCTTCCATGCCACTTGCTCCAAACTTTAAATTTTCTAAATGTTTGACTTGTGAAAATCCTTCGGCCGAGGCAAATAGATCATCAAAATCGGCATCTTCATGCTCAAGTTTAGCAACCTGTACCATAGATGTAAAATTAAAGGTAACTTTATTTGGATCATACTGTCTTTTGGGGATGGTTGCCAATCTAATATATTTTATCTTTTGGGCTTCTTTCTCTGCATGTTTAAAATCATGTAGAGAAAAAGATCCACATCGGAGGGGAAATGTAGGCCACATCAACTTCTTAGAATTTTGTAGGCTTATAGACATCCCTTTCTCTATTATTTGATAAGCTATTTCTCAGGCTAATAATTTGTCGGGAATGTACAAGGGCAGGACATGAGGATCAGTGATACTTCCGAATATTCAGATATAGGTGAATTTTTCTTCTCCAAACCAGCTTCCGATTGAGGTTACGTCAACACTGGCCTCATCGGATAACCTTGGAGCCAGTTTATTGAATATAAATTGATGAACTGGCAAAATGAATCCATGAAAAATTATGTATATGTGGTCTTTATAATAGGACTTCCACAGATATTTGTGATAAATGTGGATAGAAATTGGACTTTCAGGAGTCCACTTCCAGCCTAAGATAGGGAACTCATAATTGAAACATATGGTATCAATGATATAAGCACTCATATAAAATGGGGGTATTATCCGGGTAGTTACAAACCTATTTTTCCTATAATCGAGGATTTATCTTGCCATTTTATCAGATAAAATGGTTGTCCAATCCATAATGTAGGAATTAATAGCAGCTTCAATTAAGGGTACCATCTCAATAGAAATTTTTTCAGAGTTGACAGTTCCAAATAATCTACACGTCATAACTGTAGCATAGCAATAAGGAGACGACAAGGATTCTACGGAGGACATACCCGAGGATTCGTGCTTATGTTTTTCAGGAAAATGCCTCCAATCTCTAATGGGATCTGACTCCACTTCATTTTCTTTGGCGAAGTCTTCCAAAAATGCCTTATTGTAGATTTTTTGTGGGTCTGGTAAGTGATACATCTTCTTGATGTCTTCTGCTTTGAAAGACCCAAACATCCTTCCATCTGACGTAAAGAATGCTCTGTCTGTTATATTGATGCTTTCTAAAACGCATCTCACTAAGTCATTATATGGGAGAACATTTGCGCGAGATGATACTTTGTGAAGATAGGAGCTTGCCAATTCTTTAAGAGTTCTCTCATATTTTTTTATCTGAATCTGCCTCTGGCTCTTCTTCTGATATTATAGTTGGATCTTCTGCTTCTAATAGATTATAAACTCCTTCCCATGGAGTTTTTCCAAGACCTAGATAGGTTGTATTAGTCACTAACACCAATTTAGCTGGTTTCTCTTTTGGAATGATGGGGACCTTCGCTCTCTTGGATTTCTTAGACATTTTCATGACTCATAGGTTTTCCTCAGGTCTACACAATGGAACAGATTAGCAGGATGAAGAAAAAAATTCTTTTAAGAATGAATACCAAACAGAGAGGATCTAAAGGTATTTAATCACAATAACTATGATGGATTAAAAAAATATTATTCCATTGAAGCTGAAATCCACGACAAACTTTAACCATGATTATCTATTAATGATTTCTTCATATACTGTGAGATTTTAATGCCATTATAGGTTGTCTCATTGCACATTCATAATGGTCCTTTTAAAGTGTTCATACCATAACTATTTAAGATTTTCCGATCAACGATAATCGTATATCGAAGATCGGAAATTTCAAATATCAGGTTTAAGTATTCCCATTTTACATTTGCGATGTGCGATTATTGCTGAGTTGGCATGGATGGGGTGATGCTTTTTAAATCATATCAAATTATTGACATTTCTTGTACAAATGGTTTATTTTATGTTTTTCATTGAGGAGCACTTTTATGAAATAATGATATCACATCGCAGATTTTTAGCAGAGTATCTATGGATACGAGTTATGCGTTTTTAGCGAAGAGCGATTTGCGATTTAGATTATTGCATCGGAAAAATGGTGTATAAAGATGTGATATGACTTTACCGATTCGCGATTGCAATCGGGCTTATCGCATCGGAGCTTTTCAAAAGGATATATAAGAATGTGATTTCCTCGATTTGTCATTGCAATTGGGTTTATCACATCAGAACTTTTCAAAGTAGAAGGCTTGAACTCATGTTCATGTGATATGTGCTTTTTCGATTTCTTAATCGCATCGGGGTTGAATGATAACACATTTGATTCTATAATTTGAATATGCGAAATGTGATAAAGACCTTTATGTGTTTTCTTTATTTTTTGTTAAATAAATCCTTTTTCGTTGGGGTGTGATCCTATTTCATGATCTCATCAGATTTCCTTAAATCATTTTATTGATTCTATAACTATTCAAAGAAAAGGGTACCCATTTCTTATTAAAAATTAATATAAAAATTTGAAATGGGGAGGGTTATTTGTACAACACAAAAATTAGAGATTCACTGGGAGAAACAGTTATCTCTGAAAAAATAAAGTGATAACTAAATCTTTTGTAAGTAGAAATATTTGTGGACAAAGAAAACTATTCCAGAAAAATTAGATAAAATCTAACTCTGAATAAAATAAGAATCACTTGCAATTCCTTTTTAATCCCTTTAAAAATAAAAACATTTTTGGTTTCATCAAGCTTTGATTGGTTGATAAAGATAAAGTAGGGGGCTTCTCCAATTTGGATTTGAAATTTACTCTTTTGTCACAGGTAGTGCCTTTGCTACCAGCAAATTTCTATAGTCTCGACAGGGTTACCTTTTAACCAATAGTCATCCATTATCCCATCCATCTAAGAGTATAATTTTTTAAAAGATAAATCCATAAAGATATGTTTTTCTATCTTTTGTTTTTTTACTCTTTTAACTTAAAAGCCATTGTCCTGGTTTGGGAGCCAGCTGATAACAATGCCATTCACTGGTTGTAACTAAACTGAACAAGCTATCTCATGATGAGACCCCTTGTCTTATAATTATAAGCCATTACCCTGTTTTGATATGCAGTAGTGGTAATGTCAGTTTGATTACTTCCCTATGATCATGGTAAGCAATCTCGTGATGAGACCTCTTATCTTTTATATCAGACACATTTTTTAGAATCACACTCTCAAAAATCATAAAATTAGTGGATGGGGTGAATGATTCTCTCCTTAAGAGTCAATGGATGACCTTTTAGAGTTTTAAGTGCCAAAATTTGGAAAAAGTCTACTCTTTATAAATAACCTCTCTCTACTTTATAAACTTAGAATGATTTACAATATTTTGAAGGTTTCGAAAGACTTTACAAACTTTTAAATAAGTTCCCAGAGTTTCATATTTTATTTAACTTTCCAAATATATAATCATTTCCTTAAAAATTCCTATCTACATAAAAAAGTATTCATAATATTTTCTCAAAGATATTTTCAATAGTAAAAAGTCAATGGAAGACTATTAACAACATTATTTGTAAAACAAGTAAACTTGCATAATGAATATATACATGTAAGAAGGGGTTTCCTCCTTAGGAAAAGATTTTTTTTAAAATAAGCCCATTCACAGAAAGAGACTCTCTCTTTCCTGTTAGATCTTGCAATATGAATGTTGACGAGCCTATCTTTTCTATGATTTGAAATGGTCCAAGCCACATATTTTGAAATTTTGTATGTTTACCTTTATCTTCATGTGCTTTGTCCCATTTCAAAACAAGATCACCGATTTATAATGTTTTAGATTTAGTAGAACTTGCATCAAAAGAATATTTTATAAGTTGTTGATGTTTAGCATGAGTGATTTTGGCTTTTTCGCTTTCTTCATCTAATTTGAGGATTTGATCAAATCTTAATTGGATAGAGGATGAAGGATTTTCTTCAATAAATTGTATTAGGGCTAGAGATGGGAGTGCTAGATTTGAAGGTATTACGATTTCTTTCCCATATACTAGATTAAAAGGTGAAATACCTATTGAATACTTCTGAGTTATACGATCTGCCCATAGTGCAAAAATCAAAGACTTATGCCAATTATTTTGAGTTTGATCAAAAGTTCTTTTGATAATCTTAATGAGATTTTTATTAGTTGATTAAGCCAAATCATTACCTTGGGGATAATAATTTGTAGCATATTTTAACTTAAAACCTCTTTTGAGGGCAAATTCCATTATACTATTTCCAGAAAAATAAGATGCATTATCAAAAACAAGGGCATTAGGTACACCAAACCTGGTAATGATGAATTGATCAATGAATTCAATGATTGAATTAGAATTGGCTACCTTTAAAGGACTTGCTTCTACCCATTTCATGAAATAATCTATGGCTGTAAGGATGTATCTGTTTTGATTGGAAGAATGTGGAACAATTTCTCCAATGATATCAAGTCCCCATTGTTCAAATGGTTGCTCATTGTTTACTGGTTGTAAAGGAAAGGCTGGTTTCCGTTGTCTTGCACTAGAAGTTTGGCAAGTCTTACATTTCCTCACATAGTCATGGGCATATTTAAATAAAGTAGGCCAATAATATCCAGCATAAATTATCTTGTGAGCTATATTGTCTCCTCCAAATGTCCACCTGCTGGTCCATCATGTAATTCCTGCAAAACCTTGTGTGCTTCAGTTTTTTCCAGACATCTTAGAAAAATGGAATCATAATTTTGTCTGAATAACACATCATCAATGATCTCAAAGTTTTTAGATTTTAGTCTTAAAGCATGCTTGCTTTTATAACTGAGATTAGGAGGAGCATACCCATTTTTTAAGTAAAAAATCGGATCAACATATTGGGACTCAGAATTTATGATAATTATATCATTCAATTGAAAGTATTATTTTGATCTTGATGTTCTGGAATATTGGAAGCTCCTGATAATAACCTGCAAAAACCTTGTCCTCTAAAAATTTTAGCTGGTTTTATTTCAATATCATATTCTTGTAAGGTTGTTACCCAATTGGCTCTTTTTTCTCCTACTTCCTTTTGTACTAGCAATTGTCTCACTGCAGAAAATGGGACAATGAATTTTGTATGTGTTTTTAGGAGAAATGGCCTAAAGTGTTTGATAGATTTAAACACAACAAAAGCTTGTTTTTTTACTTCTGAATAGTTAAATTCAGCTCCTTGCATATTTTAACTAAAGAAGGAGATAGGTGCTTCAATTTGCTGATCATTGAGTTGTGTCAAAACGAATGCATAAGATGTTTCAGTGGCTAGAGTATACAAAATAAAATGATTAGAAAAATTAGGAGTATTCAATGCTGGAGCATTAATAATTGCCTATTTGATTGAATCAAAGGCTTCCTTTTCTTTATGTCCCCATTTGAAAACTGAATTCTTGTTAATCATAGTTTGTAAAGGTAAGACTATATGAGAAAAATCAGGAACAAATCTTTTTACAAAATTTATCTTCCCTAAAAATGACTGCATGGATTTCTTATTATGTGGAAAAGGGATAGCATAAATCTCTTTTATTCTGTCAGGGTCAATATATATGCCATCTTTAGATACAATAAATCCTAAGAGTTTCCCTTCATTAAGAGCAAAGAATGATTTTTTTTGGATTTAAAGAAATACCATACCTTTTACACCATTCAAAGATTTGTTTTAAATCATGTAGATGGTTGGCTCTTTTCTTTGAAAATACAATTATGTCATCTAGATAGACAACAACTGATTTATTAATAAAAAATTTAAAAGCTATATCCATGGCTCTTTGGAAGGTAGCTTCGGCATTTATCAAACCAAAAAGAATTTTTTGGCAGGCATATGTTCCCCATTTGGTTATAAATGTAGTTTTAAATCTATCATCTGGATGCACCAGTATCTGATTATATCCAGAAAAACCATCAAGAAATGACATTAATTCAGAACTAGCTACTGCTTGAAGTATCTGTTCCATTGTAGGTAGTGGGAAATTATCCTTTTGACATGCCTTATTGAGATTTCTAAAATCTATACAAATCCTAATGTCTCCATTCTTCTTCCTAATAGGTACCAAATTTGAAACCCAATTTGAATGTCTAACAGGGAAAATAATTTTATCTTTTAAGATTTTATTCAACTCTATTTTAATTTGATTTTCCAAGTTAGGATGAATTTTCCTTAACTTTTTTTGCACTGGTTTCTCATCGGAGATCATCGGAATTGTATGTTGAATGATAGAAGTATCATAAGTTCTTAGGTCCTCATAATTCCAAGAAAAAACATTTTTGTATTTGTTTAGAAGTATGATGAAAGCACATCTTTTTTCTAGTGTTATCCTGAGACCTAGATTGACATTTTTTGGTTTTGATTCAGTACCAAGATTTATTAACTCAAACTTTAAAGTAGAACTTTGAAGTTTGGCATTAATACCTTTTTGAATCTATCTTTGATATCAAAGATATATTCAAGTTTAACCACAGATTTTGGGATGGAATTTTCGTTGTTTTTTTATTTTATTTAAAGATCATGATCACTTTCGTCAATCATATGATCATCATAAGATTTTTCTGAAGTTAAGAAGTTTAGGATATCTTCATCATGGTTAAAAACTTGCCAATTGGTGACATTGTCAGGGAGAGATGGTCGAAATATCAATTCAACTTAAAACCTATCTGGACCATAATCCTCAGCTGGAAGGAGCTTAGAAGAAACGTTAGCTAATAAATCAGCTGTTGAATTCTGAGATCTAGGAATAGGGGAAATATTGAATGCTAAAAGGTGAGTTGTAAGACCTTGAACAAGGGCTTGGTAATCTTTAAGATGACTTGAAAGAAAGTGAATAATGTTCCTAACTTTCCTGATGACAATTTCAAAATCACCATATACCTTTAGATATTTAACATTCAAGCCTATTGCTTTGTAAAGTCCTTGAATCAAAGCTTCATATTCTGTAGTGTTATTTGTACACTCAAATTCTAGTCTACATGACAACATAGTTTTTTCCCCTTCCAGACTAACTAAAATACATCTTGCTCCTGCACCATCATTGGACTTTGATCCATCAAAGTATAAAGACCAAAATAAAGATTTATTTACAGATTTATTTACAAATTGATCGGCAATATTAACACATCTTGAGGTATCAGCATGTGAGAAGTTTTCAACTTGTGAAGTGAAAATATTTACATGGAAAGGTGATTGTTGGGCATTAAAATTTCGAAAGAATGATTCAACTGAATAATTTCCAAGAATGTTATTATTGAAAGCTACATGTTGGTTTTCTTGTTCAAACTCTATTACTATATGGGTCATATGATTCTCCCGATCAATCTTAATTTGATTTGATTTCCCTTTATAGAGAAGCCACACGTGAGACCAATCTATAGAAATGTAACCATGGAGTTTTTCAAACCAATCCCTACTTAAAATTAAACCATAAAACTCAGGGATGTCAGAAATCAATATATTAATTCTTTGAACTATTCTAGGATCGGCTGATAGCGTAATAGTGACTGAATTAATCTCTCCTAACACTTTCACTTAAGTTTGATCTATTTGGACAATATGAATTGCAGATTTCTGGGGTTAAATTTAATTTAGAGCACACTGAGGTTGGCATTATGTTTGATGATGCCCCTAAATCTATCAAGTAGTTATGTAAATTCCTATTATAGATCTCGTAAGTTAAGAGAAAAGGAGGTGCTTGTGAATTAGATCTATCTCCAATCAAAACAATATCGGTAGCATATACTTTATCGGGTGGTGGTTTACCTGATCCTTTGGATGCTTTGGATATTACACCATTTGGGAGAGGAGAAGCAGGCACTGCATTTAATTCTTTTAACAACAGCTTCTGTTGATGCTTGAGCTTGCTGAGTTCATGTAAAGAAATATTTACTCTTGTCTTTTTCATATCTTGTATAATGTTATAATCCATAGAATCAGAAACTACTAGCGTTTTAGATGTTCATGGAGGATTAGAAGATGATGGCTGATTTTGGGTAGGCAAAGAAGAAGTTTTCTTTACAGGAGATTTATCTTTAGTAGCAGGAGTTGAATTTTTCTTCTTGGGGGATGTTTGTACAAGTTCTATTGCACTCTTACTTCTTGTATTGACTGGAAGAGCTTCCTGTTCATTCTCATTATATGAGTTAGGAAAAATAAAATCCCACATCCCATGGCATTCAACTAATTCTTCTTACTCGTTTTCTTCTGATGATATAAGTGTATCTTCCTCTTCTTCTTCCTCTAAATTTGACTCTGCATTAGATATTTCATTAGGTGGTTTAGATTCAGTTGACTAATTTCTTTTAAAATTCCTAAACGGCTTTTTAGTGGAAGTTTCAGCTACCTGTTTTTTAATTTCTACCATTTCATTGAACATAGTTTTCAAAACCTTTTGTAATCATTCCATATCATATGGATCTTTAGGCGCTTTCTTCTTTGAATCATCCTTGAAACTAACTTTTTTGGATTTTATTTCTTCACTGGCATTCTTTTTTTCTAAAGCAATGATACATTTTTCTACTTTGATTGCTTCCTTCATGTTTTCAGCTAGTGTAGGTTTAGCAGATCTATCTACAAATATGGCTATATTTGAAGGAAAAGTGGATATATACCATCCACTTCTGAATTCTTCACTAGGTTTTGATGTTGCAGGAATTTTATTCAACAACTTGTTAAATCGGGAGTTGAAGTATTTGATGGCTTCTTTAGATTCTGATTTCAAATTGGAGAGATCATTAATCAGAGTTGCAAATGATCTATCATCTCCGAACTTGGTTAGGAATTGTTCTTGAAAAATATCCCAGCTAGTAATGGATCCTGATGGTAATGAAAAATACCAAGATCCCACTGCTTCTTGCAAAGCATATGGAAATAGCCTGACGACAGCATCTTCTTCTGTTACCCCATTTAAGTTTACGGACAACGTGAAGTTGTTAATGTGTTCTTCAGCTAATATGCCAGTATCAGGACTAAAATTTGGTAACCATTTCTCAGGATGAGTTGGTAATGCACTCAGAGGTGTAGGCATTGTAATAGCTCCTGGATTGGTCCATGGTCTCTGTGCCATCATTGTACTAATGGTAGAGGAAGTTGAAGGAACAGTTGAAATTGTTTGAGTAGGTGCTGTTGAAACAACTATACTCTTCTAGATTGTGACTTGAAGTTGGGAAGTAGATGGCAATGATATGAAAGATGTAGACGATAATGATGAAAGAGTCTCACTATCTGACTCTGAAGGTGTTTTTCTAGCTCTTTTTCAACTTGGCAAAGGAATTTCAGTTTGTGAAATACCAAGCTTTTCACTCTGCAGTCTAGTAAGAGGCTGGGAAGGAATGTATTGTGAAGTCACACTACCTTGGGATAACTCATATTCTTCTTGCGATAATGAAAACCCTTCAAGTTTATGAATTAGAGATTGTACCTCAGGAGATTCAAAAGATGCCTCTTCTGATATGTCTAGGTTTTTGGCAGTGGATGCAGTAATTTTCTTTTCAACTTCTTCCATAGAAATTTGAGATGAAGGAGAAGTTGAAGAAGGTGATGAGGGTGAATTGCTCTTGGAATGGCCTGTGGATTTGGATTTACTTGCCATTCACATCTTATGGCCCTCCTTCTAGCACCAAAAATAGTAGCTTCAAACATTGGGGAAAACCACCCGGTCTGGACCTTAGTACAGCTCCTTTTCCATTTGGGATGGTGGCTCCGACTAGATAATATGGGACCAGTTTCCAAATAATATATGAGTTGATTATTGGTTGTTGATATAACAGGTAATGGAAATGATAATTAATCTAATATATAACTTAAATAAATACAAATAATTCTACTTAACACGAGTATCATATAATAAATGTGATTTTGGATTTGTTCCGATTAAATGAATAATCATATAGATGACTTATTCGTCCAATAGAAAGATATATACACATATAATAATGATGATAACATATCACATTCATATACTTATATTGCTCACATATATTTTGAAATATGACAATTCTAAATTTTCAGAAATGATATAATAAAGAATTGTTTCACAAGCACACATATGTAAACAATAGCAATTTTCAAAAGGAATGTTTCATTGCATAAATAAAATTGAACAACATAATTATGATAAAAATACCAGATACATGTGTAACCTCTTGATGCAAATAATACTTTGATCCTGCTTTCTTACTTAGAACAGTTTTCAGGAAAAACAAAAATGCATATTCTTGAAAACAATTTCCTTATAAAATTCTAGAATTGTGATCCACCATTAATAAAAATAATGTATTCAGAAGTACATAAGTGTAACTTCTCAAGTCAAAAATTAATATAAATTTAGGACCCCTCTCTAAATACATCAAATGGGTTTAAATAATAATAATATTAAAACAAACTATCTAAAATATCGCTAAAAAAGTGAAATCGAATATCCGATTACATAAAAATAGAATTACAATCTCAAAGAAAATAGGTTCATTGTATTTCATGTGTGCAGCTGGCAGATTGATAGCATATCTTTCACTTCAGGAGGATGACTCAATTGGGAATGTAGCTGGCTGGTATATGTGACATCCGAAAGCTATGGAATCATATAACTGATGGCATTAGAGAGGAATTTTGTAGTCATCTGCTAGCTATGTGGTTTAACCAAATAGGACCATAAAACATCCCATGTGATTCCTTGTATTGCACTGATTTGTTGGTCCTTATTGGCTAAGTCCTGCTTCCATTGTTTCTCTATTTCTTTGACTTTTGGTAGCTTACCTAGGATACAATCGGAAATCAGATTGGTTGCATACAAACTGTCATTGATTAATTGCACTAAACTATCTATTACAGTTCTTGCTCTAGAGGTGGCACGTTCTTGCTTGATCAACTGCGTTTCCCATTTTGTAAATAAAATTTCTTTGTGTGATTCCTGAATCTTGGGAAGATTTGCAGCTATGCCTTGATTTGTGTTTTTCCATGTGAGGAATCCAAAAAAATTCTCATCGGCATCTTCAAATTCTAACCTTGTATTTATTGCCTTTTCTATGAGCGATGTTGCTATTTCACATAGAGGGTCAGCCAGTGATATTTTATGACATAAAATATCAAGTTTCAAGAGCTTCCATTTTGAATTGATCAATTTCAAGATAATCCATAAATCTTTGTGTTTGTGCTTGTAATAAGACATTTTTTTCTTCTTTAGCCATCTTCTCTTGTTGAAGCATCACCTATAATTTATTTAATTCTTGAGACAGTTGTCATTCTTAATGTATAGCTTTCTGGTCAAGCTTTTGTTTTTCAATTTTCAATTTCTCTTTAAGTTTCTCAGTCTTTTGTTTTTCTTCAATCAGATGTTGTTCTAGCTATGATATTTTCTAATGATCCACTGTTGCCCTTTCTTCCAGTAGCGCTATCTTTTGATATTTTTCCTTTATCATTTGACTGACTTCAGAGGCTTTGTCCATCGTCGCTATTGTATAAGCCCCTGCATATTGAGACAATTTGGTTAAATCCTCTGAAGAATTAACTTCAGAGTCCTTCTAGACAACATTCATTAATTCAACTTGGGGAGATGAAAATGGCCCTTGATCAATTTTATTTTTCTTCCTTTGTTTTCTGACTACATCCCTATGCTTTGGACTGTAAAAGACATCCAGGGGCGGTATATCTTCAATATTTTATACAATTTCTCGAGAAGAATTTTCTGGTATAATCTCAACTTCTCGAGTATTAGTATTGCTAAGTATTCCTTCAAATATAACACTAGTCACCATGGATTTTTGTGTTGTGGGTGATTGCATTGTAGACACATTCTGAGAATTGTTTTGACCCTTGATCTGCCGATCAAAATTCTCCCTTTCTTTCAATAAATTTGAATGGTCATCTATATCCATTTCAGAGGAATCAACATCTTTTTTACCTGTATTTTCCTGTTCAGTTTGAATATCAGCTTTATTTCCTGTATTTTCCTTTTCCTGCTTTGTTTTAGTATTCTTTTCTTCTCTGTATTCTTCCTGTTGTAGTAGAGTAGTTCTCAACTGATCAAGAGGTACTGTGAGTAGTATGTTGTTTTTGAACTGTAAGAACTCTTCCATTCCACTTGTTCCAAACTTTAAATTTGCTAAATGTTTAACTTGTGAAAATACTTCGGCCGAGGCAAATAGATCATCAAAATCAGTGTCTTCATGCTCAAATTTAGCAACCTATACCATAGATGTAAAATTAAATGCAACTTTCTTTGGATCATACTGTCTTTTGGGGATGGTTGCTAATCTGAGATCTTTTATCTTTTGGGCTTCCTTCTCTGCATGTTTAAAATCATGTAGATAAAAATATCCACATTAGAGGGGAAATGTAGGCCACATCAACTTCTTAGAATTTTTTAGGCTTCTAGACGTCCCTTTCTCCATTATTTGATAAGCTATTTCTAGAGCTAATAATTTTTTGGGAATGTACAAGGGCAGGACATGAGGATCAGTGGTACTTCCGAATATTCAGATATAGGTGAATTTTTCTTGTCCAAACCAACTTCCGATTGAGGTTAGGTCAACATTGGCCTCATCGGATAACCTTGGAGCAGGTTTATTGAATATAAATTGATGAACTGACAAAATGAATCCATGAAAAATTATGTATATGTGGTCTTCATAATAGGACTTCCACAAATATTTGTGATAAATGTGGATAGGAATTGGACTTTGAGGAGTCCAATTCTAGCCTAAGATAGGGAACTTAAAATTGAAACATATGGTATCAATGATATGAGCACTCATATAAAACGGGGGTATTATCCGGGTAGTTACAAACCTATTTTTCCTATAATCAAGGATTTTTCTTGCCATTTTATCATATAAAATGGTTGCCCAATCCATAATGTAGGAATTAACATCAGCTTCAATTAAGGGTACCATCTCAATAGAAAATTTTTCAGAGTTGACAGTTCCAAATAATCTACACATCATAGCTGCAACATAGTAATAAGGAGACACCAAGGATTCTACAGAGTACATACCTGAGGATTCATGCTTATGTTTTTCAGGAAAATGCCTCCAATCTCTAATGGGATCTGACTCCACTTCATTTTCTTTGGTGAAGTCTTCCAAAAATGCCTTATTGTAGATTTGCTGAGGGTCTAGTAAGTGATACATATTCTTGATGTCTTTTTCTTTGAAAGACCCAAACATCCTTCCATCAGACATAAAGAATGTTTTTTCTATTATATTGATGCTTTCTATAACCCATCTCACTAATTCATTATATGGGAGAAAATTTGCGCGAGCTGCTACTTTGTGAAGATAGGAGCTTGCCAATTCTTTAAGAGTGCTCTTAGGTTTTTTTATCCGAATCTACTTCCAGCTCTTCTTCTGATGTTATAGTTGGATCTTCTACTTCTAATAGATTGTAAACTCCTATTCATGAAGTTTTTCCAAGACCTAGACAGGTTGTATCAGTCACTAACTCCAATTTAGCTAGTTGCTCTTTTGGAATGATGGGGACCTTCGCTCTTTTGGATTTCTTAGACATTTTCATGACTCGTAGGTTTTCCTCAAGTCTGCACAATGGAACAGATTAGTAGGATGACAGAAAAAATTCTTTTAAGAATGAATACCAAACAGAGAGGAGTTAATTGAATTTAATCACAATAACTATGATGGATTAAAGAAATATTATTCCATTGAAGTTGAAATCCGCGATGGAATTTAACCATGATTATCTATTAATGATTTCCTTGTATAGTGTAATATTTTAATGCCATTGTAGGTTGTCTCGTCGCACATTCATAATGGTCCTTTTAAAGTGTTCATACCATAACTATTTAAGATTTTCCGATCAACAATAATCGTATATCGAAGATCAGAAGTTTCAAATATCAGGTTTAATTATTCCTATTTTACATTTGCGATCTGCGATTATTGCTGAGCTAGCATGGATGGCGCGATGCCTTTTAAATCATATCAAATTATTGGCATTTCTTGTAAAAATGGTTAATTTTATGTTTTTCATTAAGGAATGCTTTTATGAAATAATGATGTCACATCGTAGATTTTTAGTGGAGTATCTTTGGATATGAGTTATGCATTTTTAGCGATGAGAGATTTGCGATTTAACTTATCGCATCGGAAAAAGGGTGTATAAAGATGTGATATGAATTTACCGATTCGCGATTGCGATTGAGCTTATCACATCAAAGTTTTTCAAAAGGATGTATAAGAATGTGATTTCCTCGATTTACGATTGTGATTGGGTTTATCGCATCGGAACTTTTCAAAGTAGAAGGCTTGAACTTATGTTCGTGAGATATGCGCTTTTGCGATTGCTTAATCACATCGGGGTTGAATGATAACACATTTGATTCTATAATTTGAATATGCGAAATGTGATAAAGGCCTTTATGTTTTTTCTTTATTTTTTGTTAAATAAATCCTTTTTCGTTGGGGTTTGATCCTATTTCATGATCTCATCATATTTCCTTAAATCAATTTATTGATTCTATAACTATTCAAAGAAAAGGGGACCCATTTCTTATTAAAAATTAATATAAAAATTTACAATGGGGAGGGTTGTTTGTACAACACAACAAGACTCTACTTAGCAACTTTAAGAATATCTTTTAAAAATAATATCTCAAGTTTTACTTAGATAGACATGGGCTCACCAACATTCCTCCCTGGTTATACTCTATTAAATCATTCTTAAAACAACAAGATGGATAAACCTAGAGGGAAATTAAGAATCCTCTAAACATACCTTAGCAGAGGAAAGTCATAAAGATAAATCTTTCAGACAGAAATAGGGTACTTTGACAGTAAATCCTAATCTAAATTTTCTGTTCTTTATCAGAGAAAATGGATAGTTTTTAAAACAAAAGGAGAAACAAAAAATAGTGAGGAATAACATCACCATTAACATAGACCAGGATCCCATGAATCAATTTGTATTATTGATGTTCAAACCAGTTACATACTTCAAGTCCAACAGGTCTTTGCAGCTCAAAACTTCTCTTCTTAGCCTAGTATTCTTTAACTACTCAACAAATCTTCAGTAACTTCAGTAAGTATCTTACACTCAAATAATAATCCAACCAACAACTACAATGAGCTCCTCATATGATATTTATAGATGAAATGATGAGGTGGGGTGAAGAATGGGTCCTTGAATGTTTAATAAATGACAGAGTAAATTTTTTTGACCTTTGAGACCATGCAAGGCCCAAGGAAAAATGTATTTATGTCTAACTCTGCAATACATTAATTCTTTGAACTATTTAGTTGCTTTTGTTGACTTTTAGGCTTATTTGGTAGGCTAGAAATAACTTTTGAGCTGTCTATTGGAAATATCTCGGACTATAATAACTTTATGTGTCTTTTGAGGCAAGTTAGGCCTGCAGGTGGCATTTTTAGTCTTTTGGAGGAGTAATTTCTTCAGTGATTTGTCATATGAAGCTTTCTTTCTTGCTAATTTGTCTAATTAGCTCTTAAAAACTTTGATTAGGCCTTTGATAATGCTTTTAGGCCTTCCCTTATCATCATATGTCTTTGTCACTTTACTGACAGTTTTATCTTTAATCATTTGTCTTTAAACTGTGTCTTTATCTTCGAAACATGTTGGTTAAGTCCATGATCTTCTGAATTTTGATTTTAACCTTTAATCTTCACTAATGTTCATTATTTTTCTTTTGTGTACAGGTGGTTTTTCTTTGTGCCGAAGGGTTTCATTACTTGACCAGTGTTCATGAGGTACTGATCAAACATTAAGACCAAACCCTAAATCTCCCATTCTTCATTGATTCAGCCTCGGGATCATCATCCGGAAGTTCTTTGCCACTGGTATATGGCTGTGGGAGGGCCTGCAAACTTAGGGCTACCATTAAACCTGCAACTTAAAACATAAAAACATATTATAAAAACCTGTTTTTGTGGATAAAACTGCTTTCAGAGGCTCGGGATGGCAATGGAGCAATGCAGATGGAGGAAAATGTGCAGAAGGGAAAATTCATGGCAAAATGATGGATAACAGGGATGAATTTTAATTTGGGCGTGAATGATGAAGGGTGGTTTTGGGGCAATACTAGGGTGGTATTCGCATGGAGGTCAGATGGTAAGTGGTATTGGCCCCGGTGAATGCAATACCGCTAGCTGGATGACACTTGTCCAATCCAAAACCTCCTATTTCTCATTGAAATGGGTCGTTAAACCTTGTCGACAAAATGGGCGCGATATAGCATGTGGACCGTTGGATCTGGGGAAGCCAGATCAACGGTGGAGGGTGAGCTTGGCAGGAGAAGGTGCTAGGTGGTGGGACCAATGGATGAGGTCAACAGATTTGTCAGGAGGTGGAACAATTTAATGGGCGGGGTTTTAGAACTGTGAGCTAGCAGGAGCCGTTAGATCTGAAATATCAACGGTCCAAATCTATTGCGGGGGTAAGCAGATAGAAGAACGGTAGGAAGGGTGGATAAGAGAAGGGAGGAAGCAATCACTGTTTTGAGATCAATAGAGGATGAGTGGGTTGGAAAAATAAAAAAATGGTCGGGTGGATGGGATAGAAAATAAGGAAGCCTTGGCAGCCGTTAGATCGCTGAGATCAAGGGCTGAGATTTAATCGAGGGAAGGTATAGGCGCGGTGGAAAATATATAAGGGGAAGGGGCTAAAGATAAGGTGCGAGGATAAGGTCTTGTGGAGGAATAATGGGATCAGGGGCTAAGAAAAAGGGGTTTAAGCTTAGCCAATGGTCACAGGATTTGATCATAAGAAAAAGGGTTGAGGGCTTAAGCCCTAAGGGGGCTTAAGGCCTATTTTTATGAAAAGTTGGAAATAGGCCTAAAAGTGGATTTTTTGAGCCGTTGAAATGTTTCGATGGTTAAAAAAGAGGTTTTAAACCAAGAAAAAAGGATTTTTCCATGGTTTTGAAGGGTTTTATGGGAAAATGAAGGGTAAATGAAGGGAAAGGAGGGATTTTTCAGAGGAAAAATGATTGGTTAGGATAGGTAAAAATGGACCGAAAAGTGGGTGAAATGAGTTTATGGAATGATGGAAAAATGGCTTAAAAACAATTCCTTTTTATTTCAGTAGGGTAACTTGGAGGATTTGAGTGAAGTTTACCAGTGAAATGATTCTTTTGAAGATATTGAACACAGTGAGGTTCCAAGAACTCACAGATTTTTTATAAAATTTGTTTCTTGAAAACTAAGGAACCTATTTAGCCATTATGAGGTATAACATAATTTATAGATGGCTAACAATAGGCATTTCCAGATTGATGATTAATGCTATTTTGGTGGGATCAACCATCAATCCTTGTCGACAAACTGTGTGGCTGAGAAATATTCCGAAGGGTATGTAAAATATGGATTTCTTGATATTCAGGGAAATCTGGTGCTTTCTATAGGTGTCCAACATCAGACGCATGTTTGAGACATGCTTCTTTACTAATCCAAAGACAGTCTAGTCATCAAAATATACCTCCAAAAACTTGTAGATGGACTCTTTAAATACTGTGACCACCACCCACTAAAAGGTCACAAGGGCATTCTTGAGCCTGACCGGCAAGACCGTATACTAGAAAGATCCCCATTTGGTGGCGTATGTAGTTTTGCTGTGATATTCAAGTGTAATTCTGATCTGATGGTAGCTTGAGAACCCATCCGTGAATGAGTATGCTTCCTTCCCCCCTACGCTATCGAGGATTTCATCTTAGAATGGCATAGGAAAGGGATCATGTATGCAGGTATCATTTAATTTGTGAAAGTCGACATAGATCCGTATCTCTCCCTTAGTATTTTTTTCCTAAACCACCGTAGGACTTACCCAATCTGACTGTTTGACTGGGTCGATTATACCTGCGGCGAGCATTTTTTCAATTTATCCCTTGACATTTTGTTTGTACTTGGGGTTCAACCGATAAGGGCGCGCATATCGTTTTAAAGTGATGTGCATGACTTCTAGGTCCTCTTTAATCCCTTTGAGTTCCAAAATTTTTGTCGGGAATAAGTCCTGGTATTTTGTGAGGAGTTCTGCAACTTTTCCTACAATATCATCATCCCAGTAGTCCCTAATTTTAGCTAACTTAGGCTGCTCCTCCATTCCAATGTTGACTTCTCGGAACTTCAAAAGCTTAGTGACATCGACAGTTTGTAGTGGGGGTCTAGAAACTGTGCGTTCTCCCTCCGACTCTAGGATAGAGACATTTCGCAGGTCTTCATCACACTTCTCTATTGATAAATTGTGGTAGTTGACAATATCTTGCGTCTTCGTTTTCCATGTTGGTGCCCCATGCACTGCGTAAGGGTGTGATTCATCAAATACTAAGGCATCAATATCCTCCAGAGCTTCATCGAGTGCCTTCGTTCCTCCTATCAACTCGAATGTCCCTACAAATTAATTGTTCTTCAGGGTTTCCCAATGGCAGGTGCGTTGGTGTAATTCTGCGTCTAAATACCATGCAGTCAGGATTGGCCCCAAGGCATGAATGAACAGATGGACCCATTCCTCTGTAGTTTTTTCACCCCATTCTTTCATCCATATTGACAAGTGCTCGTGCGGGTCCCCTGGCCCAAAGAAATTCTTTACGCGTAGGTGTGCCAGAGTTTCGAACCGTAAGACCATCATGTTGCAACATTCTTCCCAATCCTAGAATGACCCCTTATGTGTGTCCCACCACCTCGCAGGGGTTGCACACATGGCTAGATTAAGGGCCCATAGCCTTCGTTCTCTTGGGACTTCAGCTACAAATATTCACAAAAATTCTCTAACACTGCCAGAACCATCAAAGTAGGGCAGTTTTCTTACCTCTAAGGAGATGCATCGGAAGTTCTTGGTGATTCTAAGACATCGCAGCGCAGATACATCATGTAACCAATTCTGTCTATTTTCTATTTCCCCGTCAGAGTCAGAGAAGCATTCTTTTTCCTTTTCCCAGCAAAGCACACCATCAGCCGTAGGATTGATCTAATCTTCATCCCGAGCGGTTAACTTATAGATGTGATCCACATCCTCTTCTTCGCGCACTAGTTCGGTATACCACTCTCCTTCTGCAGGGTTTAGGGGGACTATCACCCTTGTACCCTCATTCTCAAACACCATGCTTATTTTCTTTAGGTTGATAATACCTCCCATGTTTATTTACCAATCCAATCCAGAAGCACAGGATAGGGGTCTGCATCTTCCAAAATCTGGATTACCTCAAAGTCGGCTCGGACCTTAACTCCTGAAATATCTACCATAATTTTTGACAGCCTCCCCAATTTTTGCTTGGGAAGTATGTTCACATATGATCCCAATTCCAAGATAACCTGATCCATTTCATAGTCACCAATCTGTGCTGCTAGCCACATTTCCCTACCGGTGCATTTCTTATGCTTGTAAGGTTTGTGCACATCCTTAACTTCCGGGTTGGGTTAGTTCTCTCCACACATCTATCTATTAGTGCTTGCATATTTTCTAGTGCCTTCTGGTTGTGTAGTAGCTTCATACAGGATTGTAGAAAATTTTTAACTTCATTGTTTGTTTTCAGTTTTGCTGGAGCTTTTGAAATAGGTGCCTCATCCTTAGTAAAGTCTCTACGAGTTGCGATAAAGATTTCCTTTTCCTTCTGTAGGTCCAGACTTTCTTATTTGATAGCTGCTTTCCGGATAAGAGGTTCAGCTTTGGCTTCCTCTTCAGCTCCTCCTGTATCCATGCCGCTACGTGTTATGATGTTAATACTTAGTCCTTCATCACGCGGTTCCGTCTTAACCCTTTGTACATTCTACGTAGGTGTCTACTATTTTTCCTGAATTTTTTCTATCATAATTGGATAGTCTTCAATCACATGGTCCAGATGTCTACAATAATGACAAGATTTTTGCGCAGGGTTTGGACAGTCCCTTGCAAAGTGCCCTATCTCCCCATAACAGATCAATTTTCCTCTTCCCCGTCCTGTGCCTCCACCCCTTCCCGCTCCCCTACCCCTGGCTGGGGATCCTCCTCTGCTTGAGGGAGATAGTGGTGAAGAAGGGTTAGCCTGTAACCTGTATAGGTTTCCTCGATCTATCATCAAGTCATAGGTTCGAAAATTATGCTCATCATGCCCCACAGAGGAGAAAAATCGACACCATTGCTGCTTTAATTATGGAACGTAAGCACCCAGATGGGGACAGTGGTTAGTATTATGTAGCCCGACAACACAACATTCAATGCAACATAACGTTAGACCACTTGGCCTTTCAGAATCCTTAGGACGCAATGGGTTGGGTCCTCCAGCCTACATGTAATCTACTAGCAGAGGACACTGATCCTTGGTATGACCATATACCCTTCATCTTATGCACCATATGTCTGGACTAGCCTCTTTCCTGTGTTCCTTTCACAGATTATGTATTTCTATGTGCATTTCATCCAATTTTCCCTGTATCTACTGCACCCCAAACTTGGCATCATCCCTTAGCACAGCCTCTAGCTTCGTAGCAATCTCCAAAGGCGTCTCTTGCGTTGTAATCGACTATTGACCCATAGGTCCACATAGGTGAGGTAGAAGCATAGCGATAAACCATTCCTTGAGTTGCTTATCATCGTACTGAAATTCCCCATCTCTGATAACCTTTTTTAGTTGCTGATCAACTTCCGATACCAATTCAGTGGGTCCTTGTCTAAAGTCTTTTAATTCAACCACTATCTGAGAGTAGGACTTAGGCTTTTGAAAATGTTGTTTCAATGGTGTCTTGATCTTTGGAATAGATGGATCTACGTGTTTTTCTACGTACCCCATATAACAATGCAAGGCCCTTCCTTCAAAGGCAAGCGATAGTTGTGCCCTCTTTATAGCGTTGAAATCCATGTTTTGCGCAACCCATACTGATTCTGTGACAAACAAAAATTGGTTTATATCTTCACCCCCTATACCCTTGAAGGTAGGTAGCTTCATGTGCGAGGCCATATCGTCTTCTGGTGGTGGTGGAGTTATGGGTGAGTTCTTACCCCTATGCTAGCTTGAAGGTGGTGTAACTGGAGGGCTATGTACAGCTGATTCTGTTAATGGACTGTAGACATATCTATCTATTTCTTGATTAGTTCGATTGTACTTACCACTTCGTGTTGTGCTCTCGCTTAGATCAATGGTCATTCACTCGGTGTGGCTTCACAGAACACCCTTTTCGCACAATAATATTTTGATTGACAAAGGCAATGTTTTCAAGAACTTAAGCTGGAAACCCTTGAAGAACCTCCACTCTGCCTCAGAGCAAGACACGAATTGATCGACTGTGAATTCTATCATGAACCTGCCCATCACGCTTTCTACCTAGTGATCTACAGTATGGGTGATCTTATTGTCAGCCCTTTCCAGTTGTTGAGTCAATTCTGGTGTCCACTCTGTTACCTGATCATCCTTCCAGCACGTCTATAATTATACAAGCCTTGCCAACCACTCCTAAAGCTCATGCACAAAGGTTACAAATAAAGTTTCATAGACTTCAATGAAGATGTACTTGTTCTTCCACTTTTCAGCTATCAATTTTGTGCTGTGATTCTCCTTTATAGCAATTTCCTGAATCCGTCTTTTGAACCAATCTTCAATTTCCACCCTCTCAGGTCTCCAAGGACCTCGTGGCATTACTTGATCTCTCTCTCAAAATTCTCCCGGTTCTGGCAACAAAACCATTTGTTGGCTTGAGGGGTCTTGACCCAGGTTCGGAGGTTAAGGTTTGGCAACAAACCCCTATACTACTAGCCCTTTCGGTAGTGACCTTCTTGCATAGGCCAAAGTCTCACCTGAAGCAGTATGGGAGGGTGTTGGAACCATGTTTCCACACCCTGAGAGAGAGTAGGTAAGTTGAGGCAGATATGTGTTCGTAACTTATCGGATTCACACAGAGTAAGTCTATTCGCAGAATTTCATCAGTATAATCAGTTATTAACCACAACAGAGCTCTTACCATTCATGGATCTAATCAATACCTTCGCATCTACGTGTGTATCATCAATTACCAGCACATATAAACGCAACCACAGATACATTCACAACATAAACAGATAGCACAGAAGTATTCACAACTTAAATAGATACCATCATAGAAAATTTACAGATATACTAATGCAAAAACACAGATATATTCGCAGCTAAAAAACTATCATAGTTATGCTTCAACAATAAACATCACTGATCCAAATAACACACAGATACTTTAACGATACTTCACATTCATTAACATTCAGATCCACTTACAACCAAAACCATCCCACACACACAGCCTAGCGGGGTCCACACACAGCAGGACTAAGGATCTCCATGCACACAGCCAACAAGAGTCCTTACCCAAAAAAACCCAAAACAGATCTAATAGTTCACACGTAGCATCAGTCTTAATTCATGCCTACATCTAGACTCAAACTATTCATCTATTTATATCGATATAGCCTACACTATCCTGTGGTCCGCAAACCATGGTTTGCAGACTCTAGGTCTACCCTTTGACCCATTACAATGGGTTTGGGGCTTTGACCCACCCCAAAACCCCTGCGTTAGACTAATTAATACAAAAAAAATACAAAATTCACAGCTCAAGGAACATCGTTCCAACAACCATGCCATTCAAAACTAGTCCTCCACTAACATTCCTCTCGAAACCTTAGTCAAAGAGTCTGAAAGCCAACCTTGGATGGAAGTGCACTCGGTTGAGTCAAACTCTGAATCCACCAAGGCTATTGAGTTTGGCCCATCCAGATCTCTAAAAATCAACCCAAACCTCTCGAATGAAGAAGAGAAGTAGCTATGCTAGCTTTTTAAAGAGAATCTAGATGCATTTGCTTGGGATTCCAAAGACATGAAAGGGGTGCATCCTTTAGTGTGAAAACACCATATTTGCATCAAAGAAGGATGCAAACCTATGAGACAACCCCAAAGAAGGATGAACCCAACTCTGAAGGACATATTCAAAGAAGAGCTACAAAAACTATTAGATGCAGGTTTCATATATCTTATATATGACAGTGAGTGGGTATCTCCTCTTGTCCTCCTCCCAAAGAAGAATGGGAAGTGGCTAATTTGTGTTTATTATCGAGAACTTAACAAAGCCACCAAGAAAGACCATTTCCCTTTGCCCTTTTTATACCAAGTCCTAGATGGCCTTGTGGGGAAGAAGTTATTTTCGTTCTTAGATGGGTTCAGTGGATACAATCAGATTCAAATCATCCTTGAAGACCATGATAAGACTACTTTCACCTACTCTTGGGGTACCTTCGATTATAGAGTCTTACCCTTTGGGTTGTGCAATGCCCCAGCTACCTTCCAAAGAGTTGTCCTGAGCATATTTTCTGAGTTATTCCATGACTCTATCGAAATATACATGGATGATTTCACACCATATGGGGATGACTTCCAGGAAGCTCTCTCCAATTTGGGTAAAGTACTAAGAAGGTGCGTTAAGATGCATCTCTCCTTGAGCCCAGGAAAGTGTGAGTTCCTGAAGGAATAAGGGGTCGTATTAGGAAACTCCATATCCCAAGCAAGAATATAGGTAGACCCAAACAAAATCACTATCATTAAAAGTGTACCTGCTCTTGAAAAGTAGAAATATGACAAGAGTTTCTTAGGCTTAACCGGTTACTATAGAAGGTTCATCAAAGATTTCAGCAATATGGCTTCACCATTATTTAGGTTACTAGCCAAAGATTCTGAGTTTATTTGGGTTGGTCCTTCTCAAGAGGCTTTCGAGCTCATTAGGGAAAATTTGACTACTACCCCCATCCTCCGAGGTCCAAATTGGACTCTGCCTTTCCACATTCACACTGATGCATCCGAGAAATTTGTAGGGGAAACATTAAGAAAATTAGAGGAAAAAATGCCTTATGCCATTTATTTCATTAGCAAGAACTTGTCCAAGGCCGAGCTGAATTATACTGTTATTGAGAAGGATATGTTAGCCATTTCCCATGGTTTGAAAAAATTCAAGAATTATGTAATTGGATATCATAAATTTCCTCACATTGACCATGCATCCATCAAGTATTTAATGAACAAACCATATGTTAATGCTAGGATAATTAGATGGTTATTACTTTTGCAACAATTTGATTTGACTATTGTTGATCAACCTGGAAAGGAGAATGTTGTTGCAGACTTTTTGTCCAGGTTATCTCTCCCTGCAGGTGAAGAAGGAATAGTGGATGACTAGCTACCACATGAGCCCCTCTTTGCTATATCAACACTCTCACCATGGTTTGCTGACATAGCCAACTACTTGGTTGTTGGGAGACTCCCTCCTAATCTTTCATTCAGGGAAAGGAGAAGAATCATCAGAAAAAGCGCCCCTTTCACATGGATTGGGGGAAACATTTTCAAGCTAAGCCCTGATAAAATCCTAAGCAGATGTGTAAGGTAGAAAGAAGTTTTTGATATCCTCTCTGCATGTCATGACAGCACATGTGGAGGCCACTTTCCAGCAAAGAGAAATTCTTAGAAAGCTTTGCAAGCAGGATACTATTGGCCTACCCTTCACCAAGATTCCAGAAGATACACCAGCAGGTGTGACCAGTGCCAAAAGATGGGGAAACCCACGCAAAGGGATGAGATTCCTTTTCAATCTCAGGTGGATCTTGATCCATTTGACATGTGGGGCATGGACTTTGTTGGGCCTATCGATCTAGCATCCGGATAAAAGAAGTATATAATGGTATTCACTGAATACTTGAAAAAGTGGACTGAAACAAAAGCAGTGAAGGTAGAAACTGAGGAGAAAGTAGCTGACTTCTTGAGGGAGAACGTGTTTTACAATTTTGGGTACCCTAGAGAAATAGTCACCGATCATGGAGCACAATTCACTTCCCACCTCATTGAAAATATATTGAGAAAGAACAACATTAAACATAGAAATTCTACTTCCTATCACACTCAGGTGAATGTCCAAGTAGAAGTAACTAATAGTGCTTTAGAGAGCATCCTCACCAACGTTGTGAGCAGCAACAAAGAATATTGGGAAGACATATTGGTAGAAGCTACTTGGGCCTACAACACTACTTGGAAGACAACAACATGATTCACTCCTTATGAACTACTCTATGGTAAGAAGGATCTACTCACAGTTGAGTTTGAATTCAATACTTTAAGAATTATAGCTGAATTAAATCTAGATCTATCAAATTCCCAAAAAGAGAGGTTGTTGCAACCAAATGGACTGGATGAGTTTAGAATGCAAGCACTTCTTCACACAGAGGTAGTTCAGATGCAAAGGAAGGTATGTCATGACAATAAAATCCAAGAAAAGACCTTCCAAGAAGGAGATTATGCACTGTTGTATAATTCAAGGTTTAAATATTTCAAAGGAAAGTTGATGAAAAGATGTTTGGGACCTTACACAATGGAAAAATGTTCTGATAATGGTGCAGTTCAAATTAGAACCATAGATGAGTAAGGAATCCCCTTGCTTCTCAATGGTCATAGACTTAAAAGGTACAAGAAGTCTATGTCAAGGGCAGAGTTCATAAATTCAATAAGAAGAGAGGTATATGTCATGGGAAACACCATAGTTTCCCACACCTCCTGAAAAATGAAAGAAAAAGAAAAAATAAAAGAAAAAAGAAAAGAAAAAGGAAAGATAAATATCCATGGGTGAAAACCTCTCTGGGTCACCCAAGGCATGCTTGTGGGTTGAAAACCTCGATGGAGGCAGCTCACTTTCTATCTTAAAAAAAAAAAGGAGAAAAAGGAGAAATAGAGAATAAAGATCCATGGGTGAAAACCTCTCTAAGGCACCCAAGGAAATTTTTTGGGTTGAAAACCTCCATGGAGGTAGCCCACTTTCTTTAAAAAAAAACAAAAATATAAAAAACACATCTGCATCTCTGTGTTTTCTATGTTTTTTGTTTTGCAGGTTATTAATGGTTTCTGGAAACACAAGGGAGAATTAATCTTCTTTTCCCTTCCTCTATTTTACCATCCATAGCATCATTCACTCCATTCATTTTCATAAATTATTCCTTCAGCTCCATATATAATATTCCCCCATTCCTGAGCACAATTTAGCAAAAGAAACCAAACCACAAACTGCTACAAACATCAGGAAGTTCCTTCAAAAATAAATTTGTTCATGGACTGCAAATAAAAACAAGAAAGAAAGCTACATAACAAACTCCGGGAGAGTGAGAATTCCACCCATGGAATCTTGAGCACTCCATGCAACATATACAACATAAATAAACTACAAGAAAACACTAGTAGCTCACCTAGCAAGCTGCTCATTCAACAAGCTACTCACTCAAGAAAATAAGGAAGAGTGCAACATATAAGAGTCTTGTCTCCTGTAATATTCCCATATGGGAAAAGAAGGAATATAGCTCATAATAATGGAAATAACAGCAAGTATTAACACATTATATGTGAGCCAAATGATAGATCCATGGTATTATGTATAATAGAAATAAATAAGTATGAGATCTTGGGGATGAAGCCCCTCAAGAAAGGAAAAAGAAGACTCCAATGCCAAAATGCACTGAAAACATGTAATACACTACTACAAAAAGTCTTGAAGCAAGCATAGCACAATTTTAGTGATTAATACTATAGGTGGAACATATATATAAATGGATCTGATAAGATCATGCTCATATAGGGCCAAAAATGGAGATCTATGCTCCTCAACAATTTTCCAAGACAACCCAGGATGGGTTACTGGAAATACACTAAATATGAATGGTGGATCTAAAACCTTAGGGCTGAAGATGCACTGCAACTGAAGCACATAGAAGGAGGTGGATGAATCTGATGTAGATTTGAAAGAAATCCTCCAAAAGGACTCTCTCAATGAAGGGCTAATCCCTTCAATGGAAAGAAAACTAGTGTTACTGAGGAAACTATTGCTGCTACAAACTACTACTTCTAAGGAGAAGAACCATGTGTGGAATGATGTTAGAGTGCTCAGAATGATCCAAGATTTTAATCATGGATTCTACTAAAAAAAACCCAGAAAAACCCTTAAATGGTTTAGCTAGATTTTAACTTTGGATTTTGGGCCATTTTTAGGTTTCCCTCTACAACAGCTGACTAAAATAACACAGATCTAGACTGGAACTATGATGTAGGGGATAAAATAACCTTGGCTTGATGCCGAATATATCAAATAAGCCCAAGGGGATCCTTTACTGACCTCCCAATGGAAGGAAACCTTCCTCCACTGCAAAACTAGCTCAGAAAACACCCAATACAATCTTCCACTGTTGCACCCTAGAACTCAGCAAATATCTCGAAAGAAAATACACTGTACCACAAGACTGAAGCTTGGTATGAAACCTGAATGTGGAAATGTAGTGCAAACTCCTCCAAGAGCTTCTCAATGGAAGAGGTGGCATTCCTGATCAGGAGCACCCGGTGCTAAAAAACACTCAATCTCAGCTAAACAGCGAGAGAAAGATATATGTCTAAACAGACCATATAATCTAAAACATAACATATCATCACATAAATAATATGGATGCCATCCTCTTCCTTATATAATAAATGAGATTCCAAACCCTAATCCCCATATATAATGACACTACTTCCATGTGTCGGAAATATTGTCATTGATGGCAAAGGAGCACAACGAAGCAGCACCATGACAAGGGAACATATTGGATTTAGATGAAAAAGAAAAGGCCACTGATACAGAAGATCAGACCAGAGGAAGAATTCCTATGTAAATATTGGTTTTAATAGTCAAGATACAATTTCAAGAAATTGTGTGGTTTGAAGGTGAATATTCATTTATTGAATTCTGTGTGATTGAGTATGTTGAGAAATTAGCATCGATCACTGAATGGATCGATGTCATCAAAGAAATTACTTGGGACTTCTAAATTGAGGGATGAAGATTGCCTGGATGTATTTTGCAATTGAAATCAACATCGTATGAAGCATTTCAAGGAGGAATTACACATTCGTGCAGTGAGATCTGGGGGTTGAGTCACATTGAGGTTTTATCGTATTTATAATCAATGGATTGTTTAAGTGTTTCACCAAGTATATGGAGGTGCCGTATTGAAGAGTTGGAAGCGGAACTATGGAAAACAACACAACAGAACAGTGAAGGCATAATCATAAATGATGGCGCAGAGGTGGTTTTTGCAAACCAACAAATGGTTTTAGTGTGGGTAAGACCTAGTAAGTGGTAATTCCCTGAATGAACGCGATACACCTCTACAAGCAACACGTGGATTTCCAAAACCACTTATTTCACGTGCCTTGGAGTCGTTAACTATCGAAGTTTATTTGGACGCGATATTCCTTGGATTAGAAGCATTGCATTTTGGGTGTGAGTCCACTGTTAGATGAAGGAAGCGGATAGATCGATTAAACAAAGTGGAAGGATGAGTTGGAAATGTTGTGGGGCCCGAACATAAAGTTATGTCAGCAGTTGATATTATAACCAAAGAACTTTATTAAGTGGAGGTTATATAATATAATTGACGGAATAAGTGGATTGGTAAATGTGGGCCGAAAATTTTATATTATTATTATTGGTACTTTGGTATATTTATCCAAAGTCAATTTGGTATAGTCAGAAAATAAATGAATGGGTTTTTATTATGGTTTGTCCAAAAATATTGATATAAAAGCTTCCGCATATGAATTTTTACCATTGGGTTTATCATGGTTTATAACCATAATTTTTTTTTCTTTGAAAAGTGAGATTTACCATCAGGAATTCTGTGGGTCCGGTTATATATTGTAATGTTGATATCTTGTGTTTAAACCAAAGTATGGAAGGGCAAGTTATGGTGTATTTATGACTTATGTTAAGTCGGGTAATAAGTCATAGAATTTGTGATGTGATGGATAGATGCGATGCGATGGATGCGATGCGATGCTATCGCATATCGCAATCGACGATGCTCATGTGACAAGAATTTGTAAGTCATAGAATTTGCAATGCGATGGATAGATGTGATGCGATTATCGCAATCGGCGATGCTTATGTGATAAGAATTCGTAAGTTAAGTTGCGATGCGAAGTAGCGATATAGTCATGTGGGACCCAAGTGTATTTATATGATGGCACTATGGTACATTTAACCAAATTATGGAAGGGTAATAAACTTTGACATTTGCAATATTATGAAGACCATCATATTGCGAACAGGATCGATGGCATTCGTTTAATCGAGGATGTGGAATCGTTATGTGTGAAATACTAGCGGAAATATAAACCTTTACAAATGTTTTATGTATTAAAGGTTATATGATTATAGAGAGGAATGATAAAAGGTGTGGGACCAGCGAAGGCTAAACCTCGTGCACATCGTATGAGCATGGTTAACATTGATCCGGGATCAACGGTACCATGAGGGCACAAATAGTCTGATGATTAACCCAAGGGGGTGCCTCTGCAGTTGACCCACCCATCAGGCATTGACATAAGATTGATGGTTTTCATTCACTGTGGTAGCACAGGCCCAATGATATTTCTGTACTGAGGAGTGCCTCTATAGTGTTGTGAACTGGGACCCATTCATGTGTAGAACAGTTAGAAATACAATAGAAAATAGAGAAGATAAAGGGACAACAGGCAGAGAAGACAAAATAAACGGAAAAGCAAGAGGCTGAAAGGGTTGCATTGAAATGTTTGATTGTAACTGTAAATGTATTATTGAATTTATATTGTTTGTGATGTGTTAGGGATCTATAATTTTAGTAGATTGGTGAGACTAAAACTATAGAAGCAACATCGTTTCAACCAACTTTGGGATTCTAGGATCTAACCCTCCTGAATTCAGAGAGGGATATCTCCAATATGTACAAAGATGGATTTGTCTTTGAAGTTTGGGGTTATGATATTAGGCTAGTTATGAAGGCCAAGGGTTTGTTTGTTTTTTGGGTGGTTGAGCATGATTACTGTTTGAGGTGGAAATTTCTGAGTGCAAAAAGTTTCAAAGGTGAGAAGTTACAGGCAATCAGAGTAAGATTC
>JAXQQM020091341.1:0-38846 GCA_034641835.2 Pinus albicaulis
GCGACGGTTTCGGGCGGGATTGAAAAAATTTGGGGAAATTTCCGACATTTGGCCAAAAGCGTCGGAAGCAAGTGTCAGAATTTCCGCCAAATGTAGTAGTGATGGACTGAAAGGATTGTAGTGTGCACCTTCAACAAGTAATTCAAGTGTAATTTTTTCAACGAAATATTGGTAGTCATATTTGTTGATACCAAGCCCTAGTCATTCTTGTATCAGGTCTGATTATAAGGGCCATGATCCTTAGTACAGGATACCCAAGGTTTTTGTATTAAAGTTTGTAATATAACAAGTTATGGGTTGAAAATTTATCTTGTGTATTATTTGATTCACTGCTATATGTGCAAAGTGCTTGTGTTGTGGCATTTAAGTCTGTTTTTTATAGTGATCTTAGACTCAAACCTTATGCTTAAGTGATATGGTAAATCAACAGAAATGTCATGGATGATTGGAATTCGAGACACCTACCTAATAAGTATGTTCAATTAAGAAAATGTTAATTTTTAATTTGCGTTTATTTTATATATTCTCATAATTTACAATATGTTTTTTTATTTTATTTTATTATCACTTAGTATTTATTAGATACTTTTTTTTAAGTTTCTTAGGTAAGGCGATTTTGTAGCTTTTAACCTTGTACAGAAATTACCTGCAAACAAATTCTTAACACACAAAATATATAATGGTGAGAACATAAAATATAAAACAAACATACAAAGAGATTTTTCCCCTGGATCCAAAAACTGGGACTACCAAATTTAGTTTTCATTATTCATTTCAATGTTACAATACATATATATACATGTCGAAGCATTTACAAACCCCAATCCATTAACCCTGCATTAGAACATAACCATATTTCCCTTGACTGGACATACAAAATAACATGGACAAAATATTAGCATGCCCAAAACCATGTGCAAAACATATGCACAAAACCATAGGTAGGTTGTGTTGGAATATATTATATTCCTTGGAAGGCAATAATGTCTTAGTATTATGTTGGAAGTTGAATACAATCTTATATAAAAGAGTAACACGTTATATCCCATATTCATTATGGAATCGTATACTATTGTACCCATTTATTATATATAGAGGTGTTATTTTGGAGAATTGTATTATCCCACATTCAATATGTGAGAGTAATTCCTCCACATCTTTGGATATATAATAGGGTCAAGGGAACCTTTTTTATTACAATCACATCTCAACTTGTGCTCAGACCGTTATTTGTATCCAGTTATTTTAGTTTTTCTCTTTGTAAGATTGCAGGAGATTTCTTGAGATAATAGGAGACAACCTTCTTGTGTGTGTAGCCCAATTGGGTGAACTACGTATATTTGTTGTATTCTTTTTCCTTGTTCTCTTTATGTTCTGATTTATATGTTGATATGTTGTTGGTTTTTTAGATAGATAGATAGTTTAGTATATCTAATATTTTTATTTGAAAATGGGTTGGATAACTTGTTATGTATTTCAAGAACTCCCACTCAGTCAAACAAATAAATGATTTAGCTTATACTTGAAATTTTGCGGAATTATTACTTGAAAGAGGTGTATGATTTTAAACTGTTTAAGTGTCTTATGTCAATTTTTTCCTATTGAAATTTAATATGTATAACAGCAACATAATGCAGCAATACAATATCCACAGATAACAACAAAATTAATCTAGGAGTTCACCCGAATATCGTGGGCTACGTCTCCTTTGAGCTTTGTCATCTTGACTTGGCTCTTTGGGATTATGGTAAAGTTTCTTTTAAAAGCTCCACACTTAACTCTAATGGATACTGAACTAATCCAAAGGGCTTATATTACCATATATATCGCTATCATGGTTTTCATCACTATGCAAACAACTTTAGGTTCCCTTAGACTCGATTCCTTCTATCGGTGCACTGAGCTACACTAAGCTTCTCCTTGGCACTAAATCCTTTATGATTATGTTTTTGTCCCTGAAACCACAGCTAATATCTCCAACACACATGAGACACCAAATATTGACTGATCATTTGCTCAAAAAGAGCATTGCATCCCCAAACTAGGCCTTCCTCCATGGTTTTCCCAGGTCTGCCCAAAACTTCCCTTCAGCTTCCCGAGCTCTAAAGTTCTCACAATGTTCTAAAAACACTTTCATTGGTTTCAAAATGTCTTAAATAGTCAGGATAGACTATTCATTTGCATAAAATGGCCTCTGAATGCTCCAGTTTCGCCTCCAACACCTGTCGACACCCCCTAGCACTAGGGTCACTGAAAACTTCTCTGAAGGGTTATAGAACTCTAGAAGTCCTCACAAGCTTATTAAAACTCCATAAATGGATTCAAAATGATGTTTTCAGTCATAAATGACTATTGGTTCGTTGCATAAGGCCTCCAGCTACTTTGGCTAGGCACTGAACTTCTGCTGGAAAAAGTTGGCATTGATGGCCCTTGGAATTTTATTGAAGCTTATTGGCCTTAAAAAGTTATATGAAAGCTCTAAAAACTATCTTATCAGATTCATAACATCTTAAATATCTAAATTTGACTATTGGGTTGTTGAAAAATACCTTTAGCTCTCTAGCTAGGCCTCAAATTGTTGCTACCTCTTGGTGGCCCTGGTGGCCCCTTGAAGTTCGTTGAAGAAAAAACATACTTAGAAGCTCTTTGATGGCTCTGAAACCTTCTCCTTTGAGTCTATAATGTTGGAGATAGTATAAATTTACTATTGGCACTCCAAAATTGGTTCACCCTAGCTCAAGTTAGAGCCAAAACCAATTTTTCTCAGTGTCCCCTACATTAGCTCCACCAAAAGTGGAGGACTAGAGTTAACTCCAGTTAAAAGAGAAATTTTGCCATTTTTTGAGGCGCGCTCCAAATAAACCACTTACACTAACCGTGGCATTAAATTTTTGGTGTTTTGGTGGCCACATGCCAACCTAAACCACGTGGTGTTCACAACCGCTGACAGAAACCCATGCTTAAACTGTGGTAACACTACATATGAACATAGAAAACCTTGCCGAAGTTAGCGGTTAATACAACTGCTAGAGCCATATTCCATGTGAATAGAAATGTCAGAAGTTTATTTTTTTGCTTCGATTAGAGTGGATGCCCACAGTTCTTGGCGCAAGGCCATATGGTGGGGGTTGGCCCCTCAAACCCCCAAACAAAATCTCAACAAACTTCAAATAGAAACATGCTCCTTATGATGTTAAGAACTAACGTTAGCTTAGACGGTAGCACGTGGGCTTGGCATACAAGAGGTCGGGTGGTCGATTCCCGTCAGCTCCAAAATTTTATACCATGACTCCTGGGCTACGTGGTGGCCTCGGTGGCCTCCGAGCCTACCATGTGGCAACTTCCGATTGGCCATTTCGTTCAAAAGTCAAACCACTATCCATTCAAATAATGACACATGGCCTTCATCGATTGGCCCAAATGGAATATTCTAGGGAATATTCTGAGGAATATTCTAGGAATATTACAAGGAATATTCTAGGAATATTCCCTGGAATATTCTCTTTTTAATTTTCCAAAAATTCCAAGTCAAACTTGGTCAAAGTCTAGTTTTTGCAGTTTACTGGAATTTTCAAACTGCGATAACTTCTTCATACGATGTCAGTTTTTTAAACTGTTCATGGCGCCGGAATTGCAACGACGAGACCTTTTTGGTCACTCAGGTTCAACACAATTTTGAACACTTTGAATTTTGAGCTATCATTCTGTTCAATGATCCAGTTCTGATCACAACTCCCCATTAGGAATCTTTTGGACCCCAAAATACTGATATACTGATCTGTACAGTAGATGAGAGTACAACACCTTCTTCTATTCAGCTTCCAAACACTCTCCTTGCATGGCTAGTGACTTTGAACCACAATTTTAAGGTATTCGACACTTCCCTTCATGGATGCTCTTGTCCTCCTATCAAGAATTGTCTTCCTTGCACTCACTCAGAAATTTTTGGCGAGAAATTTGTAGAAGGTAGTTGAACATCGCTGCCTTGATCATTGATCCAAGGTGGCTCAAACAAACGAAAGATTACAACATAAAATACATACATACAACCGAAATTTGCATATGTACAAAGGAGTATGTCTTACTGCGTTAAGAAGTCCAACCACTTCTCACCAAGCCACTTCCACGACGAATTTTGTTGCTGCAACTCTTCTTCATGTGAAACATCCATTCTCACATCAATAATGGAATCCTTGGTTCCACCTTCACCAATCTTTCTGTCCTCTTGCTACATGTGCTTGGGACGATTCGTTGGATGCAAATTCCAACAATGGGAAACAACATGTCCCCTCTTCTGGCAATATATGCAAATATTATGCACTTTATTTGAAAGTTTCATTTTCTTCTTCTACTTCCTGTATGCCTTCTTCCTCATCCAGCATCTCGAAACATCATGGTTAAATCAACCAAAATATGTACAACAAATTTTTCTTCCTTTTAAGCATGCAAAATTGTCATGCCTTGCAGAAACATAATCAAATTGACTATGGGAAGAATTTTACCTCTTGTGTTTCTTTGCATGTCCATCCTTTTTGCCTTCATGAGGAGATGAACTAGTAGAGGCTCCAAATTTCATTTGCAAACTAACATCATCATTCTTGTCTTGAAAATTGTTCGAACTCGCATGATCTCCATAAGCTGCATGTCTACAATATTTTTTCTACAACAAAGACTTAAAGAAATGGCAATCATATTGGAAACAAACTTGACATATTTTCATATTAGAACTTGGAACAAAAGTTCTCTTTGAATTTGCCTCACATGCCTTCATGGGTTGGGAATCTTCACCATTAGATTGCACATAACCAAGACCAAATTTCTTAGGTCGTTCCTCAACCAAAATAGGTTCAACAATGTCTTGTGCATGCTTTCCTAAAACCTTGCCTTCATAGCCCATTTTAAACATTAACTTGGACCCTATACCTCTAGTGTGCTTTCGAAAAGAACCAACACATCTTTTTGAAGAGGAAGCTAAAGACAAATTAGAATGGATTACCTCTGCTTCACGCACATTCTTGGTCAAAGCCTCTTGAGCTTGATGGAGCTGCATCTCCATATCATGAAATATTTGAAGAATTTCTTGCTTCTCTTCCTTCATAGAAAACAATTTCTCATGAAGTTCGGTGCTTTCTCTTCTATCCTCAAACATAATCTGCACCATGTCCTTCAATATGTAGAATTCATGCTTCATGTCTTCATCGAAGAATCTTGTGAAGGAGGAGGATTTGGAAACCTCACTTGAATGAGTTTTCATTATGATGTCAATGAAAAAAATTAACTTCAACAAAGTTCACAAAGATTTCAAAAAAAATGACAAGGCTTTTGAACAAAATGGCTGTAGAGACAAGCTCTTATTCAAGCAGCCAAACAACAAACAATCGTCAAGAGGGTTTGTGTTCCAAGGGTGACCTTGAGTTCCTTTGGGTAAAGAATATGCTTTCATCCCTTTATTCCTTCTTGTCCTCTCCATGACTTAGCTATAAGTAGCTTTCCCTTTCACCTCTAGCAAACTCAAACAACAAAACAATCAATATTTTGCACTATTTAAACACCTTTCAAGTTATACAAGCAAGCTATTTATATGTCAATCAAGAAATGAAATGCTCTGATGCCAACCTAATCTGAAAATGGGTTGGATAACTTGTTATGTATTTCAAGAACCTCCCACTCAATTAAACAAAAAAATGATTTAGCTTATACTTGACATTTTGCGGAATTATTACTTGAAAGAGGTGTATGATTTTTAATTGTTTAAGTGTCTTATTTCCATTTTTTCTTGATGAAATTTAACATGTATAACAGCAGCATAATGCAGCGATAAAATATCCACACATAACAGCAAAATTAATCTAGGAGTTCACCCGAATATCGTGGGCTACGTCTCCTTTGAGCTTCGTCATCTTGAATTGGCTCTTTGGGATTATGGTAAAGTTTCTTTTACAAGTTCCACACTTAACTCCAATAGATACTGAACTGAGACAAAGGGCTTATAATACCATCTATATCCCTGTCATGGTTGTCATCACTTTGCAAACAACTTTAGGCTCCGTTAGACTCAATTCCTTCTTTCGATGCACTGAGCTACATTGAGCTTCTCCTTGGCACTAACTCCTTCAGAATTCTATTTCTTTCCCCGAAAAAAAATACTATCGCAATGACACATCAGATACCAAATATCGACTGATTATTTGCTCAAAACGAGCACTACATCCCCAAACTAGGCCTTCCTCCACCGTTTTCCCAGGGCTGCCCAAAACTTCCCTTTAGCTTCTCGAGCTCTAGCAGTTCTCAAAATTTTCTGCAAAAAAATTCGTTGGTTTCAAAATTTCTGAAATAGTCAATATAGATTATTCATTTGCAGAAAATGGCCTCTGGCTGCTCCGGTTTCGCCTCCAACACTTTTCGGCACCCCCTGGCACTAGGGTCACTCAAAACTTCTCTAATTGGTTATCAACCCCTATAAGTACTCAAAAACTTCTAAAACCTCCATCAATGGATTCATAATTCTGTTTACAGTCAGAAATGACTATTGTTTCGCTGCATAAGGCCTCTTGTTGCTCTTGCTAGGCCCTGAACTACTGCTGGAAAAAGTCAGCACTTATGGCCCCTAGGAATTTATTAAAGCTTATTGACCTTCAAAAGTTCTCTATAGGTTCTAAAAACCATCTCATCAGATTCAAAACATCTGAAATATCCAAATTTGACTATTGTTTTGTTGAAAAAGACCTCTAGCTCCCCTGGCTAGGCCTCAAATTGTTGCTGCCTCCTCGTAGCCCTAGTCGCCCCTTGAACTTAATTGAAGAAAAAAAATACTTAGAAGCTCTTTGATGGCTCTGAAACCTACTCCATTGAGTTTTTAATGTTGTATATAGTCAAAATTGACTATTGGCACTCCAAAATTGGTTCACCCTAGCTCAAGATAGAGCCAAAACCAATTTTTCCCAGTGTCCCCTACATCAACTCCACCAAAAGTGGAGGACTGGAGTTAACTCTAATTAAAAGAGGAAATTCCACCATTTTTTGAGGTGCACTCCAAATAAACCACTTGCACTAACCGTGGCATTAAATTTTGGGTGGTTGGGTGCCCACATGCCGACCCAAACCACGTGGTGTCCACAACCGCTGGCGGAAACCCATGCTTAAACTGTGGTAACACTACATATGAATGTAGGAAACCCCACCGGAGTTAGCGGTTAATACAACCACTGGATCCATATGCCATGTGAACATAAATTTTATAAGTTTCATTTGTTTCTGCGATTAGAGTGGAGGCCCACGGTTCTTGGCGCAAGGCCATATGGTGGGGCCTGGCCCCCCAAACCCCCAAACGGAAACTCAACAAACTTCAAATAGAACCGCACTCCTTATGATGTTAAGAACTAAAGGTAGCTTGGATGGTAGCACGCAGGCTTGAAGGGCAGGAGTTCGGGTGGTTGATTCTCGTTGGCTCCAAAATTTTAGACCATGACTCTTGGGCCACGTGGCAACTTCCGATTGGCCATTTTGTTCAAAAGTCAAGCCACAATCCCTTTAAACGATGCCACTTGGCCTTCATCGATTGCCCCAAATGGAATATTCCAGGGAATATTCTAAGGACTATTCCAAGAATATTCCCTGGAATATTCTCTTTTTAATTTTACAAAAATGCCAAGTCAAACTTGGTCAAAGTCCATTTTTTGTGGTTTACTGGAATTTTCAAACTGCGATAACTTCTTCATACGATGTCAGTTTTTCGAAATGTTTGCGGTGCTGGAATCAAAACGATGAGAAATTTCTGGTCGCTCAGGTTTGGTGCACTTTCAAACACTTTGAATTTTGAGCTATCATTCTAGTCCATGGTCCAGTTCTGATCATATTCTCACATGGTATGAGAGCCATGGTTATTATGATCAAACATCTTCTTTGAATTTAACCATCAACATGTATCTTCATTTTTTATTATATGGCGACTCATTTTTTGTATATTTTCTTTCTATCTAGTAGCCATTAGGCTTATCTTTAGATCTGGGCATGATTATACATATTTGAGGTTTTTTTTCTCATAACCCTAACTTTGTTGTGTAGTTTTTTTGCAGATTTTTTTTCAATGGGCTCTTGATTGTTTTTCTATAAGATCTATATGTTTTTTGGATTTTCAAGGGATTCTTGATTGTTTTTTTGTAATATCTATATGTTTTTTGAATCCTCCTTAAGGAGATCTATCTTTTGGTTGTAATATTTGGTTACGACAGTTTTTATTTTTTTATAGGGAGGAAGATTGGCGGACTCAGGGTTGAGATCAGAATTTTGGCCGCATAGGTGGATGCAAAGTGGCTGCGCCATTTCCAAAAATTGGTTATAATAATCATTTGAAGCATTATTGAGTGTTTTTTGTTTTTCCACCCGACTTTTTTGTCAGATATGTTACCTTTTGTGAAGAATTTCCCCAAAAAGAGTAGATATTTGGGTTCCTCCTACCGAGCTACCCAAATTCAAAAAAACAATCAACTCAAATGAAGTCCCGGAAGCAAATTTATCGCTGATTTAAGATTGGTAATTTTTTCACGTTTTTTGGTGATGACAAATGAACTGGAAAAAATTACAGTTTTCTATCCAATTTTTCTCTTTTTCATTTCTTTCATTTGGGTTTATTTCTATCATTATGAGTTCAAAAGTAGCTTATGTTCCTAAACTTATCAGCTCTAACTATCTTGCATGGAAAAGGAAAATGATTGATGTTCTCAAGAGTAATAATCTATGGAGGTTGGTTAATGGTTAACACAAGAAACCTACATATGCTCAAGCATTGATTAAATGGGAAGAAAATTTTGATAAAGCAAGAGGGCACATTGGTCAAATGGTTTCAGATAGTCTTCAAGTAAGTATTGAGGCAAAAGACAACCCGGTTGAGGTATGGGAAATTCTTGCTTCTTTATTTGCTAAATCTGATGATGTTTCTGCTTATTACCTTGAAAAGAAAATTCATGTGCTAGATCCTACTAATTTTGATAGAGTATAATTATATCTTGCAGAATTGAAAACCTTAAATGAAAAGTTAAATAATTGTGGTAAATATTACAAGAAGACAGACATTGCTCTTATCATTCTTGTAGAAAAAAAATTGCCATCTTGTTTTGACACGTTCATCAAAACTGGGAATAGGGCTCTTGAATTGTCTCAAAGTACCATGAAACCTAATTTTGATGATTTCTGTAAAGGGTTGATAAATGAGAAAGAAAGGTTGATTTCTTCAGGACAAGTCTCACCTAATAATGCTCTTATGGCACATAATAAAAATCCTAAGAAAATTTTTAATAATGCTAAAGGTTATTTTTCACACACTTCTAATCATACTAATAATAATGGTCATGCTTCTCATGCACATCATGAAACTATTAAGAATAAAAAAGTGTATGATCCTTGTAAGCATTTTGGTAAAACTAACCATCCTGAAAATAATTGCCTTAAAGTGAAACGTTTAATGACTAAAGCAAACAAGAAAAATTCTAATGAATCTCAACTAGCTTTATGTGCATCTATTGTTTCATCTAATAGTTCTTCTTCTAATGTGGAATGGATAATGGATTATGGTGCTTCTAAACATATGACTAGTAATGCTTCTTTATTTACATCCTATGACACTAATAAGAACTCATCTCAAAAAATTTCTATTGGTGATGGTAGAAAACTTTCCATAATTGGACGTTCTAGTAATATTAATGTTGCTAATGGTCAGTTGGAAGATGTTTTTCATGTTCAAAACATGCCCATCATTTTACTTTCTATTTATCATGCATGTCAGAAAGGTTTTAAATTTGAAGCTTGGCCCGATAAATATGTTCTTAAAGATATCAACCAAAACTGCAAAGCAGTTTCTTTTGGCCATGTTGATCATACAGCTGGTTTATATAAATTTGCACATTTTAATTCAACTCAGATACAACCCTTGTATTCCTATTTTTCTCATGCTTATGAGCTAAGTAAATTATGGCATGAAAGGTTGGGTCACTTGAATTATGGTAAAATGAAAATACTAACTAAAATGGTTCATGGTTTTCCTAATATTTTTTCTACTAATATTGTTTGTGAAGGACGTGTTCTTGGTAAACATCATAGAGAAATGTTTGACAAAGATAAATCCCGACGTGCTAAAGAACCTTTGCAATTAATTCATAGTGACATTTGTGGTCCTCTTGAAGTTCCTTCAATATCCCATGCAGTTTATTTTCTTACCTTTATTTATGACTTTAGTAGAAAATCTTGGGCTTATTTTTTGAAAAAATAAAAGTGAAATATTTGTAAAATTTCAAGAATTTAAATCCATGGTTGAAAATGCATCTGGTAAGAGTACTAAAACTTTGTGATCTCATAATGGGGGGGAATTTGTTAAGAAATAGTTTTATGCATATTTATCTAAACATGGTATTCAACATCAAAATATTGTTACTTACACACCTCAACAAAATGGTATCGTTGAAAGGAAAAACAAAACTTTAGTTGAAATGGATAGATGTATGCTTTATTGTAAAGCATTGCATAAGAAATTTTGGGTTGAAGCCATCTGTTGTGATATTTTATTTTAGATATAGTTCCTATATAAATTTATTAATACTGTTATGTATTATCGGACTCTCCTGATCTAACAATTATATCCATTGTTAAATACATAATCCTTCTAATTAATTCTTTGCGGAAATTAAATCGCCAATTGCAAACACATGAAGAAACATCAATTGCACATAACACATATGTTTTTAACGGTAAATATTAAAGCTAAAAACCCCAACTATCATATATTATGTATATCATGGCTCATGAAACAATCTCATTCAAAGCTCTAGCTCCAAGAGTTCTCAGTATAATATACAATCGTCTCACATTGTCATACAAAAATTGGTTCACACATGCACCAAATTATTGCCTCCTGGCAGCTTGCCTCCACTACGCAATCCCTGATGGTCAAGAACCTCTGAATGATTTCGATATGGCAAGCCTTGACTCTGAAATCCTCATAAGCATCTCCAATGTGTGTGTGGTTTCCTATGGTCGCTGTTGCTTTGGAAAATATCCGTCAAAGCCTTCCACATAGCATATGGAGTGGCTTTCCCATGAAGGCTTGAGACAATATGGTCTCTCACACCTTCTAACAGAATAATCCTCGCCCTTGCTACTTTCTTTTGCCATGCGTCAAGTAATGCAACATCCGTCAAGGTGGGCTTAGGAACATCTCTGTCGATGAATTCCTTCAAGCCATTATCTTCAAGAACTGCCTCCATCCTATCCTTCCATGCAATGTATTTCGAGCTACCCTCGAGTGCATACTCTAACCACAAACCATTGAATGCCATTTCGATGTTTACTCAACTTTCGCACCAAGAAATTCTTGTAGCAATTTCGAATTGTTTCCACCAACAAAACTCAGCTACTGCTTCAATATTGAAATTTTCTTTGGTAATTAACACTGCTCTAATACCATGTAGAAATTTAAATTAATACTGTTATTTATTACCTAAATCTTCTGATCTAACAATTATATCCACTATTAAATATAGAATCCTTCTACTTAATTCTTTGCGGAAATTAAATCGCCAATTGCAAACACATGAAGAAAAATCAATTGCACATAACAAAAATGTTTTTACCAGGAAATCTTAAAGCTAAAAACCCCAACTATCATATATTATGTATATCATGGATCATGAAACAATCTCATACAAAGATCTAGCTCCAAGATCTCTCAGTACAATATACAATCATCTCACATTGTCATACAAAAATTGGTTCACACATGCACCAATTTACTGCCTCCTGACAGCCTGCCTCCACTACGCAATCCCTGATGGTCAAGAACCTCTAAATGATTTCGATATGGCCAAATTTTACTATGCAATCCTCATATCTCCAATGTGTGTGGTTTCATTGAATGCACCACTATAGTCGCAATTGATAGTCAAATAGGCCCTTTCACCTATCTCTCAACTGGGTCTCTACTGGATCTGACATGCATATAGTTAACAGCAGTATTTCTTCAGTTGCAAGTGATATCACTCCATGTGAATTAATTTAATATTTAATTCAATGATCTCTCACGAGTGTATCTTTAGTTACAACTAGTTACAACTAGCACAACTGAGTTTAACTCACTTAACTGAGTTAAACTAAATAACAACTCACATAACTACTCTTCCAACTCTGTTACAACTTTGTCACACTCAGTTACAAAAAATTCCACTACATGTTCCACCAACCAACCACTTCAACTCAAAATCCACTTAGCTAACTGATTTTCCACTTCAATTAACTAGTTCCAAGTGCTCATTGAAAATAGATAATTATTTATTGTCTAATTTTTGTTAAGGGCTTAACAAAAATCAACATGCATTCTAATTTTAGACATGCATTCCACGAAACAACTTCGCACATGCATTCCAAACTTAGATGCCCATCCATCCATATTATTTTTTCAACCATCTATAAATATATTAGTGCTAAAAATAGACTTTGATCCAAATTATAAAAATAGACATATCACCTAAAAATAGCTTGTGTGAGTCCCACCTAGTGTAGGTGCTTATTTTTCACTAGGATCAAGGATGATGTTTCCGGATGCCAATTTCACTATTTCTTGCTGCAATCTTCAACAGTTCCTACTAAAGATGTTAAGCATGTTACCCCTGAGGAAAAATGGAATGGACGTAAACCAAATATTAGTAATTTTAAGGTGTTAGGTTGTGAATGTTGGGCTCATATTCCTAATGAAAAACGGAAAAAAATTAGAACCCAAATCTCACAACTGTATCTTCATTGGTTATGATGAGAATTACAAGGCTTAGAGGTTTTTGGATCCTTCTAATTAAAGTGTCATAATCAGAAGGTATGTTCAATTTCATGAAGTCTCTTCCCTGCCTGAGTCTGTAGAAACTCATGTTGCCCTGAATTTACCAATACCACCTATTACTCCTATTCTCGTTACTCCTTATTTCAGTTTTGTGCCTCTTATTGATCTTGATTATTCCTCTCCCTCAAGTATTCCACCTAAACTCATGAAGCTCCTGAAGTGACTCATGTTCCTTTTATTCTTCCTGTTTGGGATCAGAAAACCCTTGAATCTGCAGGTAGTGAGGTCAGAAATCCTTCTGACACTCATCAAACTAGATCTAACTTTGCTCTTATGACCAAAGTTTTGGCCACAAATGATCCGGCTACTTATTCTCAAGCTAAGGGTAATCCTCATTGGGAACAAGCTATGTCTACTGAATATGAATTTGTTTTGAGAAACAAGACTTGGTCTCTTGTTCCTCTTCCTTTAGGAAATAATTTAGTTGGTTGTAAATGGATTTATAAAACTAAGTTCAGAAGGATAGATCAAAAAGTAAGAGATAGATTAGTTTCCAAACAGTATTAGAAAAAGGCTAATTGGTTACTAAAAAAATGACTAAAATTTGCATATAAACGACTATTTTTTGGTCGGTGACCAATAATAGCTAATTTACAGTATCTTATAACGCGACCAACTTTTGGTTGTTTTTAGCTTAGTCATTAATTGGTTATCTCAATTTTGTTGTCTAGTTGTATATTTGGTCATTAATTTAGTCATTGATTTAGTCATTAATTTATTCATTGATTTGATCATTAATTTAGCCATTGATTTGGTGATTAATTTGGTCATTGAGTTGGTCATTGATTTAATCTTTGATTTGATTATTAATTGTCACAATTAATGACCAAATATACAACAAAATATGACTATATCATCACCCAAGAAAACCCATTAATGACCAAAGAAATATGACCAAAATGTTGGTCGTGTTATAAGATACTGTAAATTAGTTACTAATAGTCATATATATGCAAATTTTAGTCATCGTTTGAAACCAATTAATGACCGAAGAAACATGACTAAATTTTAGTCATGTTATAAGATACTATAAATTAGCTACTAATAGTCGTATATATGCAAAATTTAGTCGTCATTTGTGTTGGGAAAAATACTGAGAGGGGGGGTGAATCAATATTTACTGCATAATCAAATCTTTTTACTTTTTCATTCCTTAAAACACATACGCTACTTTCCTTCAGTAAACTAGCGTATATACGCGGATCCCCTTCATGAAACTAGCGTATACACAGAGATCTAGATGTGTCATTAAATCTTCACTTAAACCATTCCATCATTTATTCATCAGATATTCAATAAGCAGTAAACATGTGCAGTAAGAACAGAATAAACTATCACACAAAGCATCACACATGAACACCAAGATTTTTAGGTGGAAACCCAAATCGGGAGAAAACCACCGCTGCAGTTGCTCAGCCTTCAATATTTTATTATAGAGAAAACATCTTACAACATATGTGTTGGCGCAGAGACTTGACCGACACGAGGCACCCACAGCTGGTTGCAAGCCTCTCACGGAAGGGAACTCGACACGGCTGGTTGACCTCTCCTGGAAGGGAGCTACGACCACCTGATCTCGTTTACCAGCCTCACCTGGAAGGGAGCTACAACCCCCTGACTGAAGGCTACAACCCTCAGCACCACCTTGGACCACGTTTCATCAATTTTCGCACTGGATCCAACCAACTTCAATAGAACACCACTTGTAGGCCAAATTTCATCATATTTTCATACTGGACCCTTTCCATACTTTTAAGCACAAACATACGTCACCAACATATACATATCAACACAGATCAGATAGCAGAAACACAGCAGAACAGATCAGATATTTCATACCCCTTGCTTCAGCAAACCCTAGTTTGCATACGCTCTTTTACTTCACTGATTTCGCGTATATACGCGCTTCCGTCCACACAAACCGGCGTATACCTCAGTGTATATTTTATTGCGCATACGCGCTTTCTCTTCGCTGAAGCTGCGTATATACGCGCTTCCTCCGCGTCGAAGTAGCGTATAGATCGTCAATTATTCCAGAGCAGCATACTTCTTCAGATCAGATATTCAGTTCAGATTTACCCTTTCACTTCAGACAGATGTTCGCCTAGATGTTCGCCTCATCACAGATCTAGGCCTTCCATAAGCAGATCTAGCAAATACAAGTGCATTTCAGATCTAGATCCCCTTCTTCATCATTGGTGCATCATACCTTTAGATTTGTCTTCAAGTGTAACCCTTCCATTCAGATCTACTTCAGAGAGAAGTATTCATTCAAGCTCAGACATCTTGCACCCACACTCATGATTTGCACAATGAATTTCTTCTCCTTATATAGGTTTATCCTTTTTCAATACCACGGGCCCCTTTTTCAATACCACGAGCCAAACCAATACCACGAGCCTTCAATACCATGGGCCCCTTTTTCAATACCATGAGCCAAAATAATACCATGGTGGTTACCCCTGGTTTTGCACTTTTTGAGCGCTTTTACCCATACGCGACTTGGAACGTTCTTTTCCGCGTGCATACGCGACTTCCCTTAGACAGATCCGCGTATTCATAGAGACATACTCTTTTCATCATACTTTGAGCACATTCTGAATTCCTTTCTTCATTGCCTTCTGTACACACTGTAGATACATCATATTTAGCTTATCAAGAACATATTCTAGCAAGCATAACTTCACCAAGTAAGTTTTCATCATCTTCATCAAGTGGGTTGCCATTCATGGACAACACTCAGCATCATATTGTCAACATTATATTACATCAGATTTACATCATTTACTAAGTCCATCAAGTCAAGCATAACTTCATCAGGTGGATTGCCATCAAGGACAACACATGTCAACAGTCGCATGTCTTCATCTTCATTCAGTGGGTTTCCATCAAGGACAACATCCTGCATCATATTTCCAACAATCTCCCCCTTTGGACTTGATGGCAACCATGATGGTGTTTGGTTACCACAACAAATAGATTCATTAAGAATACAATGACACCATGTCATTCTCCCTATTTTCCATGTCACTCTCTCCATTTTTGGCATCATTCAAACACCATGTCACTCTCCCCCTTTGACATCAAGGGAAAAGGGCACATCATTATCTTCATTCAAACACCATGTCACTCTCCCCCTTTGACATCAAGGGCAACGGGCGGATCAAAATCAACACACTCATCCCCTTTTTTCCTCATGTAGAAGAAGCGTTCTGCAGATCTGATGTATACTGAAGTGACCAAGCTCCCCCTGAGTTCATGCTGAATCTTCAAACATATTTTCAATGAAGTACATGACTCTATGAAGTTCCTATCACCAATGACTCATACTTACATCAATTATCCAACCAAGTGGATTTACATAAGAGACTCAAGTACCCAACCAAGTGGGTTTACAAATTTGACTCAGCTACCCAACCAAGTGGGTTTACAAACATGACTCAGCTACCCAACCAAGTGGGTTTACAAATTGACAAGTCCTTACATGACTGAATATTACAATTTACAACATGGGTCTCAACCAGACCTTTTCATCAAAGTACAAATATGAATTTTCATAATTAATACCAAAAAGACCTCAAGAGAGATCATATATCAGAACCACCATAATGCCAGCAATGCATTATACTCAGCAAAACTAATGCTCCCCCTGAATCTGTGCAACCAAGCAATCTTTCCAAAAGACTAAGGCTCCCCCTTAGTTTGTGCATCCTGAAAGCTTCCACCAACAAATCATCAAGGCATCTTCATCAAAACATTAGAAACAGAATTATGAGAACTGGAACACCACTAGAGATACCAAACAGTATCAGAGATACCAAACAGCACTGCAACTATGCTGAAGAGAGCTGAACCAACCAAAAATTGTCAGCAATCAGTCATACGCGGTTTTCTTTGCAGGAACTCGCGTATATACGCGACTGTGTTTCAGGAAACCCGCGTATCCCAAGACATCTTCTAAATTTCAACCAGATCTGATTCTTTGTAAGGCAAAGACAGTGTTCAGCTTCTTTCTGAGACATTTGAATGCTTCCCTGGACTATAGATAGATAGAATGGTGTAGTTGTGTCTTCAAGCGTCATCCAATGGTTGTGGCATCAGTACAATAGTAACCAAGCCTTCAGATTCTTTGCAGCATCAATACAATCTTTCCAAGAGAGATTGTCATATCAGAACAACATCTTCACATAGGTGTCAAGCAATCATCCATGTGGTCCAACATCACCATGATCTTCAAGATTTAACATGAAGTAACATATGTAGGCAAAAAGATCTCTCAACCATAGTAACACACTCTGCATGATTTATTTCTGAATCAAATGACATCCAACTCATCCATGTGTGAGTACAAGAGACAACCAGGGCTCAAAATCTCATCATAATAAACAATGTACCAAGTCATCATCATTTGAGCATGAGTATCACAAAAACCAAAGAACAAGCAGTCATATTGCCAACAATGCAATCATTAGTATTCAACCTGCTGCTCCCCCTAAACCAATGCTCTTCCTTAGCTTGCAATCTGAAGCAACTTCAACAGCAAGTCATCAGCAACAATCTCTGCATGATCTGTCCTCATCTCTGAATTATAAGACTTTCATCTCAACAATGAATGCTCTTCATCATAAAGCAAACAGGCTTCATCCATAATGTTCAACACAAGAACCCATGTATCATTTCATTATTATGAGTATAACAAGAATAATGCTAATAGTGCAATCATCAGCAGTCAGACTGATGCTCCCCCTGGACCTCTGCTCCAGATCTTCAGCTATCAGTTAAATTTTCTTACCATTAATGCATACGCGACTGTGTCTGCTGTAACTCGCGTGTATACGCGACTTTTGTGAATAAAATCCGCGTATGGAAAGTGAAACATATAAATTTTTCACATTCCTTTATCTCCCCCTGGGCTTGTCCTTCCTGTACCTGTCTTCTTCATATCAGATGTTCTGTTAGAAATACATATAACCAGAATAATCAAATCAACCATGAGAGTCATCATGCATTGCTCCCCTTGTGATGATACATTACTAAATCTCATAATGTATCCCACATCATTCCTGCAGTCAATAAGAAAAGTCAGCTTCAGAAGCGGATGACTGCAGTAGGGTCAGAATTCCCTACGTTTCTGATCGGTCCTCCTTCTTTTTCCAAATTTGCTTGAGCTTTCCAACTGTGTGCTGAAAATTGTCCACTTTCCCATATCTGTTCATCCTGCATTCTTTTTCTACATGTCCATACTTGTTACAAGCATAACATTTCATGTGGCCAGAGAAATAAACATAAGAATCATAATGAGTATTTCTAATCTTCCTCCTTTTGCAATCAACTGCTTTATGTCCATACATGTTACATGAGAAACAATATCCCCTGAAGAAACCAGAGTACCTTTCTGAGTAGAACCTGTTTGTTTGTGGCTGAATTGTTCTGCTTCTGCAAATGACTGCAACATGCCCATATTTATGACATTTAAAACATTCAATGTTCTTGAATGAATTCCTTTGAGAATTCATGATTTTTGGTCGATCTTTTGTTTCTTTCAACACTTCAGGTTTTGCATTGACATCCTCTGAGTTTTTGATACTTCCTTGTGAGCTAGATTCTCCTTTAACAGTTTCATGGAAACCAAGACCAAGTTTGATAGCAGGAGACCTTTGGTTACTCAGAATGTTGTCCAAAATGTTAGTACTATCTTGAAACCTCAACAGTTTTACCTTTTCTTCCAATTTACCTTTGAGAATGTTTACCTCAACCTCCAAGGCTTGGCATTGCTTTGTCATGCTTTCTTCTTTTCTTCTTCCATCTTCAACTTGATCCTTCAGATTTAGAATCTCTTCTTTCAACCAGTTTTCGTTGTCTTGACATGTTTGTTGCAGCTCTTCATTCTTCTTGTTTGATGCTTTGAGATCTTCTTTGAGGGAGACAATTTCTGCTTCAAGTCTTGCATTCTTCTTGTTTGATTCTTCAAGATCTGCTTGTAGAATTTCTTCATGTTCCTTGTATGATTCTGCCATGACAGACCATATTTTTGCTCCAAATTCTTCATAATCAAATGATTGCAGAGGTTCATCATTCTTCTTACTTGACGCTTCAAGTTTTGCTTGTAGAGAGATGATTCCAGCTTCAAGACCTTTATTCTTCCCTTTTGATTTTTCCAGATCTGTTTTTAGAGAAACGTTTTCTGCTTCAAGTCCCTTACATTGATTGGTTACATTGTCATACAACCTTTGATACTTGTTAATCTGTTCTTTCATTCTAGAGATTAAATCTTTGTACATAGCTTCGCTTTTATTCAATGATCTTTGTTGATCTTCAATTTTCTTGATATCTTCCTTTAGATCTAAAATTTTACTTTCACTATCTTCACCATTGCATGCACAGGAAAGTTTATCACAACAATCAATACCTGTTTCATTTTCTGCTGCACATGATTTCTGGGATATCTCCTTTTCAGTAGCCTTCTTCTTTTGCTTCCTTCCCATTGCGACGGATCTCCTTCAAGCGATCAAGCTTCTGCAGAAGGACCACCCTCTGATACCAATTGTTGGGAAAAATACTGAGAGGGGGGGGTGAATCAGTATTTACTGCATATTCAAAACTTTTTACTTTTCTTTACTTCAAAACCCATACGCTACTTTCCTGAAGCAGACTCGCGTATATACGCGGATACCCTTTATTAAACTCGCGTATACACAGTGAACTAATTATGTCATTAATTCTTCACTTAAATCATTCCATCATTTATTCATCAGATATTCAATAAACAGTAAACATGTTCAGTAAGAACAGAATAAACCATCACACAAAGCATCACACATGAACACCAGGATTTTTAGGTGGAAACCCAAGTCGGGAGAAAACCACCGCTGCAGTTGCTCAGCCTTCAATATTTTATTATGGAGAAAACATCTTACAACATATGTGCTGGCGCAGACTTGACCAGCACGCAGGCACCCACCTGCGCTCGTTTACCAGCCTCTCCTGGAAGGGAGCTCCAACCCCCTGACTCGTTTACCGGCCTCTCCTGGAAGGGAGCTACGACCCCCCGATCTCGTTTACCAGCCTCACCTGGAAGGGAGCTACAACCCCCTGACTGAAGGCTACAACCCTCAGCACCACCTTGGACCACGTTTCATCAATTTTCACACTGGATCCAACAACTTCAATAGAACAACATTTGCAGGCCACGTTTCATCATATTTTCATACTGGACCCTTTCATACTTTTAAGCACAAACATACATCACCAACAGATACTTATCAACACAGATCAGATAGCAGAAACACAGCAGAACAGATCAGATATTTCATACCCCTTGCTTCAGCAAACCCTAGTTTGCATACGCGCTTTCCCTTCACTGATGTCGCGTATATACGCGCTTCCGTCCACACAAACCAGCATATACCTCAGTTTATATTTTATTGCGCATACGCGCTTTTTCTTCAGCGAAGATGCGTATATACGCGCTTCCTCCACGGTGAAGTAGCGTATAGATCTTCAATCATTACAGAGCAGCATACTTCATCAGATCAGACATTCAGCTCAGATTCAACCCTTTACTTCAGACAGATGTTCGCCTAGATGTTCGCCTCATCACAGATCTAATCACTCCATAAACAGATCTAGCAAATACAAGTACATTTCAGATCTAAAGATCCTGCTTCATCATTTCTTCATAAGTGCTTCATAGATTCAGATCTATCATCAAACCTTTACCCTTTCCATACAGATATACTTCACAGAGAAGTATTCATTCAAGCTCAGACATCTTGCACCCACACTCATAATTTGCATAATGAATTTCATCTCTTTATATAGGTTTATCCTTTTTCAATACCATGAGCCCCTTTTTCAATACCATGAGCCAAAACAATACCATGAGCCCAAAACTACATTACTTCCAATGGTATTCCTGGACGGGGTCAATTAGGCGGATCATTACCCAATACAATGGGTTAATACCATGGTGGTTACCCTTGGTTTTGCACTTTTTGAGCGCTTTTGCCCATACACGACTTGGCACATTATTTTCCGCGTGCATACGCGACTTCCCTTAGACATATCCGCGTATTCATAGAGACATACTCTTTTCATCATACTTTGAGCACATTCTGAATTCCTTTCTTCATTTCCTTCTGTACACACTGTAGATACATCATATTTAGCTTATCAAGAACATATTCTAGCAAGCATAACTTCACCAAGTAAGTTGTCATCATCTTCATCAAGTGGGTTGCCATTCATGGACAACACTCAGCATCATATTTTCATCATTATATTACATCAGATTTACATCATTTACTAAGTCCATCAAGTCAAGCATAACTTCATCAGGTGGATTTCCATCAAGGACAACACATGTCAACAGTCGCATGTCTTCATCTTCATTCAGTGGGTTGCCATCAAGGACAACATCCTGCATCATATTTCCAACAATTTGTAGTCACAAATTTATCATTTGCAATGGTCATTTATTCATTATATAAATAACTAATTTAGTAGTTTATATTCATTTCATTTACTTCCATTAATAATCATTATAAATGACTAGTTTAGTTGTATATTCATTTTATCTGTGTTCATCATTAATCAATATAAACTACAATTTTAATAGTTTTAGATTGATTTTATGAGTTCATTATTAATCAACATAAATTAATTAGTATGATTTTGCAACTAAATTTTAAAAAAATGTCATACAATTTACATGTTCATTTAATATGAAAATGCAAAGTTACATATGTTAATTACAATACCAAGTAATATCAAGTGCAACTATAAATAATTCCAACCACAAATTATATTATATAAAATGTCAAGTATTACAATGAGTTTCCAACTTAATATTAGTTGGAGTACAATTTACAGATAAAATATTGTTCATCACTTCAAAACATTATCATTATCTTGCCAAGGAATTGCAAGTGAATTCACCAACTCTAAAAACTTTACCATCAATCTTTATCTATGTGTCTTATGCGGGATATTGGCTCTACGGGTACCACTGGACCAATACACTTACCTCTCTTTTTCACTCTAGTGTTATTGTTCCCCTCTTTCTTTAATCCTTGCTTCTTACCATCAATACTGAGTCCATTTTCTGGAAAAAAAAAAAAAAAAAAAAAAGGAAGAAGAAGAAGAAGAAGAAGTTACAATGCAGAGTATAAGACATGAAAGTCGATGAAAACTAGAATATCAACTAAATTAGACTATAAAGGATTTATTCAATATATACCTCAACATCAACAATATTTTTGATGTCATTTTTACCCATAAAAGCAAGAAACTCGAACAATTTTTCTTTAGTTGGGAAATAGTGGCCACTATGTGGCCAGGTGACTTGTATAAACAAAGCAAATAAAATGTCACAAATAAACACAACAGAGCTAGCAATTCCTACTAAGAATGTCTCATGCTCCACTTTTGTATTTGTATCATTTCTTCTAGTTATCTCTAAGAAGAAGTTACACTTCAACAATAAAACTGGTTATTAGAAATCTAATGGGTGGAGCAAAGTATTGCTAACACAATATTACAACAAGAAACTAAAAAGGAATAAAACAAGGCTTTGTAAATTGTGATACTAACCAGGAATATAGCATTAAGATAGTAATATTCAATTATCAACGTACTATTCCAAGGGAAAAGGAATCCAATTTTCATAATCCAACAAATTATGTATGCCCTTGTTTTCCCTATAATCAATTGAGCAAGATTAGCACATGAAATTTCCATTTAGAATCTCTAAAATAGTTATATAAATATTCAAATAAAACTTAATGTTACTCATTCATTTTTATCTGATGCACACAAAATTGAATATGCTAACTTGATTTTGAGCTGGAGAGTTCTGTAATTCATCGTGTCCAAATCATTGTTTATTGTCGAGACTGTTTTTCTTTAAATGATTAGGCAATGGGCCTATATTTGATCAAAAAACATATTTTTTAGAATATACTCCCTTTTTCTATTTCAAAGCTAGGTTTCCTTCTAGTTTATAACGTTCAAACAAACTAGAATCATTTTCCTTTAACAAATCATTGTTGTAATATACTACTAAACAGACAACTACGTAATGAAGTTATTAGTGGCGGAATACTAATAAATCACAAATACAGGCAAGAAATAACACCACTATGTCCTAGACACACCAAGTCTTTATCCTCTTGGTTGGAATATTACTTCATGAAACCAACATATTTGAAAAATAGAACTTTTATAAAACTAACCAACCCTTGTGTATCCAACAACATTGACATTTCTATTGGCATGCCCTCAAAATGTGTGGAAGTATCAAACAAGTGTTGTGCACTTCCCTGTAAGGTTAAAGTTTGGCAATGGAATATGTTGTCCCTTAGTCTAATCAAGTTTTAACTTGCCTTTGATAAATTAGAGAGAACAAGAATCCAATATAGAAAAATGATAGAAAGATTTTATTCATTCACACTTACCTAGATCCTAAACAAGAATTGAAGCATTATACAAATCCAAGAATGTCTCACATTCCACCAGGAAACAAAATTTCTAGATTTTGATTGTAACCCTTGAGGCTTTCTCAAATTTGTAAACAAGTAAAATCATAAATATTTTTCAGTAGTTCTCAAGCCTTCTTTTGTGTGGAGCTTGAGAAAATATGTGCATACACATATCAAAAGCTAATTTTTCCTTTTCCTAATTTCTCCTTTTCCTTAAAGTAATATAAGTGGAATTTAAAAAATAAAAGGAAGCCTACAAGATGGGAATGCCACAAATGTAGATATATTGTAGTACATAAAATCCAAAATATAATGAAGTTAATTAATGGAGTAATTAATGGAAAAATCAATGGGGTCATTGGTGGTTGTTTGTATCCTAAACATGTGAGTTACAATTAGATTTTTACAAATACATCGTGATACATTCCCACTTTCCACTTGTCACGTAGTATTACTCTCACCTCTTCCTCCTTGCTTACAAGGAATTTTTCCCTAAATTATCACAATGGAAATTCCTTAAAAATCCTAGAATATCATCTGATCCAGTGACAAGACTAGCCACCTCTTAAATCATAAGTAGAACCTTTGATAACCTTTCATCAGTATTGTCACTATGTGCATCCCTAAGGAAATGTACAAACTCCTCAAGTAGAACTAGAAACACTCTAGTAAAAATATCTCTAGTATTAGATCACGTCTGGGCTTCATAGAATTGCATTACAGTAACCAGTTCCTTTCTACCTGAGTGAAGAAACACAAACGATAGAGCCTTGTGACACCATTCCATCAACAAAACTGGAAAAATTGTATTCAACTATGTTTCCAATTCATGCAAAGTAGCTAATGCATGGAAATTTTGTTGTTGTAAAACTACAAGTTTTGGAAGAACCACAAGGACCATCTCCTGAACAATATCTACACTTGGTATACCCAAAATGACCTCTGCAAATTCAATTTTCATAACTAGGCATGTGACAAACCTTTCTTTCAAGTATTCAAACAACTCATCTCTAATTCCACCAAACATGAAAATGATTGATCTGATTCCTCCCTTCTATTTAAAACTAGCAGATTTATGTATTTACCTAGCAGTTTTTTTTCTTACCCAACTATTTGAATTGTTAAGCTAATCAATCAATAAAGAAAATGAGAAAAAAAAACAAATATCCATGGACATCAGCCATTTTCATAATTTCTACTACCATTTCCAACAAAGTCTCAAATACATCTGTATCCTCAGTGGCTTCCAAAGCATGTTTCAATATTCCAGCATATTTTATTCTTTTGTTTTGTTGCATGCATCATCATCTTCAAACAAAATATCAATCACATTATTCTCAATGAAGTAACGTATTTTTAAAAAAAAATTGTCTCCTCATAACCTTCTTCTCATAAAGTAGAAGGATATCCAGGCATTTTATCCACAAAAGTTTTGTTCCCAGAAGGCCACTTTTGATTGCATGGCATAGAAGACGAGAAATTATTCCCACAGTAGCAACACGAACTTGTTCTAATGATTCACTAAAAGGAATTCAATAAAGGAGAGACTGACAAATACTAAAAAAAAAACTCTAACAGTTGTATTATTAAGAATGTATTTCATTTATATCTGATATAAAGTTACATCAAGGTCACTTTTCCCTGAGTCAGCTGAATTTTTTTTATCACACTGAGCACAAAAGAATCCTGATATAAGAACATCTATGTTTCCCAAATTCACTTGCAAACCAACATTTTTGTGGATTTGACAGAGAAAGTTGGTTGCATAATTGGTTGCTAAAGGAGTAGCAGATAAACATGCAATGTATCCAATATCATGAGCTAAAATTTCACAAACTTTCTCAGATTTGTCTTCAACAAATACCTCCAATATTCTACACATGGTTGTAATAACATCATAGCTAGAATTGAATGCAAGAATTGGCATAGATGCAACATCTTCAGCTTGGACATTAGCAATCTGATCTTGCAATGCTAAGTCCAAAACCTCAAAAATGTTTTCACTCATTACTTTGATCCCTACCTAAGGCAAAATACTCATAATTCTTCACTTTGTCTTCTTGATGATATCAGATTCGATGTCAATATCAAAAAACAGCTATGGAAGTTTTAAAATTAACAAAAGTGTGTTTGTGTTCACAAATCTTTCTCTGTTGCTTGTATTTTGAAATGTTTGAGAAAACACAATTAGAATTGAGCAACTCTTTAGTTTTACGTTCAACAATGCATCTAGGGCATATGGCATTTAAAGTATGAAGGAAAACACCCATGGTTAAATCATAAATAGTGGTCCATTGAATGCACAAGATTCTTGATAGGAATTATTTCTGCATCCAGTGATGATGATGCTAAATGTATAAAGTAGAAACAAGGCCTTTATAATGTATCATCTCCTTAAGCAAGTAAAATACAATTGCAAACATGAACAATGAGCTAATAAGGCCTTATACTTGAAGCCTTGTTTCGACAAGGCGTCTATTCATCAATTTCAACATCCAAGAGGCAAATGGTTTTTATTGTACCTCTCCTGTAACATCAATTAGAATAACCACACTGTCTGGCGACTTGGAGAAAGTAGGAAGCTCACAGAAAGGTGTTGGAGAGTTTCAGATATAAAATTCAGTAAAGAACATGTAAAATCATGTTATAGACAAAGAAATAGAAACCGTGAAGCTCAATTCAGTTGTGTAAAATGATGCAACAAATAATAGGTATGCCACAGGAAAATTACATAAAGTCCATTTTCTCGAATAGGAATTCATGACCAACTTGGCTGCTAAGAAAGCATGTTTGGTTGCCGAGGTGTAAAATGAATCTCTCTCAAAATTGAGAGGTGTGATTCCTTCACCCAAAACATAGAATGGTCCACTAGATAAGTAAGTCATTAGCCGAAATGGACTGGATAAATAAGTTTATGCGCTGTGAAAAGAGAGTTTTGGACAAATTTTGGAAATTTTATATAGACAAAACTAACTCTCAAGAATGGAAAGAGAATATTGATGCAAATCTTCTAGAACCTAATGAATTCTGACAAAAATAACTAAAGAAAATTTCATGAAAAAATTCAAAGTAAAAAAAATAAAAGCAAGACAAAGTTAATGTAGGCTAAGAAATCCAAAAAAACATGAAGAAGCCCCATATTAGTTTGACTTCATCAGATGTGGAAATTAAAATAGTTTATGAGGGTTGTTTCTTGCTAAACACATCATTGCTTACAAATCAACAAATTTATACAACTTGTAGCAAATATTTGAGAACAGTTTGATGTTTTTTTACACACTTGAAGAAGCCAAGCCACTAGTGAATAGCTGATAATTGCCAACAAACTATACTCGTCATTCAGAAAAAATAAGGTAACATGAAATATAGTAGCAATTGCACATGCATTCAGAGTGTTGCATGATCCATTTTTCTACCTATGTGAAGAATATACAACTTTCTCTCATATCTATTTCAGTGTGTTCAAGTCTCACTTGCATCTCCAACGATAATTCAAACACCTTTTTCAAATTTGTTCATCAAGGAAAACAATTGATATGTTGACCAAACATATGATTATAAGGCACTCACAATTCAACAAATATTTTAAGGCTCACTACCCCTTTGATGAATTTTTTAGTCAATGGGGATGACACCTTATATGAGAGGAAGTCACCTTGCACAAATTTCCAAGCTATTATGATAAAGATCTCCACTCTTTGATAATTACTTTGTCTTCTCCTTTGTAGATTGTACTTCTACCATGGAATTTTCCAAATGGAGCCTTTTGCATTGAATATTGATGGAAAGTTATACTCATGATGCCACAAGTGCCACTTTATTGGAGTTTTTCATGGTATTTTTGCATTCATTCAAGTTTTGAAGAAGGAATCCAATTTGGAGGAGGCCACACATGCTCATAAGGAGGATTCATTCATTGTTCGTGAAGGTAGATACATGGTCAACCACTTGGAGGAGGAATCGTACTTTCTGGTGCCATTTTTTGAGGATTGTTCAAAACCAACTCCATTATCATGTTATCGTTGACTTGTATCATGGAGATGGTTGATTGAGAGTGTTATAGTAGTCTTTTTATAAAATATTTTCATGATTTTTCTTGGAGTAGAAAGGGGATCTCAACATCCTATTTCTAGCTTTAGTATAGAGTTTTTGAGGAGGTTTGAATGGTAATATTTTATTGTATTCCTTGCATAAAATATTGAAACCAGGAAAAGGTTGTAGTAATAGCTATAAGCATGCTTACAGTGCTTCAGTTACAACAAATGACACTATGGATGCTAAAAAGAAGTGATGGCCACAAAAGTTCAAGGGCTGGGAATAGCACTAGCCATTCGAAAATGCAAGAAGGAGATACAAACATTGAAGATCATTTTCCAAAACATTAAATAGGTTAAAAGATAAAGCTTACTGGACAATACGGTTTAAAAAATTTTGATGTATTATTTGGTAGGGGCATACATGCATTAGATGTCCCCTTATTCATTGCAACCGATCAATCAATGGTTGCAATCACAGCCTTAGTACTTGTCAAGAAGTTTTGTACTCTAAATTTGTTATCCTTGTTACTTGGTAGAATGCCTTTCATTCACATTGTAGATGGGAGCCCTTTGAAGGAAATGGAGATTCATATTTAGTGTGGTTATTTCTTTTTCAAAAACAAAATCTTTGCAGAATTCCAGCACAAACTGTGAAGTGTGTGGTATATGAATTGAGTAGATAGTGCTTCTTAATAGGGAAAATTGATGAGCTAGTGTAGTCTGGTATTTGAATATGCCTCATACAGTTTGTCGAAGGAGGTTGTCAGCAACTATGGTCTTTTACTAGTTGATTGACTACTCATGTACATCCAAAAGTTTTTCATAAACACTCCAAGTTTTGTTTTCTCTTTTACTAGTTGATTGACTACCCCTTTACATCCCAAAGTTTTTTGAGTTAATAATTCGAGCAAGTAACTAGATCTGATATGTTTGCTTAGATAGTTGTTTTTAGGATAACTTAACATCCTAGTTGTATCTTTATTCAGTAGATTTGTAATCTGATAGGTAGTAAATTTCCAGGATGGTGGTTTTAGAGAAATTTTAACACATATTATTAGATTGGAAATTTTGATAACATGCATTTTCATTAGTTTTCATGACTTACACTAATATTCCATTGCTCATTTTGTTGGTTAACTAGAGGATGGCTAGAAGTTGATAGCTTTAGAGCACTTACATGTCTAAATTTTTAAATTCTGTAATTTAAGTGTCAACAAAAGCCAACTTAATATTTAGTATTTCCCAAGCCACATGCCTAAAATTGGGCATGGTAAAATTCATGAGTTCAGATCCTTTGGCATAATTTCAATTCTTGAAACAATTATTATGCTCAAATCCTATGAATAACTACAAAATGGAAATTCCTACATCCTAGAAATAGCAGTATGCATACATTATATTGTTTACCATGTGCCTATCATAAGTCCTTTAATGATTATCTGTAGCCATTTTCACATAGATACCAATAGAGAAAATATTTTGACATAACATTCACGACACTGCTTTCAATAATTGGAAATTTCTGCAATTAAATGAGGTATTCCACACTATATTATTTTATAGAAATTTAAAGATCAACAATATATATTTAAGGTAGTAGAGAAATAATGTTCCCAGAAATTAAAAATGTCTAGTTCATCTAGAGGAAAAAATTATAAGAGAAGCCTCAACACATTTCTGCAAATTGCAATATTGAAAGTAGTATGACTGTACCTCAGTCCCAACCTTTAGCTCAAGTATCTTCTTTGCCACAACCCCAGCTGCTACTCTTCCAATTTTTTCCCGTGTTGAAGATCTACCACCTCCCTGAATTTTATAGAAATGCAGTTATAACACATAAATCACTAAGTTGTATCTTCAAAAGCAAGAAGCATTTAAAGAGAGGCATACTACTCAGCAAATAGGCATGCTTAAGCATACCTGAACTGAACGAACACCATATTTGAAGTCATATGTGGCAGCTGCATGAGATGGCCAATAGGCTAATGAAATTTCACTGTAATATTGTCAAGTTCAGTAAAATGCAATCAAGAAAGAATGGATTTGGAATTTCAAAATCTCATGTGCTGTAAAAAACTATCTCAATTACTTTGTAAAATGCAATGCCAAAATGTATGACACAATCCTATTCTCTATTCAAAGTATAAACTCTGTAACCAAGCACTCATGATTTTAGTAGACGTAATCATCATAGAGTGAACTGTCCCCGAGAAATTTTATGATTTATCCAATTACTTATCACATACTATTACTAGAATGACATATGGTTAGACTTACCAGGACCACATATTATTCCTGGAGGTCATAATCATGTTTAAAATTCATCTATTGTTATACAAATTTGTTCATGAAGAAATTTGTCATTATGAAAAAGTCACTTCCAGGTTATATAGTACCATCATTCTAAACTCCTCTGCTAACTAGCCACAACAAATATTGTTTCAAATCATAAGGTGTTTTTCCCTCTCATTTGCATTAAGGATCAAGAATTCTTAATTCATAGTCAATCTCAAATAAGGGTGTTTCCATTATATACTTCCACAATCTTCATTCTCTTATTGTAACATTACCCATGATGCCTAAAGGTGTTGTTATCACTACTTTGCATGTTGCGCTTTTCAGAATCAAATGATCTACTTCAGACACCCTACAAATTATTAAGGATAGGTCCTTGACTAGATCATGACGATCATGATGGGTTTTGAACGTTGTTCAATATCTTAGATTTTCTACCTTTTATAGTATGATTGTCCTGTAATGTGAAGAAATGTGAAACTTATATTCTTGAAAATATCTGTGAATTGGATGCTGCTAATCTGAGTTGTACCCAACCTTACACTATCTCAATTGTTGTAATAAATTCATTATACCATCCAATGAAGAAATTGATGATAATGAATGTTTTAATTTTATAGGTGACAACACACTTACTTCAACTGATGACAATTTCTTCAAATGAGAAAAGACAAAAATCAAACTAAGTTGATGTACCTTTGATGTCATGAAGATGTATGTTGTCTGCCTTGTCATTATGAAGATCAAAATTTTGGAGATGTCACAATAGGTTACTGCTCACAATTCAAGTCCTTGGACAACTAATATTTGATATGGTCTTACTGGGAACTGAGTCTTGATCAAGATTTCTATTGTAAACCCTTGGACTAGATAATTCTTATTACAAGTTTGAACTCATTCTACATCAGATGTATACTTAGACAACTAGCCTTTCAAACAGTAAAATATTCATGTATGAAACTTAAGTGAGTTACGCCAATGACACTTTTGTTCTTTAGGCCCTAGTTCTAATAACAAATTTTTATCATACTTATGTTAAATAGTCTTGTTCAAAGAGTAGAGTAGAGGCCAAAACTTTCAAACAACTACTTATGAGAACCTTAAACAACAAAAAACTGTAATTTGGTTCAGAACTTCAAATCAAATTTAAGAGAATTCAGTCCAGATAAATCTCAGTCTGTATTGAGGTTGTTTCAAGTGAACAATTTGCAAGATAGGTTGTTTTGTTCTAGGGAAAAAGAGAGTGTAAAATAAATCCTCAAAATCAGACAGAAGAACCTTTGTACCTAGATCTGTAATCTTCCATTAAAACTCAGATAAGAATGCCTTGCAATCTTTGAAACTTGGATCAACATGAGCTGAAGTCATTCTTGAAACTCTGACAGGCATGAAGTCTCATCAACGTATAGTTATGACTTATATAGCCAGGTGTCAAATATTTGTCAAGAAATTCCTGTAGACTAAGATCTTAGAGTCTTTAATACACCTTCTTGTATCCAACGAATTCCACACCACAATAGGACTATTACTTCTCCAAAGGTGAAAATATTTCATATCATACCCACTTGAAGTGACAGGCATACAAAATGAACAATCCAAGATCAAACAAAACCTTTTGTCCTTAAGGAGGTCTGAATGACTGCTTCAGGACCGCAGGCAAGTTTAGCATTTCATTCTTATAGTGGTACTACAACAATACTCCTTTTTTTTCAGAGTATAAGAATCAAGTCAATACTAGGCCTCTTGTTTGATTGGGCCAGACTTCGATGAACTCAATTATTGTTAAAAATTTCAAGCTGCCTCTTATTCTGACATACAAATAACTGCTACAATCCTATTCAAAATCATGTCACTATGAAACCTAAAAATTTAATAAAACATTTCATAGTCAATGTAAGGATCTCATAGGAAAAAGATCTCTTGTGCCATCTCTCATTTCAGCTACATACCTAATGAGTCATGCCTTCAAGGTAGAATATCTCACTTCTCAATTGTATTGCATTCTCTTATTGCTTGGGCTTGTCCTCACCTGTGCTCTGATATACATGGATTGAAATTATAAAATACACTATGGAAATTGGGTACCAAGCCACAAGGCTTAAAAATGTCAACAACTAAACCTTTAATGCTAAATAATAACATTGCACTACTACCAATGCCTTGAAGGAGTTACACCTCTACTAGATTTCACCCTCAATACCTCTACTAGATGCCTCTATCATACCCAGTTCATTTGATAGATAGTTGAGCAGTGCTCAAGTGCAGCCAGACATATTCTGCATTTAATATTGATGGAAAGTTCTACTCATGATGCCACAAGTTCCACTTTATTGGAGTTTTGCATGGTGTTTGTGCATTCATTCAAGGTTTCAAAAAGGAATCCACTTTGGAGGAGGCCACACATGCTTATAAGGAGGATTCATTCATTGATCCTGAAGGTAGATACATGGTCAACCACTTGGAGGAGGAACTTTACTTTGTGGTGCCATTTTTGGAGGATTGTTGCAAAACCAACTCCATTATCATGTTATTGTTGAATTGTATCATGGAGTTGGTTGATTGAGAGCATTATTGTAGTCTTTTTCTAAAATATTTTCATGATTTTTCGTGGAGTACAAAGGGGATCTCAACATCCTATTTCTATCTTTAGTATAGAGTTGTTGAGGAGGCTTGAATGGTAATATTTTATTGTATTCCTTGTAGAGAATATTGAAATTAGGAAAATGTTGCAGTAATAGTTGTGAGCATGCTTACAGTGCTTCAGTTACAACAAATGACACTATGGCTGCTAAAAGGAAGTGGTGGCAACAAAAATTCAAGGGTTGGGAATAGCATTAGCCATTCAAAAAGGCAAGAAGGAGATACAAACATTGAAGATCATTTTCCAAAACATTCAATAGGTTAAAATATAAAGCTTCCTGGACAATACGGTTTAAAAAAATTTGACGTATTATTTGGTAGGGGCTGGCATGCATTAGATGTCCCCTTATTCGCTGCAACTGATCAATCAATGGTTGCAATCATAACCTTAGTACTTTTTCAAGAAGTTATGTACTCTAAAGTTGTTATATTCGTCACTTGGTAGAATGCCTTTCATTTGCATTGTATATGGAAGCCTTTTGAATGAAAAGGAGATTCATATTTAGTGTGGTTATTTTTTTTTCAAAAACAAAAGCTTTGCAAAATTCCAGCACAGACTATGAAGTGTGTGGTATATGAATTGAGTAGATAGTGCTACTTAATAGGGTAAATTTATGAGCTAGTGTAGTCTCGTATTTGAAGATGCCTCATACAGTTTGTTGAAGGAGGTTGTCAGCGACTACAATATTTTACTAGCTGATTGACTACTCATGTACATCTAAAATTTTTGCATAATCACTCCAGGTTTGGTTTTCTCTTTTACTAGTTGATTGACTACCCCTTTACATCCCAAAGTTTTTTGAGTTAATAATTACAGCAAGTAACTAGATCTGATTTGTTTGCTTATATAGTTGGTTTTAGGATAACTTAACATCACAGTTGTATATTTATTTAGTAGATTTGTAATCTGATAGGTGGTAAATTTCCAGGATGGTGGTTTCAAATAAATTTTAAAACATACTATCAAATTGGACATTTTGATAACATGCATTTTCATTAGTTTTCATGACTTCCACTAATATTCCATTGCTCATTTTGTTGGTTAACTAGAGGATGGCAAGAAGTTGATGGCTTTAGAGCACGTACATGTCTTAATTTTTAAATTTTGTAATCTAAGTGTCAACGAAATCCAACTTAATATTTAGTATTGCCCAAGCCACATGCCTAAAATTGGGCATGGTAAATTCATGAGTTCAGATCCTTTGTCATAGTTTCAATTCTTGAAACAATTATTCTGCTTGGATCCTATGAATAACTACAAAATGGAAATTCCTACATCCTAGCAATATCAATATGCATACGTGATATTGTTTACCATGTGCCTATCATGAGTCCTTCAATGATTACTGTAGCCATTTTCACATAGATACCAACAAAGAAAATAGTTTGACATAGCATTCACGACACTTCTTTCAATAATTGGACATTTCTGCAATTAAATTAGGTATTCCACATTATATTATTTTCTAAAAATTTAAATATCAACAATATATATTTAAGGTAGTAGAGAAATAATTTTCCCATAAATTAAAAATGTCTAGTTCATCTAGAAAGGAAAAAAGTATACGAGAAGCCTCAACACATTTCTGCAAATTTCAATATTGAAAGTAGTATGACTGTACCTCAGTCCCAGCTTTTAGCTCAAGTATATTCTTTGCCACAGCCCCAGCTGCTACTCTTCCAATTGTTTCCCATGTTGAAGATCTGCCACCTCCCTGAATTTTATAGAAATGCAGTTATAACACATAAATCAATAATTTGTATCTTCAAAAGCAAGAAGCATTTAAAGAGAGGCATACTACTCAGCAAATAGGCATGCTTAAGCATACCTGAACTGAACGAACACCATATTTGAAGTCACATGTGGCATCTGCATGAGATGGCCGATAAGATACTAAAATTTCACTGTAATCTTGTCAAGTTCAGTAAAATGCAATCAAGAAAGAGTGGATTTGGAATTTCAAAAGCTGGTGTGCTTTAAACAACTATCTCAATTACTTTGTAAAATGAAATGCCGAAATGTATGACACAATATTGTTCTCTATTCAGAGTATAAACTCTGTAACCAAGCACTCTCTATGACACAATGCTGAAATTTTTGACACAATGCACCAAGATCATGCCGAAATGTATGACACAATGCACAAATATCATGCCCCAAAGGCATTCAACAGGTTCACGCAGTGCATGGGGGAGAACCCATTCCGATCCCACCTGATATGTGAATGAATAAATTCGTTTGTGCCGCTTATAAGTGAAGGAGGAAGCCAGGTCGTCTAATGAACTCTTACCACGCTTCTGTGTCCGTTCTTCCTCGGAGGAAACCAGGTCGTCTGATGAAATCTTACCACGCTTTCCCATGGCTTGGGTCGACTTAGCTGATGGGGATCTAACTTCTGCCATGCTTGCCCATGGCTAGGCTCGACTCAGCTTCCCAGGATAGATCTTAGAATCTGTATGGAAAGCTCGAGCTCAAATTCGAAACCCTTGAACCAACGAGGGTTTTAAAATTTGACTAATAAATAAAACGATCTTTCTGAACGCATTTGGTTTCACTTTCTTGCAAAATTTTAGAGAGGGCAGTGTTCCCGCCATTTGTTGATTGGATTTCCTAAATATAATTTAAAATAAGTCATAATACGATGATTCATTCACAAATGTAGCATAATAGTACATGCACTAAGGTATAGTATATCCATATCCATATCCATATGGTATATATCCATATCTAGGTATTTTAATAATAACACAATTGAACTAATTGGCCTTCCTAATGATTAATGAGGAAATCACTTGCTCATGATTAATGATGGATTTCAATGAGTATTTCAAACACATTACATTATAATCTTATATTGATAAGTTTAGTTTGAGGGATTTACATTGACTTTACGAGGAGTTCAAGTGAGGGAATCAAGAGTACATTTAGTGGCAATGGTGGGTGGAATCGTGTTGTAGATATCATATTTTATTATATTCATTACACTTTTCTAGTATAGTGAATCATGTTGTAGATATCATATTTTTATTATATTCATTACACTTTTCTAGTAATGAAAGTGGGATTTTTAGTATATTTGCCATCTTATGCTACTATTTGACTTTTATATTCAGTTTTGAGTTGATGTGTAATTTAGTTTTTATGTTTTACCTTTTTCATCTTTTAAATTTCATAAAACAATAATTTAAAATAATGAGGGTCACTAGAGAAATCCTTGTCGGTCCACTCTCGTAGGGAGAAGGTTCTCAATGAAGCAATGAGAGTGGGTGTATTTGTAGCATTGAAGGTTTAAATATATATAATTACTTTATGTGTAGATATATTGTTGATGTATTATTAGTTTAGATATGTATATATATTGTTGATATTGTTAAGTAGCTTTAAAGATATATCATTATTCTTAGATGTTGAGATATTTTATCTATACAATATTATAATTATAGTATTGTTTTTGTTTTAATTTTTGTCAAGTTGAATTTATGTAAGTGTAGTTAATGATTTTAATTTAGGGTGTTATAAGATCAATTTGAGGAAACCGTAAAATGGAGAGGGTCATGAAATCAATACAAGGATCTTCATAGGGTTAAGGGGTGTCAAGGTGCTATAATGTTGTATTAAGAGAACTAGATAAAAATTTAGGAAATATTGATACAAATTGCACATATGTATATGTTGTGGTGCAAATGTAACAATGTTTTTGAAATTCTTTTGTAAGGCATGACAATGGTCAAGTTTGCCATGTTTTTTAGAATTATGCATGTGTACGTGATGGTGGAGTAAATGACTTATGTTAGGAGGGATGAGGTTGAACCCCAAAAAATGCAAGCAAGGAGATCAATCTAGGAACATTGGTGGTGTGGGTCAATGAGCATTGGGCTATTTAACTTGCTTTGACATACAATTGTTTTTTTTATTGAAATTTTTTTGATGAACACAAGCAAGTGGAAATTAATTGATTTTAGACATTGCAATGTGGTAGAAGCATCTTCAAATTTATGAAAGCACCACTTTAACTCGACAGTTACAACTAAGTGGTATTTATTCTACTAAATTCACTCTAGACTTTGACCTAACCCTCTCTTAAATAAACAACCCCCTTAAGAAGGAAATTTGGCGCATGAGGGGTGAACATGTCACATGGCAATGTGGGGGAATAATAACAGACTATTTTCACCCACCAAGAAATAAGCAAGCCCCCATCAATCTTATGCATTACCTTAAATGGGTTGAGTATCCTTTGATGCCTCTAACAATAATATTGAATGTATGTGATGTTAACTAAGTTAACCAAAAAAACATGCCTTCAATAATGGTAACAAGACTTACACACTATATATTGCATCGAACAATCAAATGAAGATTTAATATGTGTAACCAACCATACATGTAGTTTATCAAGTTGACCAAACTAACATGCTTCTACTAGTGATAACCAAAAGGTACATGTTGGTAATTGGGTGACCAATGTGGTATGCCTCAACATTCATAATTGAACACAAATGTTGTTGATGGGGTTTACCAACCTAACATACCTCTCGCAATTGTAGTTAAACATGCATGTTGATAGGGTTAATCTCCAAGATAGTGTTAATAAAAATAGATGTTAATAACCAACCTAACACATCACTAACAATGACAATGGAATGTGCATGTCAGTAAATAAAGTAATCGACATGACATGTTGATCATTAAGACGATTGACATGACACACAACTCGCTAAGTTGACCAACTTGACAAACTATTGGTTTTTTCATTTAACTAACATGCCTTTAATGAACACAACCAAATGTGCATGATGTTGAACAAGTAAACCAACCTAACATACCTTTAAAACTAATAACAATGTGTGCAAGTTGTGGATTGGGAAAACAAACTAACGTACCTCTGATAATCGTAATCGACCATACATGCCTATTGTGATCAACCCTTCAGGGGTTCCCTTGCTTTCGTGCAAAGTTAAGCATGTCATGCAACTCTTATACTAACTTTGATACATATACAAATTAATTTTAATTTACTTGTTATAATTGTGTTATAAATTCTTTCCCCTTTAAATGTCACGGGTTTGAATCCAAGGGAAATGAACGCATTTATACCTCCATGGATTAAATAGTTAAATCATTGCATGAAGGGTAGCCATTGTCCCATGAACGAGGGGGTCTCACATGTCAATTTAACATCTAACTATAATATAACTTTATATTAAATACTATTATTATTTTCTTGTGTTAATATGAGTGTTTTTAATATTTAATATACAGTTAAGTAGATTACCCCTTGTATAATTATTGAAGTATTTAGTATTGGATGAGAGAGTTGTAAGGTTTAAATTTCTATACCTCGTGTTAATTTGGGTGTTTGTCTCATTTCAATGCAAAATTAGGTTTCATACATATCCATGGATCAATTAAAGGCATTTACACATGCCAACCAAATACATTCAATAGTTGGGTTAGGACTAGTGGGTGGGAGGATTTCATTATTATCATATTCATCCAGGGGCTTCCAAACTAGAGAAATTAGGGCATGTGTTTGATTTATGGGCTAATGTTTAAAAGCATGATATGAGGAGATCAAGAGTTAGTTCAATTCCTTCTTATGGAAAGGTCTTGCACCTCTTCCTTTAGTTCTTAAAGTAAACTTGAAAGAAGTGATTACAAATATATGATACAAATAATGTGAAAACCATTCACAACATCACGACATTAAACAATTACACGAGATGCAAATTAATTCATGTTCAAGAGATTTTTTCATTTAAAAAAGAAATATATGGTACCATGATATAATATAGTGATTCACCAACATTGGCCACCAAACAAATGACCTAAACAACAAATGTTATTTATGGTGACTATCATCCACCATAAACTATGATTATTAGCCACTCCGACACCCCTAAGTTTATGGTCACTCATTGAACATGACTCCAAGAGTTGTTTCGAGCTTATTAAACTTATTATTTCCCAAGATACTGACAAGGATGTCTCATCACCATAGCATTTTTTCTGAGTCTTTCATCAAATGCTCTACAACCATTTTTCTATGTTATATATGGATTGGCACAATTAAAATTACTAACGTAAATGACTAATTCATATACTTGTTGTACTTTTTATTTGGCCATATTTTTATTCTTGGAATATAATAGTCATTTACATTAATCATTATTAATTTTGTCACTTATTACCTAGTCATATATTTTAATCCTAGACTAAATTAGTCATTTAAGTTAGTCTCTTTTACTTTAGTCATTTATTATCTAGTCATATATTTTATCCCTGGGCTAAATTAGTCGTTTAAGTTAGTTTCTTTTAGTTTAGTCACTTCATATCTAGTCATATATTTTATTCCAAGACTAAATTAGTCATTTAAGTTAGTCATTTTTAGTTCGGTCACATAAAATTGCTCAAATTTAGTAGTAATTCACTTGAAATAATTGCAGTGACTAACATTTTTAGTCACCTAGTCATTAATTTCGTCATTTTTTACTAGTGAAAGGCTTTAATCAACTTGA